>JAPZDY010000010.1:21678616-21711246 GCA_029783645.1 Ctenochaetus hawaiiensis
ATGAGTTTTACAAATGATTTGTTTCTCTCTACAGTATCTTCACAATGAGAAGAAGCTGCTGCACGGCGACATGAAGTCCTGTAATGTTGTCATCAAGGCCGACTTTGAGGCCGTCAAGATCTGTGATGTTGGTGTGTCTCTTCAGCTGGATGAGAACATGAAAGGTGATGTCTGAGTTCATGTGTTCGCTTTGTTTACTGCTTGTACACGCAGTTTGGAGCATCTTTAAAAAATTAAGAGTAGAGATTTGAAAAATAGAAAAAGAAATTAGACACCTTGAACCTAAAATAGTAGAGATTTTGTGTGAAAGTCAGACCTGAGACAATCAAAGAGGTTTACTCTGATCATATAAATTGTGGTTTTAAAAATTGTTGTCTTGTCTGTCTTTAGTGTGATTAAAAATGTTTTTCTTCTCTCTGTCATCAGTGTCAGACCCAAAGGCAGAGTACATCGGCACAGAGCCGTGGAAACCAAAGGAAGCTCTAGAGGAGGACGGAGAGATCACTGACAAGGCCGACATCTTTGCCTTCGGTCTGACTCTGTGGGAGATGATGACTTTGGCCATGCCTCATCTGGAGATGCTGGAGGATGACGATGATGAGGAGGATGAAGGTTAGACATTCTAGTCTTATGGCATTCTGAATTTCCTAGTTTTTACATTTGCTTTGATTGCAGTTATATTCTGCTTTTAAACACATGAAGAATAATGTATTTTGGCCTTAAGGACATAACAGATCTGTGTTTGCCCCACAGTTGTACCCATTATACCCATTGTCCATACACATTATCCCATGATCAATCTTCAGTTCAGGAGAGGTGAACACCTCTTATATATATAAAAAAAATTCTGTTTGCATGCCTGTGTCACATTTCCTGAGGATCCACAAACTAAAAAGTCTATTAACCTCTGCAGTTTAAATATGAACAAAACTTCTAGTTGTTGATATTCTGTCATTGCATGCAGCTGAATGTTCAAAAAAATCTGCATTTGTATTTCAGAGGACTCGATAGAGGAGAGTTTCGATGAAGACGCCTACTACGAGAAGTTAGGGACAAGGCCGGCGCTGGATGCTGAGGCTCTGGGCAGCTCGTACAGGAGGATGGTGGAGCTTTTCTATCTCTGCACAGAGGAAGATCCCCGTAAGAGACCCTCAGCCAGCCAGATTGTCCAGGCTTTGGAGAACAATGCCCTGCCGGACAAAGAGCCCTGTGAGGTGATTGTTATCGACTGATTTACACAACTGGTTTTGACTTAAGAGCTGAGAGTCCGGAATGATGTTGGTTATGGATCCAGACTTCTGTGTAGTGGCTGGTTCAAAGAATTTTTGATAGGGATTTATATACAGTATGTTAGAAACAGAATATATCAACGAAACCTGAATCCCTGACAGTTTATCCTGTTACTTGTTTGTTTGGGGAGTTTATTTTTAATTTCAAGCTTAACACAGAAACAGTCACTGGTGAATCAGTTGGCTTGAAATATTAAAAAACCTCAGTGTAATCTTTATACTGTACTTCTATCAGTTGTCAGTTGCAGCAGTACATTTGTCTGTCATTTATTTGTATGTTGTCTTTACTTTTCAGTCTTTTTTCAGTGTCAATGTTTTACTCTCTATACCTCCTTCTGTTTTGTAGTTACTGATGTTTGTTCGTGTTCCAGCACTTCTTTTACTTTGATCCATCCTGTTTTTATTTCATTTTTCAAATGTCTGAAATTCTAAGTCTGATGAAAGTTTGTACTGCAGTTACAATCAACAGAAATCAGTTAAGTACTATCTGCTGTTTTTAATAATTAAAACTTGCATTCCAATTCATTTTAAATCTGAAATTTAAGTATTTAAATTCAAAATACTAAACATATGGTATTTCCTTAAATGTATAGACTAATACAAGAATAGTTCCAAAAATAAAGCAATCTGGTCACATTCCTATCTGATTCTTTTGCTCCATCGTGGATGCATGAGGAAATGCAAGGCTGAGCTAAACACAGAAAGTAGTGCTGACAGCAGAAAGGATGGAGCAGATCCTTTTTGCAGGGTTGTGCAGAGGCATGACCCTGTTTGTGCTTTAGATTGTTACTACTGTGCTATTTGCTACAGCCAAGAAGCACAAATAGTTCATAAAACAACAGCAATATGTTTATTAAATGTATTTACAAAGCAGACTGCCCATGAACAATCATCGTGTCCACTTTTTAGCAGATCTAGCAACATATTTTTCTTTCAAAAATGTGCAGGAAAAATTATCTGGTAGCATTAAAAAACTAAACACAGAAAGAACATCAAAAAGAGGCTTCCACTTTTGTATGATGCAAAATAGAAAAATTATCCCAACAGGTCTCAAATTCAAGATGAATTAAGCAAACTATGTGGGTACATTCAGAAACATTTAACATCTTCAGTCACTGCAGCTTAAAGATCCTTGTAATGCAAAATATAAACATCTAAACAGAAAGCGCTGCCATTATACACACCAACAACAGTCAACAGTTTAGATAGTACCGGGCATAAACAGTGGATGACAACAGATAGTCTTGGGCAGTATCAAGGTACATAATGGCATTTGGAAATCCAGAACATATGATTTTTGATATTTTTAAAAGACACTTAGATTCATGAAGCTAACACAGAGATGCCGTAACGAGGTGATGTCTTGCAGTGCACAGCATACGCCACAAGAGGTCAGTCTCCACTGGTGAAACAGGAAGCTTAGCAAACAGCAATGGCAACTGAAAGTGGCAAGTATACGATTTGTGAAATAGTTAAAATATTAGCCTTTGTCACTGTTTGACAAAGGCTAATATTTTTCTTTCGTTTGAAACATAAATACCATCATATACCTTGATGAAATGTCAGTAAGGTATGAATAAATAGATACTGCCCAAGCCTTATTACATAAACCTTAAACAACTCCAGATCTGTTATTCTGAACACAGAATGTTTACAACTTCCTTCAAACTAAAGACTGGCCTCGTCAAAAACCTGAACAATTATTGCTTTTCATGTGGAAGACAAACCAACTGTTAAAAGGTACGCAATGCAATTTTTTAACAATTTCAGTGATGTAGATTGATTTATGCGGTTGTAATGTCTATTAGAGTACAAAGAACATAAAAAGTACATCTAAAGTCATGTCATCTTTTGAAAGTTTTATCTCTGAATAAAGAGCTCTATTATGTTGTATGTGTGTAGGCCTGTAAAAAGTTTTCTAGTGCACCTTTAATCTGAGATACTTTCAACTCAAGAGGTCAGTAAGAACTATTTTTCATCACAGATTCACGTTTAGTACTTTACAAACCTCATGCAATGAAGTTGTAAACAAGGAAGGTTGGTGTGTTGCAGTACTTGGTCGCAAACAGTTTGCCATCGGGTGTCGGGTCAGAGAATGCGATTTCTTCCTTGGTTAGATGACTGCCGTACATGAAGGAGCTCCTTTAAAAAGAACCAAAAAAAGTCATTACTTTTATTATTGTGAGGAGAAATACTGCTGGTTCAACACTTCCAAATGTTGTAGGGTTTTATTTTGGTAGCTCTGACATTAAGCTTTAAATCTGGAGGCAACAGTTTTACTGGACAGCAATTTTAGAGATAACCCAAAAGAGCAACATGGGTTTATTTAAATTTACATTAAAGAGAAAAAACAAATGCAAACTTTGCAACTGTCCGCTAAAAACTTGAGTTTAGATTTTAGTCATTGTTATCCAGTGTAATGATGGCCTATTACTGACATTTTATATCTGTTCTTTCTTATTTTTCCAAAAAGTAAACTCTGGATAATTTGACCAAAAGTATACAGAGTTGTACCAGAAATAGCATGAGCTACAAACTAATGGTGTTTTTTCTTCAATAGTAACCACATTAGCCAAAATAACTCCTGAGAAAACGGGAGTGAGCAACTTTGTGGTTTTGAGAAAACTCAAATATATGTGTAGAAGTTACCACATTAAAAAAAAAAAGCTGAGCTAGAGAAAAAGAGGAAAATTTGATTTCTGCTGATGGTAATATTTTACCTGACGGTGTCCAGCATCCTGGTTGCGATGCTCTGTCGTCTGGCCAGACTGAAGACCCAGACCCGACTGATCCCACACAGAGCTTGTTCTGGAACGGTGGAGCAGCACCAGGCCCTGTGTCGCTCCATAAAGTCGTCCTTTGTCATGTCTTTTTGTCGATCTGGCTGCTCGAGGACTCTGTAAGCCTGAGGAAAAACACAAAATAAAACCTGTCACAACTCCGTCAACAAATCATGTGGATCAAATTAAATTTTATGTTTAAATGTATTTCTACACAAGACACAACTGGGGCAGCTTCCAAGGATGAGAAATCAAGCCAACAAAGAATTGAAACTGCAGAATAGCCACTTGAGGTGGGCACCTGAAGCAAGTCAGTCCTCATACAGGTGTAACAAAAAGTTGCAAGTATTTCTGTTTTGAGGTCAGGGACCGTAAAGATAGGGAATCACTGTTTTAAGGTCCTCATAGACAAAAAGCAAGAGAAAAGAATTGGACTGAATCTACCTGACGTATGGGTTCAGCGATCAGACATCCCACCACCATGCGCTCGGTGTTGATGAAGAGGTAAGTCTTGGCCTGTGTGGGTCTGCTCAGAGTCATCTGCTGGAAACCCAACTCGTTGTCTGCTACACGCCGCACTTCCTCTGCCTGAGAAACCAAACACACATCGCATGGAAGGAGTGAAAATCAAGATGGGAAAACTGTTTTACACATTTTAAAAAGTGAAAGACAAACAGGTTTCCAAGTGTGTTGTTTCTCTCATCATTTAAGTGTCAAATATGACACTTAAAAAGTATTAAGACAAATTTGTGAACAGCAAAGTCTTTGATCAACCAGCAAGCAGAACCAACTAGACTAGTAACATACTTTACAACACACAGGGAAACAAGCTGATGTGCAAACCCACACCTTTTTGACGGCATATTTGGGATCATCTGGCATGACGAGAAGAATTTTTCCATCCCAAAACTCTGCCACAACCCGCTCCTTCTTCCAGCCCTGGAAACACAACAGAGAGAAGAAGCTGTAGTTACGAGCCAGTAACTGAAACACTCATGCCAGCAGCTTTGGCAGAGGATCTCCACAAAACACCAACTTTCCTCATATAAAAACGAGTCCCTTAATCATTGCAGTAAGAAAAGGAAAGAGACTAGAAGGACAGTAAGTAGTACAAGTAGGATGAAGTAGCAAAGACTACCATAAAAGACAGTGCTGATTAATCAGGATGAGTAGAAGTTCTGGGTACTTTTACATAAACAAATGCCACTTCTCTATGATCAACACCAACTTCAGTTTAAAAATCTCTGATGCCTAAAATGGATTGAAATTTTGTTCTTTAATTTTTATGTAACTTGATTTAAATTTGTTTCTCTGCACTCTGACTTTTAAAAAAACCGCATGCACTCCATATGGTTTTATAGATTAATTAATGCACTTCAAGGTGGAGATGACTTGATACAAGAGTTCAGAGAACTTGAGGGAAGTTTTACCACAAATTTGATGGAGTCGAGGAAGCGCTGGTGGAACTGTGTGTGCTGAAAATTATCTTCTGGGTTGTCTGCGCTGTAAACCATCCCACAAGAGTTACAGGTTGTTGCTCCAAACTGCTTCTGCCCTGCATCCTGATGAAAGCAACAAAGAGATTTAAAAAGAAAAAAAAAAAAAGATACATTGAGCACACACACGGAGGAAGACAAACACCGCAATTAAGTAAAAAAAAGGGAAATGAACACATTTTAAGCAATAAAGGCCCAATGTTATTAAAATTGTTTTCTGCTTCTTCCAACCTGTTTTGTATATACTGTAGTTAGCATTGAAAGAATAGTGAGACATTAAATATTGGCACAAAAATCTGTCTCAATCCAAAAAATTTGCACCAGTCCACAAAAATATATACCATGCCCACTGATACACGCTGACCTCAAATATATAACACAATCCAGCACTCCACAACTAAAAACATGCATAAACATACAATAATGAGCTGGTCGTCATCTTGTTTTTCCTTCCTCCTGCGAACACTTCGCTCTTTGGCCAAAGAAGTTGTCTGCAGTGATGTTACTGGACCAGAGGGGGTGCTGCAGGATACAGGAGGCTGCAGAGTTTTCCTTAACCTACAGGACAACAAATAAAAAAACAAAATTATATGTTTGTCTGTTTTCCTGTTTCCATTAAAGATATGACTGAGGGGAGGAGAAACAATAATAAAGATTCTGCAAGAGTTTCTAAGATCTATTTTATTGCTTGTCCTTCCTGTTTTTTCCCCCTGAAGAGAATCGACATGTTGGGTAAAATATAGCCATCTTCTTCTACACAATCTGCTTTTGTCAATATCTCCAAGCTTTGACCACTTCCTGTTTTGTGCCATATATAAATATCTCACTGTGCCGGGTCACTGCTGAAAAAGCTGATGACTGTCAGCTGACTTTCACAGACTGTCTCACCTCTTGGAGGCAGAGCCGAAGATGGGATACACTGCTGCAGACTCTGCAGAAAAAAAGAGAGAATACTTAAAATAAAACTTTCACCATACAATAAGGATATTTTTAAAAAAACAATAAACAATAAAACAAGTGAAGTAAATGAAAACATCTAAGATTTAATGTCTTAGTTTGTGTCTTATTGGAGTGGAATCAGGGGAAAATGCACCGTTGAACTGAGAAATTTTAACCTATAAAAACCGTATGTATGTGTACCTTTAGGTGGGCTGGCGACAGCACTGGTGGGATTTATGTCACTCAAGTCAAAGACAGGCTCGGAGCCACCATCTGTCACAAAAACATCCTGAAAGAAGTAAAGCATATGAGCATAAGCAGCAATTTAATTTGCTGAATAACTGAATCACATAAAGAAATTCTGCTGTAAGCCACCTGAGTACTGAGGGATGAGGCTGTGGATGCAGGACTTGATGTCGGGGTCCTTGGTAACACAATCTTCAGCTCCTTGGTGATCCCATATTTCTCTGTCAACATTTTAGGAGAGCTGCAGGAAGAAGATGAAGGTTATTGACGTGTTGGAAGAATACTTTTCCTCTTACATCAGTTTAATTTTTAAAATTTAAAAAAAACAACAAAAACAAACTTGTGTGATTTATTTTAGACATAAAACTTCAGTCAATCACAAATTTGTATACAGGACACACAAACATTTAAATATGCCACTGTATATGGTGTTTTGACTCATTTGACCTTCAGAAATGAGTCAATAATGTTTGTTGTTCAATATCAGTTTGGATTTCAGAAACAGACAAACTTCTATACATTAAATCACCTTAAAGGCTGTGGAGTTTCAGGCTGTTCGTTGACAGAGTCCATCCAGTCTGTCGGATCAAACTTTGATCTTTGCTTGGTGCTCGGATTGTTCTCGTCTCTCCCAACTGGCTTGATGTTACTCTGCAGGAAACAACCAAGACAAACATAACATTAATTTTATACCAAAGTGAAAATAATTTGCCTTAATAATGTGCCTCCTCTCACCTCTTCAGGATGTTTTTGCTGTTGGTTCATCACCGGAGTGGATGGTGGCTGCTGCTGCTGCTGCTGCTGCTGCTCCAGTTTCTCATTCTTTGTCTGTGGCAGGACAGCTTTGCTTTTAACTGGGACTGAAGCCGGCCTCGTTGAAGATTTAGGTGCAGATTTCTTGTACATAGATGTAGGTTTCTTCCCTGTACTGAAGAAAGCAGCTCCTACAAAGATCTTGGGTTTGGGCTTCAGGCTGCTGAAAGTGATGGTGATGGCTTTCTTGAACTCTGCTTGCTCAGTGCTGCTGGTTGGAGATGTGGTTGTAGTAGATGATGGCTTAGCAGCAACACTACACAATGCAATTTAAAAAAAAAAAGTTAATTTTAATTAAAACTACACCAATGATTAAAAATGCAAACACCTATAATGTCCAACAAACTTAAAAATGACGTCTAAAGCTGCAGAGGCACCAACTCAGCAGCTAAGTATTTCTATGGAAACAAACCTGCTGTTAGGTTTAGGCAGCTTGATCATCCTTGAAGATGTTGTATAACTTTGGAAACCCTTCTTCCCTGCCTTTCGAGACCCTGTAGCCACCTTTTTCGGCTTGCTGCCTCCTTTAACATTTTTCCTATTTGTCTTATTCTTCTCGGAAGGAGGGGAAGGAAGAGGAGGAGGAGGAGGACGAGAAGGCACAGACTCCTTGATTGCCTTCCTCTCTAGTGGAGTGAGATAGATGGTCTTCTGCTTGCTGTAGAAAGAGCCTGTAACCATGGAGGGTTTGAATGGAGATTTACGGGGTGATTTGGTTGGAGAGTCTGAAAAAAAAGATGGATAAACAGATAAAATGAGGTGCACATATGTGCATTTGTGTGAGAGAGAGTAATTGGAAAGTAGGTTCATGCAACATCATCTAACTACTAATTTAGTGCATCTCCCAGAATCGCACTCATCAGACTGTATAAGCTAAAAGGTTTGATGAAAAGGTTACACTCTCAACCACAAAAACAATCCTCACATATTTTCAGACTTACAGATCAAGAGCCACACCTACTAAAACAAGATTAATAAACAATGATTCTCCAACTTACCTGCTAATCTCTGTGGAGATTTCTGTGGTGAGGGACAGTTCTCCTTGTTGAGACGCTGGATTGGCTTCTTTCTGGGGGATCTCCTCTTCACAGGTGACATCTCCTCCCTCACTCCCTTCTTGGCCGGACTTGAGTTTAAGGAACAGATCAGACATTTTGAGAAATGACAATAACTATTGCCTCTGATCTGACAGCTTTTTATGAGGACATTCTATATTGTGCATTATGACATGTTAACATATATACACATAAGCCATTTCGCTTTTTAAAAATGGCCAAAACATAGTGTGTGAATGATTTTAAGTTACCTGTCAGAGTCCAGAGAGGGGAGCTTTCTCTTTCTGGTCGTGGTCGGCATCATTTTCACAAACTCAACCTACAAAAACAGAATAAACTATTATTCTTTTAGAGTTAAAACTTGATGTTTCGAGCAAGCTTTTTAGTTAATTATGTATAATATAACCTACTGTTGAGTAACCCAAAAAAGCGTCCAGCCATATGGTAACTACGGATTTTTTTATTTGATCACTAAATATGCTTGTTGCCTCGAAATCCAGTTAAAAACAAATATAATATATATTTACAAATATAATAATATTTCTTCCTCAGTTCTTGTTCAGCGCCACTATCAACAGTAAAGTTATTTATTAACTCTTAAACCTAATGCTTTTATAACAATTGCAGCCATCAAAAGCACTGTGGCAAATCTCCCATGATATGATTGGACAAAGTCACAGACCACGATGCATCTGTGGATTAATTGTGAATTTTGGGCGATAAATTACATTACCAGATTTTTAACACAGGTTTTGCATGATTGTTTCTATTCCCACCGTGCAAGAAGCGCATAGAGGCCACCACGGTGAACTACAACCCGAGACTGTTGGTAGATCTGTATATTGATCAGTGGTGTCAATTTAACGTGACACTTAAACGATACCGAGTTTTATCTCATCTGCGCACAAATCAGATATTTCTCCTCCAAATCGTTAGCTTAGGTTAGCATAGCTTAGGTTACGTGTGAAACAATGAAACACTTGACATGTTATTTAACAGCTACAGTTGAGGTGATTGAATAATTGGCGGGATGATTAGCTTATGCAAAGTAGCTGTCTCAATACATACTAGTTAACGAGTCGATATAAATCAATAATTTCATGCACAGTGTCAAAGCCAGCAGTTTTAAATGTTGATTTGAACGTTTGTATGTGTTTCATTGCCACAAAATAAGTCCAAACATCAGACAGTTCGTCGGGTAAACGCTATCCAGCATTACTTGACGTAACCTCTGAATAACGTCACGCCATGTAAAGGGAGGAACGAGCAAGTATCAAAAACCATAAATCACATATCAGATATCTTACCTAACACGTTTCTGCCGTGTTGATTAAAACAGTAAATGCCGGTAAAAAAGTCTCTGTTGCTGGCGGTTCACCTACGTCTCCTGCCCGCGTTTCTCTTCTGTGTTTTGAACAGCGCGCGCCAGTCCCTAAAAAAATTGCACAACCAGTGAAAGAGCGGAAACGGAAATAGCATTACTTTGATTGAGTTACCACAATAAACGCGTGGCGGGACTTCTGGTTATTGCCTTCAAAACAAGAGATATCGTATTTATTTGTCAGGCTAAAGCTCCGTGTATATGTTAATATCTTCCATCAAATATGTAAAATATAGTGTTGATTTTTACCAGTTTTTCTATAAATACACAGAGATGATTTTTTAAGTTGATCGTAATAATGAACAGCGAAGAAAATACTATTATTTTTTAAATCATTGTCAAAGCATAGTTATGATCCAATAGCTAGGCCTTTTTTACTATTTTTTGCAATTGTTCCTCTTCATCTCTCTTTCATATTTGAATCGACATGAGTTGTGAAGCATATTTCATTTTTCTTTTTTGTACAAAATATGCATTGACTGTATGATTTTAGAAATTGTAGTCACTATACAGCATATGAGCCGTAGTAATAATGAAAATACTAAAAGTGATGTTATTCATCTTCAGTTGATGACAGTGATAACTGTCAAAACAAAATAAGTGCAATAAATAAAAAAGTGTAAGGATAATTATAAATCTTTGCTTCACCTACATCAACAGCAATCAAATTACCGTTATCACAAAAAGAAAGTTAAAATTTATATACAGGTAGTCTAAAACACCTAAACAGCTAAAGGCTGTGAATTTTAAAGGGTAAATAAAGGAGAGAAAAACAAGAAAAACCTTTAGAGATACATTAAAATACAAAGGTCCTATAATCAATACTTAAACGGCTTAACCTGGTAACTTTTATTTTGTAAACAAAAAATCGGGCAGTTCCTGTCTGGTACATGCTAACTCTCTGCAACTTGATGGTGCTAGCTAAGAACTTCCTGGGTCAACTTGTACATGCGAATAGTGACAGCAGCAACGAAAAGTCGTGTCGGCATGCAGCTGAAATTACGTCGTTGTGTTCATAATTAGCGTGCTAAATTTCACACTACATACATTTACTCTTCATAGATTATTGGCGAGTTTTAATTCAGTCAAAATGGTGTTTTACTTCACAAGTGCCGGTGAGTAAAGCCACAGGGTTGGGTTAATGTTAGCTAGTAGCCTGGTTAGCAAATAACTGCGGGATTTCTTACTCATTTTCTATTTTTCTGTGTGTTTTATGTGTTTAATACCAGCTTATTTTACCGTCTCACCCAGTAACTGATGATATCTCGTTTCTTCCCCAGTTATTAACCCTCCTTACACAATCTACATGGGAAAGGACAAATATGAAAGTAAGTAAAGCAAGCAAACGCACCGTTTTTCACTCACACCGTGATGTGTGCTAAATTGTCTTTTGCTGCTTTGAAGCATCGTATTCTGTTTAACTAATATATTTCATGTGCCATAAATGATTCCACATCTCTTCTTGTGTGTTTTTGCAGATGAGGATCTAATAAAGTACGGATGGCCGGAAGATATCTGGTGAGTTTTTGTTTTGTTTTTTTCCGTACCATGCTCAATGGAATAACTAATGTTTGTTTAACACGTTTAACACGCTCCTTGTCACAAATACTCTGTAAGATCAATTTACAAATGCCACTGTGAATGTTACATAATGAAATCTTCTTGTTTGAAATGAACAACTCATTTATTTTTCATGTCCAGGTTTCATGTAGACAAACTGTCTTCGGCTCACGTTTATCTGAGACTGCCAAAGGTAAGAAGTCAGTACAGTCCATCTGAGTGGAAAAAAGTTAAGCAAACAGCCATGCTTTAAGTACTGATTATGCAGTAATAAAACTTGTTATTTGACTAGCTCAATCTCTCTAACCGTTATTACCAGGGTATGCTTGAAGTGACCTCAGTATTTGATGGATTAGTCTAGATGCAAAAGTGTTTATACTTCAACTGTTCTGAAGGCCAAACTCAAATGCTGGCCAGGAAGCCTGCTGTTGTATAGTAGTGAGATACAATGAATCATAAAAATGGGGTCTTTCAGTTTGTCCTCGAACTCGTTGAGGGTGATGCACTTGTTTGTAAACACACAAAAAAGTAGCTCCTAAAGAAAGTTAATAACACTAATAGCTTACTGCATAATAAGGGTTGGATTATGAATTTTCATTTCAGAGAGTTACAGAAATAGCCAGATTTGGCCCCCTAATTCTAACCAGAAAAATGTGTAGGGAAGGGGTTTCAAATACTGTTCAATGATATACTGAGCAGTTTCTCTCTGCTTCTTTTCTAGGGACAGACAATAGATGATATCCCTCCAGAGGTGCTGATAGACTGTGCACAGCTGGTGAAAAACAACAGCATCCAAGGTAAAGAGCCTCTTGTTGTCCTGGTTTGGGTAGACCAGAGTTTTGATTATCACAGCTGGCCAATGTGCATGAGATCTGCTATATTAAAAAAAAAAAAAATCATCATTTAACCTTCATTCTGAAAACTACCAGTGCAATATCATGTGTTCAGTGTATATTAAAGCAAACTGTGTTGTATTCTGTCAGGCTGTAAGATGAACAACATCAATGTGGTTTACACACCATGGGCCAACCTGAAGAAAACTGGGGACATGGATGTAGGACAGATCGGCTTCCATAGACAAAAGGAGGTTGGTACAGCAGCACTACAATGTAAACTCTGTCTGGAAAAATTACAAAAAAGTTTAAATAAAAGTTTGATTAAACCCTTTTTACAACTGTTGCACAGGTGAAAATCGTGGCAGTGGAGAAAAAGGTCAATGAGATCGTAAACCGTCTAGAGAAGACAAAAACAGAACGATTCCCTGACCTGGCGGCGGAGAAAGAGTCCCGAGACAGAGAGGAAAGGAACGAGAAGAAAGCTCAGCTCCAAGAACAGAAGAAAAGAGAGAAGGAAGAGCAGAAGAGGAAAAAAGAGATGGAGGACCTCAGGTGACAAAAACAACAAAAGTCACTGTATGACCAGACTATACTTTATATTGTGGGAAAAATCTGTCTTCTCATTCTTAACTGAAAACAAACATCCAAGTTTCACATCCACTGGCATGACAGTAATATTTAAAAAAGTTGCTGTGAACCTTGCTCAGAACAGTGATGATCAAACAAGATCCTTAATGTCAGTCTTCTTCTCATGCATGTAAAATAATGGCCACCTTACATAATGAACATTGACACAGTGACAATTGACATTAAGAGCTTTCTTTCTCCACAGATAGAAGTTAAAAAGTTTACTGCAAACTTTGGAGTTTTTATTAAAATCCTTTTTACATGTCTGTATTGATCTCTTCAGGAACTATACTTCACTGATGAAGACTGAAAATATGCAGAGCAATGAGGTAAGGTCAGATATTTGTAGGGCTTTTCTAAAGCCAGGATGTGAAAAAGAACTGCTGTATTTTGTTGTTGTTGCACAGACCAGTGTTCATTTTGACAGCAAATTCTGATTTAGTCTTAGTCTTAGAATAACACACCATTTAGTTTTAGTCATATTTTAGTCGTCTGAAATCTTTTAGTCTTAGTCTAGTTTTAGTCGACTAAATATCATAAGAGTTTTAGTCGACTAAATCTAGTTTTAAAAATTAACACTGGCACAGACATGGAATGTGTTACTTAGTTATGGAATTATTTTAGAATTCAGGTATTTCCATGAAAAATTCACTTTACAGAGATGCACCACCATGTGTTTTCCTACTTCATAAAAATAGCATTATCTGTATTAACAGCCTGAATGAAGAAAAAAAGAAAAACTGTTTAGGTTAAGTTTCATTTAAGGGGTCACCTTACTTAATTCATTGAAAGAAGAGTTTGATGCTCACCTGGATAATGATAGCCCAGTTAACTTCATTGCATGTCTTTTGCAGGGTGGTTATGATTCAGACGACTTCATGTGAGAGGTGTACGCCAGGCAGCGAGTGGACAAAATCCTCCGCCAATCAAATCTGCTGTCAGGAAGACTCCTGCTGCTTTTGCTTGCTCTTACTCTGCACTGATATTGAAAAGAACAGAAACAAACGGATACCTTTTTGCTTTTGGACACTTGGAGCAGATAAAGAACCAGTGTGGTACAGTGACAGGACTTATTCCACGTGCTGACTGGTTCAACACTGTTTCCAAACCAAACCAAGCTGGCTGATTGCTTCATTAAGGGATGACACTGTAGAAAAACCCAGGACAACAAAAAAGCTGAGAATGGATTGGCTGGAAACACTCAGACACTTCATTTCAATGTCAATTGTGTTTATGATAAAACTTTGAATAACCCTGCAAACGTGTCCTCTGCGAAGCCTTGTGCTCACTGTCTTTATGTTGTCATTTCTCTGCATGTCTGATTTTACACAATACATTTCAATGTATGAATTATACACAGTTGTAGTCACCTACTTTGAGAAAACCTTACATTTTCTGCAAAGCAATAAAAACTAGTAACAACTATTATCAGAACAACAGTCTATAGAACCCCTGTAGCCTTGAAGGAATATAATATTTTTTATCTACCTAAAATTTTAAATGTCAAACCTTTGTTTTTCGAAGAGATGTCTTTGGCATTTCCTAAAGTCACACCACTTATTTTGTCTGTCAAAAATATGAGAGCCTACAATGATGAAACAAATTAAGGACACCAACTTAAATTAAGTCCAACTGTCTTTGTCTAAATAAATGCGATGGCTCTGACTATCTGTATCCAGTAAACTTCTTTTCTTAGAGATAAATGAATAAAGAATTATATTATTCTCTTTTCCATAGGTTGGCTTTTACTGATTGCGTACTCAAGAATTATAAATAAAACCTTGGAGGATGCGGGCATCGATCCCGCTACCTCTCGCATGCTAAGCGAGCGCTCTACCATTTGAGCTAATCCCCCTGTATGATATCACCCGAGAAAATTGGGAGAGTGATTTTAGGCATTTTAGGGAGCGTGTACATACAGTTTATCTGAGGTCAAAGCACAGGAGCTCTGGATAACGTGCACCTCTAATCCTACAATAAGCAGGATCAAATCACAAACAAGCCATTAGTAATAAAATAGATAAGCAAAGAACTTGTACATGAATACAAGACTAGAGCTATGTCTTTACAGGATGCAAGAGGCTAATATTAAGGCGCATACACATTTCACTAGTTTTACTGGGACTTTTTTATTTTAAAAGAATTCCTCCTTCGAGCCGGATTTGAACCAGCGACCTAAGGATTTCTCTGATTGTACTCTACAGTCCTCCGCTCTACCAACTGAGCTATCGAAGGGGACGACATAGTACGGTCAGCTTGTGGGAGCAAATCGCATCGCCAGCTCGTAGCACAAGGTGGCGAAATTTTCCACAGGTTGTTTTGCCAGCTATCGGCAAATGGAATTTAAAAAAAGGACAATAAAATATCATTTTTTAAAATGTATTTTGACTTTTGGAATAATTCTTTCTGTGAAATTTCTAAAAAGAAACTGTCCATGTCCTTCTGGTCACAAAATACTGAGATCTATGTAGGAAAGATTCCTCAAAAAGGGTCATTGGAGGATGCGGGCATCGATCCCGCTACCTCTCGCATGCTAAGCGAGCGCTCTACCATTTGAGCTAATCCCCCGACGTGAGCTTCAGTGACGTCATCGATTGATCAATTCCGCATCTAGGTCCACTACCTATTAATATTTTGCGATCTGAAAATTTTTCAGGCATGTGTAATCGGTGCCACGAGGGCACTCAAAAGGCTTTTTGGAGGATGCGGGCATCGATCCCGCTACCTCTCGCATGCTAAGCGAGCGCTCTACCATTTGAGCTAATCCCCCTCTGCCCGCCATGCTGTCACATTAAAACTTATACCAGACAATAGTCACTTCAGGTTTTCGTATCGATCATGCACGTCTCAGAGGACATCACTAAGGGACTTGTTGATAAGTTATCATTATCGCGTGATAATTTTTAAATGACACACATCAACCCTAACCCATGTCACTGCTTTTTGGCCTGGCATAATAAACTATCATGGTGCTATTTCGCGTTAGACGAATTAAAGAGGACACTGGGCAGCGCCCGTGGTTTGATCTCGTGCCCGAGACACATACCTATGTTCAATCCATGACAGTATGAAGTAACCACTGAGCTAAAACCAGCGCCGTACGCCCAATGGACATATTTATTACTATATTCTTGGCCTTTGTACTGGCAGTCTCCGGTGTAGTTACAGGTTTCTAGCGCTTGTAGTGCTAGATTACCTCATATTGATATACTTTACCAGAGTCAAGTCAATTCATCACCCGACCAGGAGTTTTAAATAATTTGTGAAACTGGATCAGAATAAGCTATTTTGCACTAAACTGCCAAGATTTGGACCCGAATCGTTCAAGAACATTACTAAATTTTCCTACAAATCGTTTTTCAGCTGGAAAAAGTGGTTTTGGGGTATTTTTTCTTCCTTTACCCTATTTCAGTTTTTCAGAAAACTTTTAATAAAATGTTAATTATTCATTAACAGTATGCTAGGGGGAAAGTTTCAGGAAATGGTCAATAGGTGGCATAAAGTATGAAAAAATAACACCACAATATGTGTGATTTAAAGTTAATAAGTACTTCAGGAACAACAACTGACAAAACAACAACGAAAAAATCCATTAAGAGGCTGTTCTGGGGTTTTCTATCATACCACATGATGTGCATCAGCATACTGAGTTTGCAGAGATGTTATGGATATTTTAAATTCTCACTTTGGATGAAATGTGATCTCACCAGCTTAACAACTATTCCCACTTGAGAGAAGCACATTAACCCACCAACCAGAACCAGTGGACAGGGTTGAAGTCTTTATTATAAATCATTTACATTACAAAGTAAGACATAAGTCATTGCCATACGCAACATCTTGTTTACAAGGAGGGGTTAGTGAATCAGCTGGTTTTCCTTGCTCAGAGGAAGGGTTGTATTTGTAGTCATTGGTCGGTCGGTATACAGGACGAACATCATCCGCCTTCAAGTTGCTGTTGTCTGTAGCACGAGAAACAGCAGACAGATGATGAAGCAGCAAAGACGAGACGAGATGTGCGGAACAGACAACACAGCAGGTAGATTTCCTTTTGCTCTGAACCTTTTGGACTGATGGCAGACTTCCTGTGTTTATTTGTTGGTTGGCAGATGTTACCTGTTCTCCACATTATCTTTCATGTTGAAGGCTTTACATTTTGAGCTGCCCACCGAAGAGCTTCTCAGGTTTGACGAAGGCTTTACTGAGTCTGACACACACACACAAACAAACATACTGCGACTGATCCTGCTTCATAATGAGTTGGACCAATAGTGGGACATGAATTGGCCCTCAGAAGTGAACTGACAAGGTATTTAGCGGCCTGGAGAAGTTTGGAATATGTTTTTTGGTCTTTTCCCTGCCCTTTACCAAGTTTTCACATAACACTTTTTTTTTATATTTAAATAAAAATGGTTTATAAATCATCTACAAACCTACATTTTCTATAAATTACACAATATGTTTAACCCAAAGGTTAAAGCAACAGTTGAAATTTGCAGTAGAAAACTCAGAGACAGAGAGAGATAGGACCTCTACATCCAGCAGTGACAAAAGGGTCGATAGAAAAGAAACATCTATACAACAGCAAACTGATTTAAAAAAAAAAAAAAGAATAGCCAAAACAAGAGACAGAAGGGTCCTTTTTGAGTGAGAGTTTTTTTTTTTATGATCCCACATTGTCCAATCACGGCTTCAGAGGCGAGCCAACCCACTGAAAGGCAGCAACCGATTGGGTCAATGCGTGTCTAAATCACTCCAGGTATGTATATCGTGTGAGTGTGTGTATGTGTGTGTGTGTAAATAAGTCAGCATCTGTGACATTATCATGCTCGCGTGAGCAGCTCCTGAGCCCACGTCTTGATGGCCGAGGTCGTGTGTTGGAGCAGCTGCCACGTTGAGTTGGTGAAGGACAAAGCGTGGCTCTGCAGACACGATACTGACACCTCGCCGCTGCAGAAAAGACACATTGTGAATATTCACATTGTGAATAAACAAAAAGAAGACAAAACAAAAAGCAGCTTTATGTTCAGACACTGACTTGCAGGAGTCTTGTAGGCTGGTCCATGCTCGTTGTAGCAGGTCGGTTATGTACGCTAACGCTGGCAGGATGTAGTTCAGATGGATGAAAAGGAGAAGCTCCTTTATGTATGCCAACACCTGGAACACACTGTCTGGAGTGTTGGAGTTCACCTGAGCAGAGAGAAATGGAGGTAAGACACAAATTTCCATCATGTTTGCTTTAACTTCTTGATTCAAGAGAAAACACTCAATCTGTATTTTCAGAGCTAAACTAGACCTGATTAATCAGCAGGCAGTAACTGTTTTACATGAACTGGTGTGCAGTCTTACCCATTCTATGGCCTGCGGTGTCTTTTCTTTGACCCAGAGAATAAACTGTGTTGTGTTTTCGGAGATGAAGATGGCTGCTGTTTTTGCCTTTTCAAGACCTTGTTCCATTAGCGGCCCCACGACTCGCACACACTCAGAGTAGTAATGAGGAGTATTCGTCTCCAACCAGCTACACAGGATACAAAAATGAAAAAACACAAGTTAAACGATTCATATGCATGGACAGTAAAATCAGGTCAGATGAGATTTGTCAAGTCATAATTAAAGTTGATGGTGTACTGAAGTGTATTATATCAAAAGGTGGTCCTAATATTGTGTTTTTCCATTTCCCATTTACATCCATAAGGAGGGCAGAATAGTTGAAACACCTCTAAATTTAAAACACCACCACTGGCTGGACAAAAATTGAATTTAATTAGATTGTGCAGTTGTACCTAATATAATGGCCCAAAAAGTGTATTATATTACCTATACAGTATTACATCAAAATGTCAAATTGTTTTGAGTAACTTAAGACAAACTACAGGGATTCAATGCATCACTTTGGGGAGGGTTTCTGCTAACAATGAGCCAATGTATCAGGCAGTGACTAAACTGATTTTCATACAGGAAGTGAATCCAAAGAAGGCTAAATACAGATCTATTTTTGTGCTCTGGTGTGACTAGCCCCTGGTCAGACAAGAGTGTGCAAAAGTCAACAGGAACGAAGCTTAAAAAAAGAAGAGAGATTCTACTCATATCAGACACATAGTGGATTGTAATTTACTTAGTTTGTTAGAGGACGATACAATTAATAAATGGTGGATTAATCAAAGGTTTGAATGTATGAATGTTTGAGAATAAGGTCGTACTTTAAGCCCTGTTTGGTGTAGACTGATATTTTGCCCCAGGCCTGCTGAGATACGGCTGTGATTCCTGAGTTATGAAGATGGCTGGCTGTGGTGGAATCTGAAACACACAACATACACTGTAAGACATAAAAACCATAAAGTCTGAAGAAAAAGCCTCATAAGTTCTGTCACAGTGACTGTGATGAGTGAACGGGACCCAGACGGACCTGCGAAGGAGCCGTGGTATCTGATGTCATGAGCGATGAAGCCGGCAGCAAACACGAGCAGAACCATGAGCAGTTTGGACCAGGGGAAGCCTTGACCACGCATCTTTACCTGCAGATTCTGGAGGCAGAAGAGAAAAATTTCACTGAAGATATAAAGCGAAATTTTTTCTTTTGTGTTTAACAAAATAAGTGTGTTCACTGCTAAGTGCAGTTTATTCATGGTATATATTCCACAGATGCTTTGCAAATCCAAACAGGGAAAATTTTCTGTCATTCCTGATTTGGTTAATTAAATAAACTCCTTAATTGCTGGTCAAATAAAAAAGGGTATCTGCTTCATTTTACACAAATGCACTGTTTTCAGTTTGTCGTTAACCCAGATCTAAGCAGAGCAACTTTTAAGATTGAATTTTGATATCTTTAACCGATCTAATTCTGATACATGTCTGATTTCCAAATGTCTAATTATCAAACATGGGAAAAAAATTATTTAGCTTTAGCTTTGACTGTCTGTCTCACCTGGCACAGGTTATTGCACTCCTGAAGGTCTGGGGATTCAACAGTGTCTCTCATCTCCTCATTGGTCACTCTGAAAGACTGGATTGTTTCTTCAAGGTTCTTTCGCAGCTGAAGATGTAAAATGAAGCACAGTACATTGTTGAAGGCTTACTCGAACATTTAGGAGAATTTTGGTGTGATCAGACTGAGAATAATGTTGTCAGTGGCTTCGCAGCTTGTGAAAAGTGCCAAAACAGTCTTTTTATAGTTGCAAGCAAGACATGCTGTTGCTGAGAAAACAGGTACTATCTCCACATGGACGGCAGCAAGTGAAACAGACTTTTCCTGGTCTGGTTTTTTGATTCCAGGATGGAGACCTTAGCTGACCAGGGACTACACTGCACTGCAACAAGGTCAGCTGAATGTCAGCATATTGAGTACTAGCAACTTAGTTGGTGATTGACATTTTCAAATAGTTGCCGTTTTCTCTCGCAATTGAGCGAGTTCATAATAATAAACTTTAAAGTAAGTGAGTGACTTTGCAGCCTGTGTGTTTCACTATGTGTCAGGACACAGGAGTTATATTTACTGGTCTTGGTGGGCCCTGATAAGATCTTATTTTGGAGATAAATGAGGGTTATGGGTCAGTTTTAGTACTACATGTTCCAAATAATCCCCAAGGAGGTGAGTTTTGTTGATGAACCATCGGACCTGACTGCAGGAGTCATACCTTTGGTGGAAGGATATTCCAGGACTTCAATAAATGGTTCAACAGCAGACTGGAAAAGAGAGGAGAGAAAAGTAAGCTCTATTGACCAGTACATAAGCAGTTGTAATCCAGAAACATCACAGGAGTCTTTTTTTAAAAAAAACACACATACACAATTATATACATTTTACTCCTGTGCAAATCTGACAGTTTAAAGGGGAAAAAAGGTGTAGAACTCACCTGGACTGGGGTAAATGTTTGGTATAGAGCTGCCTCCACACTCCTAAGCTCTGCACATCCACACACAAGCACTCTGCCATACTACTGAGCAACTACAAAAACATGAGAGAGGGGAGGAAACAAAAAAAACAGACTTAAATTTATGACTCTATCCTATTTGTTTTTGGAGCTATAGCTCCATAATGTCCTCTTAAACTGCAAGAATACAGCTAACCAGTCAATATTATGTGGATCAAATATTAGACGTATGACCAGATCCTACTCAAAAAAATGTCTTGTACCATATTTTGAATTAGTATTGGTACTTCTGTTAAATTAAATTTGCCTTTGGCCACTTAAGCCATAGAATTAAGTTGCTGGCTAATGGTCATACACACTGTTAGCGAGTTTTGAAGTTTACTTTCCCTTTAAAATTTGCTATTTACCAAAATGCAATCTTGACTGTTTAAAGCACCGGTTACCATCATGAGGCAACAATCAACTATAAAAGGTCCCTTATCAATGTGATTTGCTGCTGCGATCAGTAAGACTACGCTTAGATTTCTGTAGCAGCATCAATTTTTGAAAAAGACTGATTTAAAGTTTAACACACTTTGGGTGGGTGTGTGTACTTGTTTCTTACCTCTCTCTTCATGTCATCTGGACAGTGCGGTGTGGCTCTGGATAGAAATGATGGCAAATATGTGTGTAACGTGCTCTCAGGTTTGGCTCCAAATGCGAGGACCTTCAGACGAGGGTACAGACGCCTCAGCTGCTCCTGCAGACTGAACAACAAACAAGAATGGCTTTGTTACTTTTGATACAGACAGTAAACAGTTACTGGGAGGTAGAAATCACTCAGACTGTACCAAACTGTGACCCAGGTGTTCAAACATTAAAAATGCTTTTATATCCAAAAGGGAGGTAATGAAATAACTCACGTACCAGACACAAAATCAGTGAGATTCAGAAAGACAAAAAAATGTCTACAACAATGGTAGCAGCTGTTTCTCAAGTTTTAAGAAACAGCCAAAACTGTGGAAAACTATGTGTGAAAGCTATTACTTAAGGCCAAGCACCTGGGATTAATTTACAACCATCCATTTGCAACATGCACATATTCCTTTACTCTGTAGGAAGTTTGTAAGTGTGTAAGGTTACGTTTACCTTGATGACAGGGCATTCTTGGGCATGAAAGCAAAATCGAGTAAAGGAAAGAACTCTTTGGGACCCATGATACCAAATCCCTTTGTCAGGTTTGAATGAAGCCTGGAAAAAGAAGAACATCAAGAACACATTTAAGGGTCACTGTATAGATTAATTTAGTCAAAAATATGCAACACTCTTTCCTTCATAAAATATACCTTAACTACTGCCTAATATAAATCACAAAATTAAATCAAAAGAAAGGCAAGACTATTGACAGTAGAAATAGTGTAATAGTCTCCAGCTATTCAAGGGTCTTTGTAACCTATGGATTTTGTTTTTAAAACTATGCACGTGACTTAATGCCCAGGAGAAACAATATGAAGCAATCACACTTAACATGTATTAAAGAAAAAGAAGGTTTCTGTTGTGTTTTACATTAACTAAGAAAAACAAGAAATAAAAAATAAAATAAGTCACATGTTTCTCAGAAATACTTACAGCAGAAGTCTCTCCAGATATGCAATGGCATAAGAAGATAAAGATTTCACCCCTAGCACAGGAAGCATGATACCCAACCACACTAAAACAAAAAAAGAAAAAGACCTTGATTCATCACATAGGAACTTTTAGTTCTCGCATAAAATTTGTCAACAGTCGGTCTTTTCAGCTTTCTGCTCTAAAAAGCCTAGAGCAACTGCATCAGCAAAACATGACTTTTATTTTGCAGGCTTCTTTAGTTAAGTAACAGTGAAATAGTGAAACAAAACACAGAGGTAGCCAATAATGTGAAAGGCAAGCAACGTGAACAATTAATGAGGAAAACATTAACTTTAATTGCTTTATTTGCATAGACAAAACACATCAGAGTCTTGGCCTCAGACAGGAAACTCAAGATGGCATTTTTAATTCTAGATAACAACATTAGGATGGGCCTAAATGTGAGTTTTCTCATTTTAGCAGGGCTATTATGTCTTATTCTGATTCTAAATCAATATCCCAACATCAACAGAAACATTTTGCATCTTTTCATTTGAAGGACTGTCTTTCCTTACCTTGGGCAAGTTAAACTGTACTCAGTATTCTTACTCTGCAGATAACAGTTGTTATGTAATTTTCCAAGAATATTCATCCTCGCATGCCCAGATATTTACACCCACCTCTCTCCCACCTCACAGCCTCACCAAGCACCAGGCAGAGACCTGATTCAGCAGCTGAGTTTTTAGCTCACAGATGGCCGTCATAGGACGTGTTACTGCACTGATCTACACTGTTGCATCATTAACCTCCAACCCAGAGTTTCTGTCTGCACATCTTGTTGCAAAAGTGGGGGAAAGGAAAGACAAAGACAAAGACACTGTGGGTAAGTGTATGACTGTTTATTACCTCTTAGTCCCTGGCTGAGGTCATAAAATCCAGCTTGGCCAAGAGCCCACATGATGGTCAAACACTTCACTGGGCGATTCTGAACAGACCGCAATAACTCCAAATACTGGAAAAGAAGGAAAGGGCAGCAGATGGTATTACAAAATATTATTGCAGGGTAATTGCAAAAATTAAGTCCCCATTACATTTGACATCAATTGTGAAAAAGTGAGTTTGGGAAATAAAATAGACAGTTTTTAGAAAAGAAAGCAATTGTAGATTAAGAGTAGAAAGGGGGATGGAAGCAGTAATCTTGCAGTTGTCTGCAAGGCTCATGGACATAATCTCACTCACCTCTGGCAGGTTTTGGGTTGCTATCCTGGGTTTGTCCTGTAGGATTGCCTGAATGCAAACTCTGTAGCCATGTAGAGGTTCTCCTAAAAACAAGAGAAAAAGATGTAGGGTAAATTTCGAGGTTTAATCTGTTTTTTAACTCTGACCTTGGTAAACATGAGCATGATTTGATGATAGGCTGGAAACTAAAATCCTAAATAAGTAATTAAAATTTATGTCATACTCCTTTTTTTCCTCTCTACCTTTAATTTCCAGTCACTACTGACTGCGGTCAAATATATTTAAGGAAAAAAGTTCTAAAAATAATCCATTTCACTCAATAATGTATTTCCAAAATGAATTTAAGAAGCAAGCTATGACACTCGTAATCTGGAAGTCACATAAATTTTAAATTTTCACAAAGCAACTGCACTAGAAACAATTACAATAAGTGAGTAATGATATGAGAAATATTGTAGCATTAGAAAAATATCTCCTTTCTGCATGCATCATTTGTGTCTTGTCAACCCTCCATGTGAGCTCTTAAACCTACAGTACCTGACTGTCTGTCCAGCTCCCTGAGCATAGTAGAAACACAGTGGTCGAAGAAATCTGGCAGAAAGTCACCGCAGCGTCCGATTAAATCTTTGATCACGCCCTTCAGCTCTTTTCCTGTAAGGCAGTACGGGTAGTCTGGGGACAAAAAGAGTGGAAAAACAGACATGAATAAGTGCTGTCCTTTGATTATCATATCAGTGCCCTTGGAAACTTTCACATCTGTCAGAACTAAATTGATTGCAGTAAATATCTTCATTCTTAATCTTGCTTTAGAACAAAATAAAGTCAGAGTTTGACTGACCGTGAGCATAGCTGCTGAGTGTGGGCTCAGTCTCTTGCGTGGTCAGATTATGGTTGAGGTAACCGGCCAGGTCTTTGACCCACACTGATGGGTTTTCTGGAAACAGTGTCTGACTCTGAGCCAACTTCTGTTTCAGGTCCCCAACATCCAACTAAAAGGAGAACAAGACAGATGAAACATTTAGGCTATTTACTCAGAAACAACACATTCATTATGCAAAGATGAGACTGCATTTCAGCATGTGACAGTTTGCTTTCATAATGCCACAATGCAGCACTGTCTGTCTGCGTTCATGTGAAAACATTTATGGCTTTTTAGAGGTTTTACAATGGCTATTATATTTATTTTCTAATTTTAACATTCTCTGACAAAGATCAGACAGCTTCGTACACCCCTATGATGATAAATTCTTACATTGCATTCTTGCATTTTATTAGTAAACTGTTTAAGCAGAAAGTGTAAAAAAAAGCTGAAAAATTAAGAGTGTTCAGCTTTGTTTGAACATTAAAAGAAATTACAACCTCCAACATTCCCAACACTCATGAAGTTAAAAGAGGCTGTCAATATGATGAGAGAAAACACAAAGGCAGTGTATTACTCACAGCTTTGAAGGCTTCCTCAAGGGTCTTGTAAGTTGTGGGGGTGACTGTACTGCTGGAGTGTGATTTCTTAGATGGTTTACTTGACGAGGGCTTCTTATTTTCAGGTTCTGCTGCTGGTGGAACCTGCTCCTTCTGTTTCTTTCCCATCTTCTCAAAGCCGTCATACAGAGTCTCTGACATCTTCAGGGGTGCTAGAGGAAAAATTTAATACTGGTTAGACATGTCTCTCTGCGAATATGAGCCACTTTTCGAACTTTAAACTGAAAATCAAGTTAATCCATGCAAATAAGGCATTCTCCTCCTTCTGGTTGGTCTTTCCTCTCACATTCAGTGCCTCCTACCTCCCTCTATGGCTTTTGTAATAGGCTGTTACTGTCCAAGATAACATTCACGCAATCCTCATCACAACTCACAAAGGAGCAGAGCTAAGTGCCAGAAGCAATCCCATTTGTTACTCGCTAAGACTCTATTTAAAGGCAAAAATTTGCACACTTTTTGTGCTGGGGCATCTAAAACCAAATATTTTAGGCCTGTAAACTAGTCTTAAATATTCTAATAACCCTTTAATTGTAGGTGTTGGTTTCTGCCCAAAACTTTCTTTTTTTTTCCTAAATGCAAAGCCTTACAAAAGGATATGGCTGAAATCAATCTACATATCATTTATTGTCAAAAAATCCAATTAAAAGACCAAAACCAGCGATGTGTTGGTCCATCGGCACATTTAGACTTTGATTCTCTATCTGTCCAAAGCTCATTCTTTCCCAGTGAAGACAAATCTAAAAAAAAATACTCACAAGTAGTTCCTTTTTTCAGTCCCAAGCAGGAGGAAATAGTGCTTTTGTTGGGGACTATTATGGGGACAGCCTTGTTCAGTGCATTTTTCTTGCTTACTTAAGTGCTTTTACCTGTTTTTGGGCAACAATAAAAGTCTATGGAAAAAAGTAATAAGCACAGGTTTGTAGAAACATTTAATTTATGATTTTGGTTTTTCCCAAAATGTTTTCAGAATAAGAAAAATGTATAAAATCGATCCCCTTGTCCAGTAAATCCTCTTGTCCAGAGAAACCTACACTATTAATATTATGTTTGTTTGTTTGTTTGTTTGTTTACTTAGTAGGCTGCTCTATTAGGGTTTAATCCTTTCACTTGCAGCAAAGATATTTACAGAATTTAACTACAAGTCCACACAACCGCACACAAGAATCTCGGTCAGACCCACCCAAAGACTTGAGCTGGTGTTGACAGAGGTCACCAGTTGTTCACTGATCATTCAGCTGTACATGCCGCTGACAACCCTTAATCTATATTGGGTCTGTGTGCATCAGCACGACACAAGGTTGTGATGCAAACAGGGAACTTGTTTCATCACAGAGTGGGTGTACACTACTGACTCTATTGCCTTAACTACACTTTGGAAATTTTGTCAGTCAGGATGATTATTCTTCACCTTTGCGAACTAAAATGAATCCATCAAAACAGCAAGATTGTATTCTTGATTAACATATAAGTCTTTTTTTCCCCACATTGGAGACAGTTGTCCCCTTTGAGAATATCTCATGTTAGCAAGCCTTACCTGAATAAAGATTTTAAAAAACAAATGTCCATAAGTCTCAGAAAGCTGGTGATTTCCAGCTGCAGCTCCTGACATGACAAGACATCTGATCTGCTCAAGTGAAATACAGTAACAGGGAAACAACAACTGAGATCGCTCCACTAGTGACTAAGAATAGTTGAAATATGTAAATGACGGCTTAAACAAATGTGCTATAGAGTGCTGCAGGAATGAGTCCTAAAACCTGGAAAGGATTAGCTTCACAAGCTTAAGAGATTCTTAACATTTTGTTCTACAGGAATAAGTTAGTAACCAAACTAGTGCATTTTGAACCTTTTCATGATTTGGAAAAGGAGGCTGCTAACAAGTGGCTAAATGAGACTACAGAGGTTGTCTGAGACATTAAACTTCATCATGCCGTACACATAAATTTACTTGCTTGCTTATTCACCTTAACAACCTTGCAATGTTTATACTCCTGCTCTTGCAAAGACAACCTTTCCAACTTTCATCAACTTAAAAATGATGAGTGATATTGAAATTATGCAACCATTGTGTTGTTCATTAATATCATAATGTAACCTTTTCACTTATGGTGATTGCATTTATTCTTCACTTTTGCTTGCCACAGAGCTCAATTTCTGTAATAATCAAAATGTAATGGAAGATTACCACTGGCTCCTTGTTGAGGGAATCAGGGTTATGCCACCTTCGGGGTTAGCCTACAAAAATTTTTCATTCCTGCAGCACTTTGTAAAAGTAACAAAAGAAGTAGGAACAAACTAATGTTTTGTATTCATAACCTTTTCTTGAAAATGAAGATGCTGCAAAATGTGTCCAGTGATATTACTCCCACACAAGTTAAAAATACAGGCAGCTTCTGCCACATAAATTGATCAACATTTTATTTGCCAAGAAGTTTAGCTCTTCCTTTAATCCCGCAGAAAAGAAGTTAGACTTGGGTTGTGTCTAAAATCACTCCTTATTCATGTATACATTGTACTTACAGACAGCTGTTACGTTACAGTGTCTAGTTAAGTCTTTGGTAAGTACTTGCTATTTATGCACTATACCTTTTTAAAAAGATCCAGGTTTAGAAAAATACCAAAATATCCCTTGAAAGTAGCATCTGGCATGTAAATCGAACACAAAACATACTTATTTAGGTGGGCATCAATTAGCTTTCTTTTAAAACACTTTGAGATGAACACATTAACTAATGCAAAATTCAGTGAAAGACTTAATCATCTAGTCCCACTGCTGCAGGGAAGAGTCTAAAGAAAGAAGAAGGAGGATATTGTCTCAAATAACAATTAACAAATGGAGTCTTCCCTTTTAAAAAGATCTATCAAGCAAAAATCAGGCATTATATAATCAATATATTTTTTCATGTGTTGCCTTGTGACACAATCTGCAAAGTCTGCTCTAACAGATACAAAACCTTTAAGCATAACTTGATGTTTGTTTTTTATTATGAACATCAAAACCATTAACTCGGCAATTACAGTCTATAATTACAGAGGCCTTTACTGGAATAGAGTAATATTTTGCTTGTTGTTAATAATGGTGACTGTATTTGTAAGTTCAGAGTTAGTCTAGTTATATGTAGACCCTGATAAAAACTGAAGCAAACTTTAAAGAAAAAGTACGATCCTGGTTTTGCTCAGTAAAATTCAATGTAGATTTTACACTCCACAACAAAATCCAATATATGTTATGATGGTTAGAGACTTTATATACCAATGAAGTTTGTATACAAAAAAGAAAAGACAAAAGACTTTTAGACTAATCTTTGCATGATTTCATCACTGACAAAGTCACTGTCACTGTAGCACGAAGACAGACTTTGGACAGGCTGATTCACTGATATAACTGGCACATAAACAAATAGTAAAGGCAGAGTGAAATCTAATCCTCTCTGTCACCCACTATTTAGGTCACAGTCATACATGTGGGTGCTGTAGTTAAGAGTAGTTGCTACATGTTTACTGAATGTAAAGCAAAATGAATATAAAACCAAACAGTCTATCATAGGTGTATAATTATGTCCTGCTAGGTTGGATCTACAACCAATCAATACAGAGCAGACTGCCAGTTAATGTGGTTACTGATGTTTTCCGAAGGCAGATCAACCTGCTGGGGTCCATGGGGCAAAAATATTAGCCGACTGTCCCCTTTTAACTCCAACTGTTCCATTCTTTGATCATTGAGGAGTTTCTCTATATTAGAATACACTGGTCCAGGGTTTACTGTATGGTAATTTGATTAAACATAAATTACCAAAAGGTGAAAAAAAAAAAGGATAATGAAGATCTTGACACTGGACTTTAACACAGCATCTACTCTTCAAGATGGTGCTCCAAAATCAACTAATAAATGACCTAATATTAGGCACATATAATATAAACTGATATTGTTCTTTCTTAATGGTAATAAATTGTCTTAAACTGATTTACACACAGTAGCCTGAAGTTTCAGGACCCCTGGTTATCTGAGATCCCATGACAGTTGGCAACCTTATACAATAAGTAATCAAGCTTTGATATAATGCAAATTCATGTGTACGGCTACTATCTGATAATGTCACAGAGCAGTTCTCATTAAGATATACTGTTTATAAGCTCATTTATTCCAACTGAAAGAGTACAGCTTAGAAAGAGTCACAAATCTAAACTTCACACTCTAAACTTTAGAAACAAGTTATATATTTTTTTAACAGCTGGAGACTGCTGTTGATCAAAGTAGTAAATAGTACACTTGTTGGAAGTCATCAGTGGCAAATAACACACACTTAAACTTATCTTTAAGAGAACAGTAAATGTCCCATGGTCATCATAATTACATAACACATCGTCCAGTGTAATGGTGTTTAATGTAGTCTTGGTACAAAATTGGAGAAACAGTTTAAACTTTGGTAACAAAAACAAAAGTTACTTATTCGTATGATCAGATAAACGTACGAATTGTTATCTTTTATTAGAAATTTAGAGACAATCATACAAAAGTGTAACGTGGAATTGAAGTGTCCACACTGAAAACTGTCAAATCAGAGCAGTGACAGTTGTTCCCGTAGCCTACGTGAAAATGAGAAGATTTCATATTGCTGAATCTAATACTGTACGACTTAGCTAAAATGTAACAACACCCAAGACATTCATTTGACAGGAAATAAACTAATTTTTAAAAATCAGGTCAAAGAGTAGTTAACATATGCGCCTGGGTGATGACGTTGCCTGTGTTGACACACCGCATACGAGGCTGCTAGCAAGCTAACTAGCCGACTAGCATTTCCACCTAGCTATTTACGGTGGGAGCACACAACCCAAAAAGACCAGATATCTGTTATTTTAAAATGTATGTGTCAGGAGATTAGGTCAAGTCTAACCACGCAGAGAAAGAGGTAAAAACCCATACAAGCCCCACAAAAAAGAGTCATAGGAAGTGGCGTTATTGCACGATGCTATGCTACAGTGGCTAGCTTGACAAGTCAGATGACAGTTTCGAGCAACGCTATTTCAAATTTTTGACACTGATGTTAGGAAGCAAAAATAAACGTCAAACAAGACAATTTAATTCGGAGACACCCGAACAATAAGCCACATCCTTTTACTTTTATTTGGACTTAACCAATGAAGTAAAAGGGTCATAGAGCAGCTAGCAGCGGTCTACGGAGGGCCATGTTCACTTACGTCTGGATGGCTGGTTCGATTCGCCCAAGGCTTTCCTTCCACCGCTGCCGGTTTTCTTGTCATTCGCATTCTTCCCCCCACCTGAGCCGTTGTTTTTCTTCCCTTTTTTAACTACCTCCCATTTGCCGGCCGAGCCATTATTTGAAGCCATGTCTGTGGTCCAGATGCGGTGTTACTAGTTCGGGATACCGTGACTTCCTGACTACTTCCTCCCAGCTCTGAGATACGAATCGTCGGAACGCTCTCTCGCGGCTCCGATCATTTAACCGTCCGCGTGCCACGTCTCTTTGTCGGCATGACGTCAAAGTAACACGTTAGGACCGTTAGTTTCATTTCTGTTGAAATATATGTAAAGTTCATACAGGTGTAAAATTTTATAAAGAATAATAAACATAAATATCAGATATAACGACGAGTATTTTTAAAAATCAGTTAAAATTTTAAGTTATTTTTTTCTATGTTGTCAGAATTGAAGGTACTATAACTTAAACAGAAAAAGGTGACATATGAATATTTTGTCTGAAGATACATTTTAAAAATGACGTCTGATTTGATTCAATCTGAGCTGACAATATTAGCCAATTTGAAACACTAACACATCTCCACAGCTGCACCTGTGCTCGTGCCTATGTGTACATAGCTGAAAATACTGGTCAACTTATGTGTTGTCCCACTGACCACAGAGTAATCACAATTTTTAGCCCTGAAAAACAGTCCCTAAGTAATTCTTAAATAGGCTAAACACTGACAAGCACAACAGCACAGGCAGTGATAACAGTCCTGATGTTATAAGCATGCTAATGATGGGATATTACTCAAAGCCTAAGAAAACTGAGGTCTGAGTGTGTATTTGTCACTGTAAATATCTATTTGTACTCATTTGCCAAATTGAGACTGAGTAAAGCAGAAGTAAGGAGTTTGGTTTAACATTTAAATCAACAATAAGTCTGGGTTAAGCCCCAGGTACATGACTCTTTAAAAACCTTTTGCTTTTAAAAACAAATACTTTAGCAGCAATTAGTGAAATGTTTAAGTAACTATTGGATAAAAATGCAAAAATAGTCAAATCATGTAAATCTCCCTGTTAAACCTGTTCTACGAACTGGAAAAGAAATTTGTATGGGATGACACAAAACAGTAGAAAGATAAAGGTAATGATCGAGAGCATGTTACATGGACTTATCATTTAAATCCTGTACTAGAAAGGTATTATTTTATTCCTGCGGACCCTCTGTTATGGGATTTATCATTGAGAAACACCAGGTCCAGTTAATTTATTGGCCTCAGGCAGCTTTCTGTCTGCCTGCCATCTGTGGAACAGACGGTGAGTTTTGGCTGCAGTGTCTCTAAAGAGGCACTTTGTCGCTCAAATGAGTCGTTTAGTGTTTGGCACAAACTTCCTGGCTCTCTCTCAAGACCCCATGCATTTGATCTAAGGGGAAGCTTAATCACTGAAGGCAGAGGATGCCCTACAGGGTTGTTATGTTAATCTTACCATGTCAGTTGTACTTAAGTTCTCTTGGCAACGAACCATTCACATGGTCCCCCATTAGTTTTACAGATTATTTCCAGGCAACATATTGGCAAAACTTAACATCCTTGTGGTTACACTGTGGTTATGGTTTGCGCATATGTTTATGTTGTGAGTTATTTGCCTGAGCTTAACACTGATTTGCATTAGGAATAATAATAAAAGATAATCATAGCATAAACATTGTAGTTATCACACACAACAACGAGGTTTGTTCATTTACTTGAACCTCAGAGCTTTATTTTGTTCCAGCAGTAACTCCAAATGATGCATGTTAATCACATGGCTGCCATAATATCAAACGGTGAGAGAGGGTTTGATGTTTCGTTCTCTCTGACTGGTCCAACTACTGTCAGTCACACTCAGCCTGGCTGTAAATAACAATAAACCACACCCATAGTGTCTTGGGAGCACTGTGGCGTTTTAGCAATTTGCAACAAAACATAATTAAATAGCAAAGGAAAAATGATAGCAGCTACAATGTTTAACTCAATTAACCCAGTCAAACATTAGTATTTAGTAGTGTCTGTCTGTAGTCTTACTTTTTAAAAATTTGTTAATTCATAGAATCCAAAAGCTGACATTTGTCTGATAAACTTTAACACTGACGCCTCTGACTTGGCCATGGAGGACCTCAATGCAAATAGAAAGCAAACTTCTTTAAAATAAGTCTACAAAATATAAAATAGCATCTTCCTG
>JAPZDY010000010.1:21762174-21774705 GCA_029783645.1 Ctenochaetus hawaiiensis
CGCCTTCACTGTGTTTGTTTGGTCCAAAGCTGCACATTATCACAGACACACTCACAGGATTCACATCATTCAGAGGAGAAACTGCAGATCTGAGACAGGAAACAAGATTTTATCCTGTAAAACATTTTTTATTGCAGTCAGTAAAACTATTTTCCTTTGAGACGATCACTGTTTCCTGTTAATGTGGGAGACTGTTTCTGCCTCTAGAGGGCGTCGTTGCACCAGGACTGAGTGCATCATCTTCTCTGAGTCTCACTGAGTACAAATACTCAGTTACAGCTCCCTTCAGTTTCTTATAGGATCAGAATTTACTGCAAGTTTTGTGATTCACCTTTAAACACTTTTAGATACTTTTAATGTTTTTTCACATTTATTTTCCTTTTTCAGTATTTTGAGTTCATGTTCACTGTTCAAACTCTCAGTTCTGTTCCAGATGTAAGAAAACCTCATTTTCCATCCAGGTGACTGAACCTCCAGCTGCTGAAAACAGTCTGAGTCTCATCAGGTTTGAAACTTTGCTGTCTGAAGCCTTAATGAACACCGTTTCCCAGAATCCTCAGAGTCTCAGCTCTTTTTATGAAAATAAAATAAAAGAATAAAACCTCAGAGGTGATGCAGGTAACATCTGTCCAGCTGTGTGTGACAGCTGACTGCAGACCGACGAGGGTGTGTTTGTTTTTTTCCCAGAACTTTCAGATCTTCAAACTTTATTTAAAACATCCTGGTTGTTTCAGTCATTTTGCAAACTGTGTGTCCGTCACACTGAGAGCTGCAGATGTTCAGCTGCACAGCTGGAAGCGGCTGTGTGACGTTCAGGTGCAGCCTGTGTTTTAGTGAAAAACTGGCTCATTCCCTGTGTTTTCTGTGTTTGCTGTGTTTGCTGTGTGTGCTGTGTTGTGGCCGGTGGCTGCAGCTCTGACGGCGGTTCAGCTGCGTCTCACCGTAATGATCCTCCTCACACTTTGCATCTTATCACTCGGTGTGACTCCGGTGTGCCGGCGGCTCCGCAGGCCGCAGCGCCGCTCTGATCCAGCAGGCAGCTGCGACATGCAAAGCAGCTGCAGCTGGCTGACATTCAAATGTGCGAAGCCGCAGAGAGTTTTACTGTTACGACTCCGACATTTTCATAACAGACGCGTCTGTCTGCTGTTTGTCTTGCAAATGTTCAGCTGCTGCAACAGACTGAAGGTCAGGACGCTTCCACGTCACGTGACCACAGGAGACGATTCTGTCCACAGCAAACACACAACTTCACCTGAGATCATCAGTGTGTTTCTGACAGCAAAAACTCTCTGAACTCTGAAACACAGACTGAAACAGACTGAAACAGGCTGAAACAAACAGGCTGAAACAGACTGAAGTTCAGGGTTCCTTCATGTTTGGATCTGAAATCACTTTCCCTCATTGAACTGTGGTGTTTTTTGTTTTTTTATAGTCGTTAAAATGTACAAATTCCTCACCTGCTGGTGCTTCAGCATGTCGCTGCAGATGTTTCAGCCTCAGACTGTGAAACCTGTAATCAACTCATTTGCAGCTCAGCGTCTCGTCGAGTCATAAAACACTGAAGAATGAAGATGATCATCATCTCATCATCTCTTCATTCCAAACAAACCACAGCGGCTCATCTTCTTCATCATCATCATCCTCGTCTGTCTGTTCTCAAGAAGATTATTCAGTGTTTTCACCTGGAAGTCACTTCGTTCTGCTCCTCACTGAACCGGCCGATGTGATCAGTTAAAGATCAATAAAGTGTTTCAGGTGACAGTCTGACAAACAGAAACTGCAGATCAAACGTTTCTTCTGGATTCTTCTGGTTCAGAAAAGGATCCTGGTTCGACTGAAAAACCGAGTTCTGTCTCCACGAACAGGAGAACACCTGGTCAGGTGAACCAGGAAGTGAACCAGGTCTTTGATGTCTGACTTCACATCAGACTTCCTGTTTGAGGTTCATGAGGAGAACCTGTGTGTTTTTCTCAGGTGTGTGTTTCCATCATCTTTGTTCGAACACATGGTGTGTTTGTTTCTCTGTGGAGGTCAAAGGTCATCCTCCTCCAGCTGTCAGCCTCAGTTTCAAACGTCACTTTAACTTAATTTCACCCATAATTCCTCTGTGACAGCAGACCAGGTGAGTTACAGTAAGTGATCACGTGTTCAGGTGTTCATGGTGTTATTGATTAGTTCTTTATTGATCCGTGAGATCAGCTGTTGATCCTGAACGTCCAGTAAACAACAGAGAAGAGCCGACAGGTGAGACAGACAGGTGAGACAAACAGGTGAGACAGACAGGTGAGCTGCGCGACTCACTGACTGTTTACTACGGACCAATCGGATCACTGAGAGGATGACGGGCTGCTGTGGGAGCCAATGAGCGTCCAGCTCGGAGTCCAGCGGCTCTATAACCGTCTCAGCGCGTCTCCGCTCGATTCAGTCCGCTTCTGTCTGCGGGAACACCTGTCTGCCTCCGGTGGTCTGTCGGCGTCTCTCTGTCCCGGGATCCGTCCGGTTCTCTCATATGAAGCTCCAGCTCAGCGCGCAGCAGGAGACATGAGAGCCGGCAGCCCGGTGCTGTGTGCGGGCAGGAGGAGGAGGAGTCCCCGCCGCCCTCTGCGGAGCTTCGCCCGGAACAAGAGCCCGACGGCGGCTGAGCGTGACCGGCCGGTCCCGGTGCTCCTGCTGCGGGACATGAACCTGTGTTACCGGCTGCTGCGGCAGCTGGTGCCCGGTCTGCCGCCCGGACGGGCCGCCAGCAGGGTGGAGATCCTGCAGCACGCCATCGACTACATCCTGGACCTGCAGACCGAGCTGGACGCGTCCTGCCCGGCAGCGGCGGACCGCGGGGAGCCGCTCCGCTGTGACCGGCCGCAGCAGCGCCAACAGCGGCCACAGAGCGGCCAGAGCTCCGGTACCGACATCCACACCGGCCAGGTACGAGACAGGGACCGATAACCTTATTGATCAGGTATCGATCAGATGATCAGCTCTGTGTAATTTTGTTTCAACTCCTGTCCTCATGTTGTGTTTTGAAATGTTCACTTCCGGTAGATTTAAAGGTAAATGTATTGATTATAGATTATAGATAAATGTATTGATTATAGATTATAGATAAACTCTGGAGCCGCTTGTTTCACATTAAAATCAAACATTTGGGGATTTTTTATTTAATCATCCTGTTTTTTAAAAACATTTCAGTGAAGTTTAAATTTCAGAGCAGATCGATGATTTTATTGATCAAACACCAGCATGATGATCAGATTCAGGAACATCCGACTGTTCGATGGAAACTCTGTGGAGAACAAGGCAGGGACACAGGTGCATGCTGGGAGGTTTCCCACAAACCTTATGTACCTGCAGTCACGTGATCAGCATCAGCTGAGCACTGATCAGGTTTCAGTGGGAAGATGCTGTTTCAGCTGTGACCGATTCATTGATCCATTGATCTAATGATTAACTACAAACACACACACACACACACACACACACTGTTAAACAGACAGTTCCTCTCAGCGTGTGTGTGTGTGTATGAGTGCGTGTGTGTGTGAGTGTTGAGTGTGCATGTGTGTGTGTTGAGTGTGTGTGTGAGTGTGTGTGCATGTGTTGAGTGTGTCTTCTCGTTCGTGCTGAAGTCGACAGTCTTGTATCAGTATTAACTGACCAGAGTTTAAATAAACTCACGTTCATCCTGATCCGACCGTCAGCTGATGTGAAGACTTGAATTCTCCACAGCAGAAAAACACTGAGAATCAAGTTGATGGTGAATTCAGGGATCAGAGACTTTGGATTTTTGATCCTGTTAAAGTGATTTTATGGATTTTAACGTGAACTTCTTTAAACTTGATGTTCTGAGTCTCAGGAAAGTTTCAGCCTTCAGAGTCTCTGTCGTTCATGTCACATGACCTGAGACACTTCCTGTCTGAGTCCTGCTTTCACACGATCCATCAGCCTGTTTGAGTGTCAGATTATCGACGACGTATTGATAACGTAACAGCTGATCACAACATTCTGTCTCTGTTCAAACCTGAGCATTTGACCTTTGACCTCAGGTTCACTCTCTTCATCTCTGCAGGTCAGTGAAGCTCCGGAAACACACGGTGACGTCGAGGAGAGGCGGAGTCTGCTGCGCTGACACAGGACGGTGAGAACACACACACACACACACACACACCACACACACACACACACACACTCTCACACAGTCTGACCGTCCTGTTTGTCTCTGATCTCCTCACATGATCTCTGTTGCAGCTGCTCTCCAACATCTGCAGGACTCGGCAGGTTCAGATGGTCGACGTCTTTACTTTCACTCAGTTTGAGTCTTTGAGTCGTTTGTTCATGTTTCACCTGCGATGAGTGAAGGAAGTCAGAAACCAGCAGATAAGAAACGTCTCTTCAGACTGAACGTGTTTCATCCTGATGAGGCCGACAGCAGCGTGTCGGGAGGATTTTGTTTCCACGGTGTCAACAGACTCTTCATGTCTTTCTTTTAAACTGAAACACGGACGTTTTGAACCCGAGTCACAAAACCACATCATAAAAATGTGCTCTTACTTTGAAAGTGATGGAGGCTTCCTTCTTTACCTTTAAGACAGACAGGACACAGCTCACACACATGTTGATGCCTCTGTCTTATTTTGAAAATCTTGCAGGAACTGTTTTAAACTTTCTCTGTGAATTATCTTTTGGACACAACTTGAGCTTATATGACTCTTTTATAAAACAAAGCACTTCCTTCATGTTCAGGTACCTTTATTTTAGCGAGAGGAAGTCAGTTTGTTAAAATTTACATTTAAACTTAAAAAATCTGAGATGCTTTTTTTTTGTTCTGCCTTCAAAACTTTGTAAACTTTTATAAAATCCGTAAATTAAACATTTAAAAGTTCTGAGTTCTTCTGAGTTCTTCTACATAAGTTTCATTTTTTCCACGTGATCAACTTTAACCAGAAAACAAAAGTTTGACTTTATGAACCCAAAAACTGCATTTAAAAAAATAAAATCAAGGAAAAAAAAAGTCAGAAAACATCGACATTCAACAACCAGATTTTATTTTTTTTGTTCACAACAAACTGTTTTAGTTTACCTTCAGACAATAAAGTTACATGTAAATATGTTAATGAGCCGAGAGCACCGAGACACTTCACACACCGACATGCAGCTTCACAGACAGACAGACAGACAGACAGGCAGGCAGACAGACAGGAACATCTAATACTGACGTTTTGCTAATTAATCTGCCAAAAAGTTGCCTTATAAACTGTTAAACTTAACTTTCTATCTTTGAAATTTAGGAGGCAAAAAGCTTTTAAAAACTTTTACTGACTTAAAAACTTGTTTTCATACTGAAGTCAATTTAAGCTGCAACTCGTTTTATAACAGATTTGTCTTTTTTTAATCAGATTAATCGATTGATCTGTGAAACATCAGAAAACTGAGAAAAAGTCACAGGTCAAATCTTTTAACGTTTTTTTGTTGAAACTGAAAAAAAAGTTCAGTTTCTTTGCTTTTTTTTAATTGTCAAACTCTTGACTTTGTCTTCTTATTTTTTTAACTCAGCTTGAGAATCTGAAAACAGTTTAATTTCTGGCATCAAATCTTCACATTGATTCAAAAAGAAACAGTTTTTTTCGGCTCTGATCGTAAACTTCGTCTCTTTCTTGATTTTCAGTTTCGATAAAACAACTTTTTGTGGCACAAACACTGTAAACAAACACGAGTTCACCTCCAAGTTACAACTGAATACTGACGGCACGACGAAGCTGACTCAGGTTTTCACTTTTGAGTTTTTTTAGTTTTTAAGTTCATTTAAAATGTTAAAAAAAACAGCAGCTTGTTTGTTCAGAAAAACAAAAACTATGGAGATAAAAGTTCGTCACAACACTAACAAGTTACTTTTCTACTCGTGTTTCGTGTCTCAAACACTTTGTCAGTCAAAAAGAGGAAAATTCGAGGTCGGCGGAGAGCGAAACCGATGTCAACCACAGGAGGGCGCTGTTCAAACCTCTGACGTGCTCTGTTTTATCTGTAACTGTAGAAAACAAATAAAAATCCTTCACGTTTACTTCTTTCTTACGCTGAACTGCAGCTTGTTGGAAACACGTCACGTTTTCACTTTTTTTAATATTTAATATTTAAAGGTTTCTGTGGTCTCATGCTGCCACCTAGTGTTGATGTAGAGGAACTGCTGAGAGGCGACGTGGCTGCAGATTTGTTCCTAAACCAATAACATTCTCATCTTCTCTGTGAACCAACGCTGACGTTCAGGCCTTCGCTCTCGCTGCACCTTCAGTCAGAGCTGCATCAGGTGACCTCGTCACACCTGCCTGAAGGTCGAACAGGTCGCTGCTTTTTCCTGACAAAGATCTGACAGATCGAAACGTGTCGGATGAGTTTTGATGCTCAGGTGTTGATTTCTAGAAGCGACGAGTCACAGCACGACAACATGCAGCAGCTTTTAGTTTAAAAAGTTTCATCTACAGACTGTGAGCATGCACTAAACACAACCACTGAACTACGACCACCGACACACCACAGACCGGCACACCACAGACCGACACGCCACAGACCGACACACCACAGACTGAAACCACGAGTCCACCAGCAGCCGCTCTTCACTTCCTGCGACCTTCGGGACGTCACAGACTCGTAACCGCAGCAAAAAACGTTGTTTTAGTGTTTAAAACTCCAAAAATTTCACTTTAGCAGCACCTGACTTCAGTTTCTCTGAACGGCTCGTCGTAAATTTAAAGATCTGATCTGGAGCTTGGAGGTCGAGCAGATTTCGGTTCAGAGAGTTGACGTGCGGCTCCTGGTTGAAGAGCGGCTCCTGGTGGAAGTGCGGCTCCTGGTGGAAGTGCAGCTCCTGGTCGGACCCTCGGCGCTCTCTCGATCTCCACGTGTCACTGTGACATCACAGGATGCTCTCGCGCTCCTCGCCGAAGGTGACGGTGTCGGAGGAGACGGTGCAGATCTCCGGTGGGTCTCCGGGCTTCAGGCCCCTCTTCAGGTGAACCACGCGGACGTTCTCGTTGTTCGGCCCCGGCCTGGTGGTGGCGGTGCCGCCGGAGGTGCCGGTGGTGCCGGTGGAGCTCGGGGAGAGGATGACGTCGCTGGAGGAGGAGGAGGAGGTGGGGTTGGAGGAGGAGGTGGAGCCCTCTGCAGGCTGGCGGGGGCGGTTGGCCTGCTGAGCGTTGGTGTTGTTGTTGAGCGTCACGTTGCTCGGCGTGCGGTTCAGGTTGTAGCTCTTGGACGAAGGCCAGCTCTCCTCGGGGCTGCTGGCCAGCAGGCTGCACTGGTCCTCGGAGCAGATGGACATGCGGGCCACCGTCGGGTCCTGCAGGCCGCTGAGGCTGCTGGGAAGGCCTCGCTTCCTGGCCAGGCTCTCCTCGTCCAGCTCGATCAGGTTGGCCCTCTCCAGCTGCGACAGGTCGGCCTCCTCGTCCTGCAGCGAGTGGTTCGGAGAGCTCTCGTTGGAGCGCACGCCGGAGTCCGACGAGTCCTTCTTGTCCAACATGGCGTCCGACAGGTAGTCCTTCCCCTTCAGAGCCAGCGAGCCGCCCAGGAGCTTCGGGTCCACCATCTTCTTGTCCTTCAGCAGGGGAGCGTTATCGGACTCCTCGGACTCGTCATCGTCACTGGTCAGCTTCTGGTACCGCAGCCCGCCGCCGGCCTTCAGCTTCAGGTCGGCGGCGCCCTGGAACAGGCCGCCCCTCTCAGCTGAGGTCTTGCGGGTCAGTAGGGACTTGGAGGAGCCGTGGTCGCCCTTCTCGTCCTCCTCTGTGATGGGGTCCAGAGCGTCGCCGTTGGAGGCGAAGTCGGTGCTGTCCGCTGCCGGTTTGCTGCTTCTCTTGTTGAAGGATTTCCGTCCGTCCTGCTCGCCATCTTTGCTCTTGTCCTCCGATGATGATGTCATGAACTGTCCGGGCTGCGGTTGGACGGGCCTCTCGCCGCTGCCGCCGCACATTTCCAGCTGAGACATCTGGGAGATGTACTCCTGGTAGGCGCTGCGGTACTCGGCCTGCTGCTTGTCCGTCAGCTTGCCGATGTCGTTCGACGACTCCTGGGAGTTCAGGCTGGTCATGCTGGCGGTTCGGTGAGCGCCACCCTGTGGACGGACAGAGAACAGAAGAAGAGTTTAGTTATTAAAGTGAAAACAAACGACTTGGAACAACAATAGTATTAAAAAAAGAAACAAATTGTTGTTTTTAAATCCCAGAATTCAAAGAAAGTTTATGAAAACATCAAGTCTTTCACTGCAGACACTGCAGAGGTCAAAGGTCAAAGGTCAGAGGTGTTCTACCATCCACTGCATGTTCCCGTGTCTGGCGGGATCCTCCAGTCCCACAGTGCTCAGCTCCTCGAAGCTCAGGTTGAAGCTGTACATCGGTGAAGCGTCAGTGTTGGCGGCGCCAGCGAGGGGCGGGGCCACCGCTCGCCTTCCTGCCTCGGAGTGACCGCCCACGACGCTGCCCTGCTCGCTGGCAGCTTCCTCATGCAGGACCTGGTTCTCTACGTGACGCATGTCGAGAACCTGCAGACAGAGTTTGCAGCTGAAAACATCTGAAGAGTCTAAAAACAAAGCGCAGACGTTTTTCTGTCGTAACGAACTCAGAACTTTTCTTTCACTTCAGAACCAAAAAAAATCAGAAAAAAGTTTGACCTTTTTAACATTCATTTCCAAAGGAGGACTGAAAGCTCCTGGAAGCTCCTGGAAGCTCCTGGAAGCTCCTGGAAGCTCCAAATGAGACTAAAAACTTTGGGTTTTGGACTCTGAAGTGGACATGAGGAGCTTCAACATGCTGACGTTCCGTGTCTTGTTTTCATGCTAACGTGCTTCGTTCACTGGCTCGCGGATGTTCCGTGGACTCACCATGGCTCTGAAGAGCTGCCAGTCTCCAAAGTTCATGCTCATCTCCTTCTTCAGCTCGTCGATGTTGCACTGCGTCAGAACTCTGCCGTTGACGTTCGCCTGAAAACAAACGAACACAAAACGATTCACCTCATCGTTCGGTTTCACTTCATCATCAGTGAAAAAGTGAAGTCCTGTCACCCACCTTCCTGATGGTGGCGCTGTACTGTGCCATCATGCTCTGGTCGATGCCTTCCATCTGCCGCACGCGCTCACACACGGCCTCCGTCGTCATGGAGCTGAGGAGGATGGGCGGAGCTCCTGACACCACGGAGGCCGAACCCTGAACCAAAAACAGCAGCTCGTTAAAAGGTTTTTAGCTTTTTAAGGTTTTAAAATGTTTCCTGCAGAATCAGCTGAGACACGCAGACGTCTCTCTGAACGGCCGACACACTCAGATATTAGTGACAAACTCTAAAGTTACCGTCTAATCTAAACCTGCAAACAAAACCAGGTGCATGAATCCCCGACTTCCTCCCAAATCACTGCTGATTCCACTGAACTGAGTGAAAACAGGCAGCCACACTGTAAAAAATGTCACAGCTGATTTCTTACTTGTGTCCACATCTTCATCATCGTTCATCAGCTCTGCAGCTTCGAACAGTTTGTTTTCCCTCTTTTCTTTTTCACAGCTGCTTTTTCAGCTCCACTGAATATTAATTCAATCACAACAAAATGATTTCTGATGATTTTTTCAGTGATAAACAAAACGAAGCTGAGATCAAACAAAAACAAAAACAAAACTTGGTATTAACTTTATTTCTGAGCACTGACAGGCTTCAAAATGTCTTTTCTCTGCACTCAGTCGGTGTTTGTCGGCATCTTCTGACTGTTTTCTGTTTGTTTTCAGCCTCTAACATCATTTTTTACAGTGTGAAGGGAGAATGGGGGGGTGGGGGGGTGACGGGTGGAGCTTTAAGGTGGAGACGGGGATTAAACATCATCAACTCTCATTATCACTCTGATCAAACGAGTTTAACTCTACTGAGGCTACGAGCTAGTCCAGGCAGGGTGCATGCTGGGAGTCGTAGTAGGCGGAGCTTTTCAGTGGGAGTTCAGTGAGAGGACAGCAGGGAGGGAAGGAAGGAAGGAAGGAAGGAAGGAAGGAAGGAAGGAAGGGAGGCAAGGAGAGTTTAATACCTTCTTCTTTTTTAAAGATGAGCCCTTGTAGTGCAGACAGACAGACAGACAGACAGACAGACAGACAGACAGACAGACAGGTAAGGAATGAAACATCTGGACAGAAAACATCTGGAGAAGATGACTGACGGGAGGACGGAGCTGAATGATGGACGACTGTTTTAATAAAACTAGTTTAAAGTTTCTGAAGGTAAAAACCACAGAAGAAGAGTCGAGTCGAGGAAGCAGTGAGTCCGTTAACAGCAGAAGAAGAAAGAGTAACAGCTGATGGGAAGATTAAAAGATCTTAAACAAATTTGATTTACTTGAGTGATTTAAGGCTACAAACTATGGAGGCCAAAAAATAATGATGAATGAACAAAATTCTGTGAAGTGAAACATTTTTATCACTGAAAACGATGAGACGCCAAGTCGAAAAATGAACAAATCTGAAGAGAAGAACTGCAAAGTTTTGCTGCTGCAGATTCTTCAGAGTGAATGTTTGAGGTTCCGTTTGTCAAACGTGATAAAAAACTGAATGTTTTTCAGATTATTCAATAAGAAGAAGAAGAGTTCATTTGAAACCTAATTTGATTTGTTTCTTTCATAAATGTCAGTTTTATTTTAACATTCTGGGTTTTAATCCAACTGTTTGGTTTCTGTTTGTCGGCGTCAGTGAGCCTCCATACAAACCTGACCGATCAGGACACAAACACAAATTCATCGATTATCTGAGAATCACCTGTGAAGAGTTTTTAAGATCAAAGAGCATCAGGTTCATCACATGACCAGGATCAGCGAACTCGGGTGTTTGTTTTACTTACAGCTGCAGCCGAAACGTCCCGGCTGACGGAGGGTTTATGCAGAGGGCGTGGGTGGAGGTGTGATGGGTAGAAGGAGGCCATGAGTGGGCGTGGCAGCTGGTAAAGGTGATGGGGGAAATATGGCTGAAGGGGGAGGGGCAGAAAATCAAAAAAAACAAAGTTCATGGAGATGAAAAACCATCAAACAGAAGGAGACAAATTAAAAACAGACGGACCAATCAGAGCGGAGGATCTCTGCTGTCACACTGACTGAACTCAGGTCAGCTCGCTGAGCCGCCGTGTGGCCGTTTGATGCGTCTGCGCCGCTGATCATCAAACCAAATGAACCCAAATCTTCACACATCAGCTGTTTTTGAACACATTTGGCACAAAAAGGACAAAAACTGCAGGTTTGAAAGTTTCTGTGAAAACCGTCGAGCCGAGAGTTCTGATTGGCTGCAGACGGAGCCAATGACAGCAGAGAGTCCCGGTGAAACTCAGCAGCACAGAACGGGAATAAAACCAAACTGAAGAAGAAAATAACAGAAAACATGACGTCCAAACTGATCAGGTGAGCAGGAAGCTGACAGAGGTGATGACATCACAGCCTCACCTGCCAGTCAGCCGACCAGGTGACCTGAAGGCGACTCTCAGGACTCACCTGTGAGGCGTCTGTGGGCGGGGCCTGTACTCACCCTGTTGTAGTAGGGGTGCTGAGGTCCGGCGATGCCGCTGTAGTAGCTGCTGTGGGGCTGCGGGGAGACCACGCCCCCTGCTGGCTGGTTGAAGGGTCCGCTGAAGGAGGCGGAGGGCGAGCAGGCCGACGACACCTGAGAGTACACCGAGGTGGGGCGGGGCTGAGCCTCCTGCAGGGGGAGGGACGGGTACGTGACCCCGCCCATGTTCATCTGCTCCCGAGCAGCACGAACATCTGGATGAGAGAGAGAGAAACATCTGGGTGAGAAATCCAGACATCACCTGGTTTGAGGAGGCGGACACACCTGGATGAGAGTCGGACTGCGGTGCAGATGTGCCAGATGTGCAGCTTCAGTGGTCTCACCTGCGATGATCTCCCTCAGTTTGGGGTCCAGGTTGACGGTGCAGGGCAGGAAGGTGCGGATGTCTCTGGCCGTCAGGACGGGCGTCCGCGACGACAGGAACACCTCAAAGCTGCGGACGTCTCCGTCGATCTCCAGCAGAGGCTCCACGTCTTTGGTGGTCGGGATGTTCTTCGACACTCTGAGAGGAAACACAGATGTTCGACACGTCAGCGTTTGACACGTCTCCTCTGATCGCAGCGGGTCGCAGTGTGACCTCTGACCTCTCGTAGATGGTCTTCAGCGTGGCCTGGTCCGGGACTCCGTCGGTCTCCTCCAGGTACAGGATGAGCCAGGACGTCCTGTAGGGCCACTGCTCCGTCAGGTTGATCCAGGACGCCAGGCGGTCCCAGTTAAAGCTGATCTGATTGGCTCGAAGCAGACGACCTGCAGACAAACAGGAAGAGGATGTTTGTTTGTCTGTTTGATGTTTGTTTGTCTGTTTGTCTGTCTGTTTGTTTGATGTTTGTCTGTTTGTTTGTTTGTTTGTTTGTTTGTTTGTTTGTTTGATGTTTGTTTGTCTGTTTGTTTGTCTGATGTTTGTTTGTTTGTTTGTTTGTTTGTTTGTTTGATGTTTGTTTGTCTGTTTGTCTGTTTGTCTGTTTGTTTGTTT
>JAPZDY010000010.1:21784613-21796483 GCA_029783645.1 Ctenochaetus hawaiiensis
ACACACACACACACACACACACACACACACGCACACACACACACGCACACACACACACACACACACACACACACACAGACACAGACCAAACTTCTGGTTATTGTTGGATGATCAGAGATGTTTGTAAAGAATAAAGAAGATAAAAATGGAACAGGAGCAGATCTTCAGGAACACGTACGTCGCTGCGTCCGTCCACCTCCTTGAAACGGTCCAGGTGAGCTTTGAGGGCAGCCAGGTTCTCCTCCTCCACGTAGCTGAACAGGTTCTGGATGGCCAGAGTGGTCATCTTGATGGACGTGGTGGTGTCCATGTCTGCTGTCTGACACTACGCCCCCTGTTGACAGGAAACGGCAGGACAACACATGAGCACATACACAGGAACATCGCCCCCATGAGGTTCTGCCCTGAACTGTCCCACACTCTGGTCCAGAGGCAGACATGGAGCCTCCTCCTCTCCACTCACAGCTTCTTCTGAGGTTTCTGGATGTGTGTATTTGCTCTGTTACTTTGACTCTGACCTATCAGAGTGGAGCTGCTCTGAACATCAGGTGTCTCATGTGTCTGAAGGATCTTGTGATCCAGGTGGAGCTTCAGTGTTTGAACCCAGCAGACTGACTGAGTGTTGGACTCACAGCTGAAGGTCCGACACGCTGCAGCGACGTGAAGCTGCAGTGAAATGTCAGACAGCAGCCGAGGAGCCGGTGACGGTCTGATCTGACTGGACGTGATGTTTGAAATCGTCCTGCAGATCTGCAGACAGTCTGAAGTCTGATCTGCCTTTCATGTCTCAGCTCTGAACTGACCTCAGACCAGCTCACACGAGTCTCTGGGCTCTGCAGATATCACTTCAATGAGCAGGGAGAAGATGGAGGTGCTGGAGTCACATGTTCCCGTCACTATGGAAACACCACCAGCCAATCAGAACTCAGCCCCTTTCTCCTCCACCAGAGATCAAAAAGTCTGAACAGCATCCAACACTACATTACCCACAAGCCTCGTGGAGCTCAGCATCAAAATCCAACCAGAGAAGCTGTTGTTTCCGTGGAAACAGCCTCCCACCAGTTTCACAGCGTCTTGACTTTTTAATACAAACAACATGAAACACACGGTCATATTTCACTCCTGCAGGTTCTTCTGAACCCTGAAAGCAGACGGACACAAAAACTGGACCTTCATGAGACGAACCTGAACTTAACCAGACTGATAACAAGTCAAACTTAACTCAAAGGTAAACTTGAGTTTAACGGAGGAACAGACGTGAGATTTCATTCAGACTTTAAATGTTTGATGAAGTGATCAAATCAAATCCAACATCAGCAGGAGACTCTTCCACATCAGGCCAGCTGTGCTTCAACACTGAATATGTTCTCATCAGGTTTAATGGACTTTTGTTTCCAGACCACAGATCTGATCAGTTCTCATCTGGAGATCTTTAAATGCTTCAGACTCTGGTTTCACTTTTCTCTGAAACCAGCTGACTCAACTGAATCAGTGATCTTTCAAAGAGCGAAGCACAGAACCGTTTTGTCTTTAATCAAGAACTTTGAAGGAAACTTCAGAGAAATTAAAGGACCCACAAAATAAAAATGATGCCAGAAAAATGCTCGAGGAGGAGAGGAAAATATTTTATTCTGAGGGCAAAAAGGAGACGAGAGAGAATCAAGCAAACAAGCATCTCTATAAGAAGCAGGACTGAACTGGACTGATGTGGATCTGAGCCGGATTCAAGCGTCTGCATGTCGTCTTTGATGATCAATCAAAACTAACAGTTTCAGTTCTTCATGAAGCAAATCTGCAGTCAAAGATGCAGAACGACTCATCACAACATGCGTCTGAGCAGAAAATGTTATTTTCATCTGAACGAGACTCGATCCAGCTTCTGACTGAGAACAGCTTTATATTTAAACACACACACACACACACACAGCTGCATCTAAATATATATGTGTATGTGTGTGTGTATGTATGAGTGTGTATATATACATACACACAAAGAGAGACAGTTTTTCTTTTCTGTCAAATGACTTTTAGCATAAGTGATTATTTTTTCAAAGATAAAAACCTACAGTTTAGATTTGTTGGAGCCACATAATTTATATCATTTATATCATTTATATCATTTATATAATTTATATAGTGTATTAAAACACAGCAGGAACAGTGCGGTTCTGTTATCAGCGATAACTGAACTGACTCTGCAGCTGTGAGCTCTTTTCATTCCGCACAGTGTTTTATAACTCAACAACAGAACCGCAGCTGGTCTTCAGACTGACGGTGGTCTGGATCCGGTTCTGTGATCTGGTCTTCAGACTGACGGTGGTCTGGATCTGGTTCTGTGATCTGGTCTTCAGACTGACGGTGGTCTGAACCGTCGGTCAGCTGGTTAACGAGAGGCTCCATTTATTAACCCTCTGATCGGCTTTACCGGCGGCGCGCGGCGACGCCCTGTTTATCGTTAACGTGAACATGTTATGAACACATTAACGTGAGAAAAGCCTCATGTGTTCATAAACTCACAGATCCGGTTCGGTTTCTGTCTGTTCCCTGCAGTCTGACGTGAATCTCAGCTGTAACCTGAATAACCTTCACGCTGTCACACCGGATTCACCGATTTAACGGCTGCGGTCACTGAACCGAGCGGAATAAAACCGAGAAGGACGCGAACTAAACTGCAGAATAACGACATTAAATATAAATTAAAAAAGGTCAGACATGTTTCTGTGTCTCTGTGATTTGTTCTCGTTCAGATTCGTGATAAGTGTCAATCACGGATAATCGATGAGCAGAGGATGCTGACAGGACGGACAAAAGGAAAACTACCGCTTTTACCGTCAGATGAGAATCAGGTCTGTTTTCCGCGCTCCGGGTTCGGGTCCAGCCGGGTTCTGGTTCGGGTTCCTGTGCGGGTCGGTGTGTTTCTCGGCCTGTGTTGGACGGCAGCCTGAGCTCACTCTGCATCCCGAACAACAGCAGCCATCTTGATCACAACAACAACCGAGCGCGAGCGACGAGCAGCCGACCAACCACAGCCAAGCGCGCCAAAATAACCCCGGCACTTCCGTTTGATTCCTGCCAAAATAAAAGCATCAACAGCGACCACTACTCAAAGGGTGAGTCAGCTGAAGTAAACGAACATTAAATACAACCAGCTGGATTTAAAGAAGGCAGTTTTTAACAGAATCATTCTGCTCATCCTCATCTTCAGGAAGATTCATGTAATCACACTGAATTTATCACATAAATTCATTTATACTTACAGTTGGTTTTGGTGTCACTCTTTCGTTAAATAAGCGATTCTCAATCTTTTATTTTGTAAGGACTTTTTGTTGTTTAGCATGTTCAACTTTACACTTCCGTTTCAGAGGAGGACAGTAAACCTCATTTTTCATGACATTAACACAATGGATTATTCTCCATGTTCAGGACGAGGTTTACTTTGACTGCACCTGATTATTTTCATTATTGATATATTTTCTGTTGATCAGTGTCAGAAAATACAGTGAGAAATGTTTGGATTCAGTCAAAACAAGTTGACAGTAATTTTCCGTCAGTTTGCTGATCAGTTGGTCTGTTAATCAGGTCAGCAGAGAAACCAGACTGAGGTTTTCTCTGTAATCAGCACCTGTTTCTCTCTGATACCTACAGCAGACCACACACTCAAATTAAGCAATAAATGTGAAAATAATAATTTGAATTTATTCAGTTTTGCAGTTTTTTTTAAATATTTGTCCTCCTCCTGTTGGTTTTAATGATGTGGTGTTTCTTATTTTAAGGTTCAGCCGGTTCAGAGAAGAGAAGTGACAGTTAAATTCTGTGACCAAACGGTGGAATACGTATAATTACTAATTAACAGTGCAGCAGAGAATCAGAGGAGGAGCTGAGCTCAGAATCAGTTTATTAGGGTTTAAAGTACAGAGCGTATCTGACAGGACAGGTGTTATCTCACAGTGTTCCTCTGATCTGAAGCTGCGTCAGTGTTCACAGTGCAGCCAGGTGTCATGGAGGCTCAGCAGTCTGTGGATTATTATTCCCATCAAACCCACAGAGGGGAGGAGCTCGTCAGTCTCACCTGCTGAGGTGATCAGATAAAACGAGCACTTCCTGTCAACTGAAAGGACATCATGTTCTACAGTCTCTGCGGCCTGTGAGGGACTTTTCATCCTTCTGTCTGCAGGTATCATGATCTCCTCCACTTGACTGGTTCACAAAGCTCATGACTGCAGGTGATGGCTGAGAAGAAACCATCAGGAGAGCTTCATCATGAAGCCATCTGTCACTCAGCTGAGCACACAAACCTCACATCCATCAGAAGATCATCAGCACCCACAGAAGAACCAACCTGCCATGTCAAGTGTCAAAAAATCAAGTCTTTAATCACATAATTTACAAAAATCAAACATGTTGTCCACATCAAACCTACAGGTGGTCGCCTCGCTCCGTGAACTTTAACTGTTGTGTCTCAAACATCTGCCAGTCTTCATCCTCATCAGCTCTCAGGACATTTTCAGAAAAAAACAGCACAACAGTGAAATTACAGACGTGGAAGTTCAGAAATGTGTTTCACTGACTTTGTGAGAAACTCGAGTCTGTAAACAAAAAGCAGCTGAGGAGGAAAATGATTCAGAATCCAGATCACGTCATAGTTTTCTCTCTTTAATGTTCATGGAAAACATGAGGGGTCATCAAAGAAAGATAAATCAGTAAAGTTGGTAAAAGACTGCAGACGAACTATAAACTGGGATACATGACAGTGTGTCTGTGCTGACACTGCATGATGCTTCATCTGGAGAACATGAACGGATGAGAAGCTGCTGAAGAACAGTTAACTGTAACTTATGAAACAGAATTTTAGAGCGAACCTGAAAAAAACGTGGCAGCTTGAGAGAAACTTTTGCTTAAATCTGTTTTCCTGCTGAGCTGAACCTTTGACTAACTTGAACTGAGCAGTTTAACGTCGACAACAAGCTGTTAGCTAGCACAAACAAATTAATTAAGCTTAATGGAATGATTTGCTAACTTGTTTCCTTGATGACCTGAAGCTAACTCGACCTGCCTGTTAGCTAAACAAGCTGTTTTGTTTTGACTGTTTTCTCACTCGGCTGTCGGCTAATCTGGTCTAATTAAATAACTGCTTAGTTTTACCAGAAAGCACAGTTTAGCTTTTACTCTGGACAGAAGGCTGACTTAAACTGAGCTGTTTACTTTTCCACATTAGCGTTAGCGTTTGGTTGTTAGCTAACCTGAAACAACTCTGTTAGCTGTAAAACTACAGCACTAGTTAAGCCTGTTAGCTAACCTGTAAACTGAGCTTTTGATTGATCACAATAAAGTTTTTCACAGACTGATTCAAATCAGATTAATTTGGCAGAGTCATTGAATCGGGTTAGCAAACCTGTTTCGGTTTCTAACAAGCTCCTTTATTCACTGAACAGGTAATGTTCCTGTTCGGTTTGTTATCAGGGGACTTCATGGAAGAGGGACCTGGTCTGATTGGTTTTAGTTTCAGACTTTGAGCTCATTTTTTAAAGTTTTGTGAAGTTTTTCTTTGAGCTGAATCTCCAAACATCTTTCATGAAACCACACGTCTTTAAAGTTACATAAATGACATAAATAACAACTTAGCTAAGGTGACACCAACACTGTGAACACATCGTCCTCACTCACTCACTCACTCTCTCACTCACTCACTCGCTCACAGAGTCAATACTGATCCGACACAGTGGCACTTCTCCACACTTTCCCTGTAAAAAACAAAACTAAGGCGACTGAGTGGAATAATCATTGGCACTTTCTCCGAGCTCATCTCTGTGAACGCTGTGACGCAGTGACTTAATGGATTATCACACGATGACATCAGGCTGTCTGGGAGGAAAACGAAAGAGAAAAGACCTTTTTTTATTTTTTTCTGCTCATTTGTTCATTAATGCATGAACTCATTCATTCATTCGTTCACCTGAGTCTCATTCACTCGCTCATTCTGTCTCGTCATGTACTCTGCTTTTCTTTTCTTTCCTTGTTCATCCTTTCATTTATTCCTCCGCTCGTTCATAGTTTCTGCAGGTGGACAGTCAGCAGGATTCTGACTGAAAAGAAAATGAGTCAGTGCAACACTACGCAGGCGGCCATGACGGTTCAGGGCGGTTTGGGTTTTCCACAGACAGCTGCTCCACATCAAGTTACAGTATATTTGTATTTATATATTCATGTCGTCCTTCACTGCAGATTCTTCTGTCTTTTGACCCAAAACATGTTTCTTCTGTCGTCGACTGGAGGTCGAGTCTCGCCGATCGTTCTTCCTTGTAAAAGCAGAGTTTTGTGAGAAATCATTTAATCAAATTCAGCCCGGGTTTCACAACAGTCTGGGCCTGTTTCTGTCCTATGAATCCAGATTAAACCGTGTTTTGAGTTGAAGTTTCTGCATCACAGACAGGAGGAGGGACTGTCTCCTCGTCTTTTTGTACAAGTTAATGGAAATATCGTGTCGTACTTGATTGTTCTTTGTCCTCTGTCTCATGTGTTTTTCTCTTTCAGGCTGCAGTTGCTGTCTGTAGCCTCCAGGTGGTGCTGAACCGGCTCCGGGTGAAGACTCTTTTGCTGGTCTTTGAGGCGGACATGTCTGGATTTGACGGGCAACGCCAAAGCCAGCAGGATGCAGCCGATATGGAGGCTGAAGCCCCAGGACCTGCAAGGAGAAACAACAAGAAAACGGTTGCCATGGCTGCGACCTCGAGCCATCCAACAAAAACAAACGTTCCCTACATTCAGGCGTGATATTGACACACCGGCTGGTCATCCTGTGTCGACAGAAGGTTTGTAATAGCTGGTTTTGTGAAGGTGAAAATCACTATGAGACAAAGTTTCTCCTGAGTTGGATTACTGACCTGTAGAACTTGATGGACGGACCCACAGACAGCAGGACAAAAGGCACCACTGTGTAGCAGATGGCGATCTGAGTGGCTGCCCACGTGATGACATCATAGACCAGTTTGTGGGTGGGCGACTGCAGGAAGTGTGGCCGAACGTTGTGTCTGACCTACGAGGACACGATGTTTATTCAAAAAATACAGTTATCATTTAACATAATGTAAGCTAAGCGCTATCATGCACCACAAATCTCCTCACAGAGTGCATGCTAAGCTGTTAGCATAGATATGATATTTTATAAGCTAACAAAATGCTTGTTACAGTGTTAAAACATATCCAGCTAGCGTATGCTAATGTCTTAGCATGATGCCTTCTTGACTTTGTCAGAGTAAATGCTGAAGTGTTATCAGGCTCTAATGCTTAAGCAAGCTAATTTCAGCTCAGTTAGCACAGTTAGCAGTGTGTTCATCAGCTAACAGGAGAGTCTTTAACTGATAGCTAACAGTTTGCAGGTTCACTGGCTAAGAGTTAGCTATTTGGCTAACAGCTAGCAGTTAGCGCTCACCGCTCTGGCAGCCAGCGTCATGACAATGCCGGTGAGGAAGGTGAGGTAGTAGCCTGGATAGGCTCCGTGCCACATGGCTGACAGGATGAAGGTGGCTGCTGTCGGATGGTAAGGACATCGCTCGTAACAGACCCTGTTGACCAGAGGTCAAAGGTCAGACACACAAAAAGAAGCACAGGAAACCCGAAACACCTCCTGCTGCTGTTTGATCATCAGCTGTTAGAGATAAACGCTGACACTTAGTATGTGCTCAAAGAAGCTAAACTAAGTGTTTTAAATAAATGACTTTGTGTTGTTCAAACTTTTAAAAGTCTATTTTATATTCATATCTGTCAAGCTGAATTTGGGAAAAACGATGCAACAGAAATGTGGAATATTTCCACCTGAAGGAACAACGCAACGTAAGAAACATGTTGGGTTTGACTGATTCATGAGTTGTGAACATCCACTTATACAATGAAGATCTGCGATAAAATGATTCACAAGGCAACGCAATGCTGTCAACATAGAACAACTCGAAAAGAAAATACAATAGGAGAACTAATTTAAAGGGAAATTTAAAAGGAAGCAGGTGAACTTTTCCTGGTTTTTACTATCTGGTTGATATTTTGTATGCTCTGTGTGTTAGAATTAGCATAAAAAAACACAATGAGAAAAATTTGTTTGTACCTTTTCAGCCAGTGTGCCGTCTGAATGTTCCAGTTGTCGAGGAAAACTTTGAAGCTGGTGGCTAACTGAAATTAGACAGAGAGCATCTGAGAAATCTGAGACTTGTTCATTTAATACTCAAAAATCTGTTACACTGATACAAAAATAAACCTGTACTCAACAGTTAGTTTCTGGGCCAGAAACATCTAATACTCTTCTAGCAGTTATAGGCTAACAGCTAACAATGAGCTAGTGGAATTCTCAGCTAACTGCTAACAGCCGGTTAGCAGACCTCTAGCTGCTAAGCTAACAGATAGCAGGGATAAACTGATTCCATGGCACTTTGTCTGGACCCCCATCAGTCCTGACCTCGATGTTGAGGATCCTCAGGTTGGAGATGAGATCCCAGCGAGGAGTGCCGTCATCATTGTAGCCGTTGAAACCGAAGCCAGCGGCGTTGTTGATGGCATCAGCTGAGGTGAAAAAAATAGAGTTTGACAGGTGAAACACTTTCTAACAGATTTGATTTGAGGTTTGTGGACACTGCAGCCAATCAGAAGCTGAGGTCAGAGAAGTTCTCTGATGCACCTGTAACCACCCTGTACACCTGTACGTCACTGCAGCACACTGACAAGTCCAACCACCAGGGGTCAGCACAAACAAGATTAAGTATTTAAATGACTTTACAGATGATGTTGAGGGTCTTTGAGTAAATGTCGTTGTTTCTACGCAGCTTCCCTGCTGCCTCATGTACATCTGATCCATGCAGATATTCGTATGTGCATGGACACAAAAATGGAAACACAGAAACAGGTGAGACCGGAGGAACAGTATGAGACACCCACCGAGCGTCCACACGAAGTAGTACTTGGGTCTGGTGGTCAGCATGGACAGGTACAGGTAGACCACCTGAGCGTAGAACGGCGTGTTGGCGATGAAGTCATCATCGATGTTTCGTTCCACAGGGAAAACTTTACACACCGACAGAAACACCAGGAGGCAGAAGAAGGAAGTGGCCACTTTCCGGACCACCTCCGTCTGTGGAACACAGATGTGGTTTGTTTTGGTTTCGTCACAGAACTGAGAGCAGACTTCGTTTCACAGGGAGAGAACATTCTGTCAACAGTTACACGACAAACAAAGACCCGCTCCGGTTTCACAACAACAAGAAACTGGCCGAACTCTGAGTGTCGGAGGAATCGACATGTTAAAGGACCGATGCTTCTCATGCAGACGGTTCGTGGTCATGTGACGTACGTTTGGCGAGGGCTCGCTTTGCCTCGGCCTGCTGTTGGACTTCCTGCCGGCCTCCTGGTCTCTATGGCGACGGGGGTCTCCCTCGATGAAGGCGATGTAGTCGTTGTAGGAGCTGGTGGGTCCGGCCAGGATCCCCATGAAGTTACAGTTGTAGCTGAAGTACTCCAGCAGACTGGGCATCCTCCTGAACACACACACACACACACACACACACACACACACACACACACCGACACGTGAACTTTGAACTCTGACTGATTAAGCTGCAAACATCAGTACACTGATCAATATGAACCAATTAGTTCATAAAAAAACAAAACCGAATATGTTTGGTAAAGACAAAGAACAACAGATTTATCTGAAGCTGCTTTATTCTTTTACTTGATGGCTTTTTATCCGTCAGCTGTTGTCTGTTTGCAGAGATCGATAACGATCACATGACATGTTCCAATGAATTCAAAAACAGCATAAAAAATGCTTAATTAACATGTTTGTCTCTCATATCATGACAGAATTCATGCAGAGAGACATTAAACTGAATATTTATGGCTGCAGACTCCACAGTGAAACAAACCTTATGGCCAGGATCTTCTGTCCGGGGGTCAGATGTTCCTCTTTTCGTGCCATTCCTGCACAAGAAGAGTCAAACTGAAAATCACCTGCATTTCCAACCTAAAACAACTGAAACTGTGAGGCGCCGCCTGCTCACCGTCGTGGATTTCAAACGCCACGCTGGTGATTTTCTGCGTGATGACCATCATGGGGCTGCAGAGAGCGAGAGAACCGTCAGATTCACACCGGAGACGCCTTCTGAGGCCACACATGAACAGAGCTGAGCTCAAACAGACCAGGTCTTACCCGGTGAAGTCGGCGGAGTACATGCCGTAGTCGAAGACGTAGACTCGAGTGATCTGACACAGACTCAGGTAGCTGAGCGACACCAGCAGACAGTACCTGAGAACAAACACATCACCTGTTCATTTCAACATCTGCTGGAGGAATGACATGAAACAATCCAAGCAAAGTGCTGCCAGTGCCCCCTGCAGGCTGCAGTGTTCATCACAGCTGCTGGTTGGACCTCACTGACACCTCAGGGGCCTCTGAGCAGCTCCAGGTGTGACAGGTGTGCAGAGACCACCTCTGTCTGCCAGCGTCTGACCTGAAGTCAAAGCCTTGTGAGTCGTGTTGACCTCATCATATCACATGACCACCAGGTCAAAGGTCACAGACCAGGTGGAGGAGGAGGAGCCGAGTTTACTCAGAGCCACTGAAGTCAGAGCCGACCTGTGTTCTAACTTTAAGATGTTTTTTATCCAAACAAACTTCTTTTCTAAACGCTGACAGGTTTGAAAACACGAGCGTGAAGGAAACAGTCCAAACATCTCGCTGCCTGAAGCTCTCTGTCAGTCTCATGGCCTTTTCATTCAGTCCACAGCAGCTGGTCAGAGATAAAGTCATCATGAAGGTCAGAGAAACTCCAGGTTCTCTGCTGCTCCGGCTGTCAGAAGAACCAACGTCTGAGTCCTTGTTGGAGTTTGAAAGTTGGAAAACAAGTCTGCTCTGACTTCATGTGGCTGCACTCGGTTCCTCTTTATCACTGGACTTATTGATGGATTCTTCTTCTTCACCTTCTTCTTCTTCTTCTTCTGACAGTTGACTCATCTGGACCTGATTCGTCCAAACACCATCAGTTTTCACACACAGAGGTGATCTGTTGAAGATCTGTTTAAGATCTGCAGGACTGATGTTTCCTGCAGGAACAAAAGACTGAAGCTTACTTGTGCATGTGTTCGACTCCGGTCAGGATCATGATGCCGTAGGTGAGTCCACTCTGGACCAGGAAGTGAAGCGCGTACCTGAACAACAAAAGAAGACATTCAGCTAAACGTGTTTAACTTCTCGTCTTCTTTGTTAATCCACAGAATCAGACTTTTTTAAATCAGATTCCATCTTACCAGCCGAAGCAGAAGAGGGCGAAGTAGAGTCCCAGCAGAGTCGCCACCATGTGTCTGATGAAGGGACTGGTTTTACTGGGATGGAGGAAGAGACGGAACCAGAAGGCCGACAGCAAAGCGCAGAGCTGGCACACCACGAAGTTCACCTGCAGACAGGAAGAGAGGGAAAACACACACCTGGAGGTCAGCTGCTGCATGTGACCCAAACACCAGGACTCAGAGGAGGTCTGGTTTTTGGTCGTCGTGAGCAGACGCGTCAGATAACGAGCTGTCGTTCAGGCTTTTAAACTGAAGTCTGATGAAGGTTCTTCTCTGTCGTCATCTCTCTCTGACGTCTCTGTTAAATTAGACCTCCAGAAGATATTTATAGTCTCTGAGCTGCGACCTGACGTCCATGAGACAGATCACCTGACACACGAGAGACGCTGGAGGTTCACAGAGACGCTGAAGTTTCTCTGCTGCAGCTGCTGCAGTCCCTCCTTCAGAGAGTCTGAACCTCAGAGTTCTTCTCAACATGATCAGGAACTTTAAGGAAAATGGTTTCTATGCAACGTGCAGGGTGCTTGTTTGACCATGCAGCC
>JAPZDY010000010.1:21808980-21823665 GCA_029783645.1 Ctenochaetus hawaiiensis
TAACGTTAATCACAAGGAAAACTCAGTGAACAAATGAACACAAAATGGATGTTGCTGAAAGCCCAGGTAGAAAAAAATCCTGATTTCAATTCAAAGCTAAAAAATCCAGATTCATATTTTTTCCTGAATGGTGCAGGCCTAGTGTGATATCAGTACTTTTTCTGCAGCAAAGTATCCGGATACTTGTTACGTCTCTGTGAGCCGAGTGTGTCTGACGTGATTCTTCATGTCAGAAAGTTTTAAAAAAGTTTCTTCATTTCTCTGATTTCTTTCTTGTTGTGTGAACAGGGAGACACGAGTGGAAACATCTCCAAGGTGAGCTGTGTGTGTGTGTGTGTGTGTTTGTGGGTGTGTGTGTCTGTGTGTGTGTCTGTATGTGTGTGTTTGTGGGTGTGTGTGTGTGTGTGATCTGGGTCATCTGCTGGATGTCTGTCTCATTGAGGTGCAGCTCTGGTTTCCTGTTGATCTCAATGTGGGTCCTGGTTTCTGCTGAAGCTCAGACTCTCTCTCTCACACACACACACACACACACACACACACACACACACACACACACACACACACACACACACACACACACACACACTCCTGCAGCAGCAGGGAGCACAGCTGCCGTCTCTGCTGCTGTCAGGATTAAAACTGGTCACTGAAGTTCTCCAACCTTCTCCTCTGGACTCACTGATGCTTCAGATTCTCACAGCTCGACTTTAAAAACAGTTTCAGCTTCTTTGAGCCGTCGAACACAAACCCGACTGAAAGGAAACTGTGGATTCCCAGTTTTCTTTACAGATGATTCACCTGTGAAAGCAGAGCTGCTCACCTGTCTGCTGTGAGCAGCTCTGATACAGATGAATGCAGATTACAGACGAGCTCATCTGCAGACAGAACAGCAGTGAAACAAGTCAACCGTCCAACCGTTCATTCAGGTAGAAGAAGAAAACCAAATCAGCAAACAAGAGAAAAAAACACTTCAAATCATAAATGCAATAAAATAAAAGTTCAAATGAAAGAAGCAAAATGAAGAAAAGATTCAAATCAAAAGCTGCATGCAAACACAAAAAGTGAAAAAAAAACAAAACAGAGGAAGTGACAAAAATAGATGTGTGGGGTGATGGGAGGTCTGGAGGCGGCGGCCTGGTCACGTGCACGGTTACGTATCAATAACCCAGACTGATGTTGGTCCTCAGTTTCGGTTCATTTCTTCGGTCATCTGAGGCGAAAACAAACCAAAACAGAACTCTGTGAGTCGAGGACGACTCCACGTGTTGTAATCAGAGCGATTATCTCACAGCGGCGGCAGCGACACGTGACCGGCGTCCCGAGCTGACGTGAGAGCTTCAGGAGCTGTCGGTAAATGTCAGAGCTCAGCAGCTTGTGGTCTGCTGTGGTTTGTTGTGAGGCTGCAGCTGCGCTCTGACTCAGCACGGAGCTGCAGCCTCACAGCGACGCAGCTCGACGCAGAAACCACAAGAGACATCAGAACAGATGAAATAATCACAAACTTTGAGTCGCTCACACAGAACGGGACCCTGATGGGAAGACAGGTTCACACTGACACACACCTGTCACTGCTGCATTACTCTGATACTAGATTACTTTGATACTGATGAAAACTTCTGGACATGATGACTCTGATCTTTATTCTGTGATTTCTGATAAAAGGAACAACGTCAGGTTTTTGAAAACACGTAACACGGTCCTGGAAAGTGCTTGAATGATTCCATTTTGTGAAAAACAGAAACTAAAGTTCTGATGTTTTTCCGGCCTGACGTCAGTCAACGGGCGGTTCTCCGTTCGATGCCTGTTTGTGTCAAAGTTCAGCCAGAAAAACTGAGTTTAAACAGTTGAAGACTGAAGTGGCTCCTGAACTTGCAGAACTTCACTGACAGACGGAAACCTCAGAGAATCTCAGAGTGAAACGCAGAAACAGTTTGACTTCCTGTTTGTTTTCTTCACTGAACTGAACTCAGTCATGTAAACTTCTGTGTGTCCACATGAACCTTCCTGTGTCTGCAGGAACCGACTCACAAACAGATCGCACACGCCAGGAAGAAGTTCGACTTTTACGACAAGGTGACTGTCCAGAACCTGTGTGATGTCATCTGTCTCTGGCCAATCACAGCCGGCGCTGCCGAAACTGACGTGTCGTTTGTTTTCCTGCAGGACGCGAGCGGCTCGATCGCAAGAGAAGATCTGAAGAGTGTTTTCACAGATCTGTTCCCCGGTCTGAACCCGTGGGTCTGCAGCACGCACACACACACACACACACACACAGGAGGGCTGACACACTGTGAACCTCCTCGTCCTGTTTCACTAAAACACCTGTTAGCTCCTCTGATCTCCTCCTCTCCAGCTCACTTCAGTTTAAAATCTCTTCTTTGATCATGAACTCACTGATTTCCAGAAATCCCTCCATCGTCCTCTCGCAGAAGCAGAAGTGAAAAACACTGCGAGTGTCTGAATTAAAGTGTCCGCCTGCCTTTAACGATCCTGCAGAGGAGGAGCAGGAGTTCTGGTTTCTCTCTGCTTGTTCAGTTGAAGGTGTGAATGGAAGTGATGGAACAGAAAGGAGACGTTTGTCCGTCTGAAGTCCACCTGAGACAAAAAGTGTCTGTTTGATCCTTTCAGATCACATCGCTGGTCCTTTTCTTCACTTTCCTGATGATGTCAGACAAAAAGAGAACAAAAAAGTCATTTCTCTTTATTTTATAAATCAATCACATTTACTTCCTGGAAGAAAAAAAAAAGATCACATGATTTTAATCATCCCGCTCTCAGCGATTTCAGCCAGTCGAGCCAAACATGCTGCTTCAGCTGGTTCTGTGTTTGTGACCTGCAGGAACATGCTGGAGACGTTCATCAGTGACGAGCTCAGAGCTGCAGACAAAACCTTCTCCAAAGGTGAGACCATCACACCTGTTTCATGACAAAAGTATGTGGACAGCTGACTCACGAGGTCACAGTCCGTGTTTCTTCTCAGGCAGTCAGGTTCCTCCACACTGAGCTGAGACCAGTTCTTCATGGAGCTGCTTCATGTTCTGTGAAACAGCAAAGAAATAAACACAAACTGTCTGAATCACTAATTTATGACGGAGAATAACGAGTTGACCTCACTGAAACTAAGAGCTGCAGTTTGCACACAAGGTGTCCACATACTTTTGTCCTCACGGTCAGACGCAGTCAGAGTGAAACAGCTGTTGCTTCTGAGCTCATCAGATGTTCAGATGTTCAGTTTGTCACTGTTTGTGTTCCACAGCGATCGACTTCCAGACCTTTCTGGGCTTCTACAAGCGTCTCTTTGCTGAGTGCAGAAGTGTGGTGAGATTCAGATTCACACGTTCTCATGTTCACTTCCTGTTTGAAAGGAGGATTTCTCTCTCTTATGATGGAGCTACGCTAACAGTTTCCCCCTGCCTCCAGTCTTTGTGCTAAGCTAAGCTAACACTGTCCTGGATGTATCAGATGAAAGTGAACAGTACTTTTTTTTTCTTTTTGAAGAAAAAAGTGTTTCTGGAGTTGATTCTGATTCTGATTCTGGATGTTTCAAAAACAAAGTTTCCTGCTGTGACGTCTGACTTTGTCGTCTTCGTTCAGGTCGTTCAGGACTCTGATGTGAGTCACCGTCCAGAGGAGAGGGTCACCTGTCCACCTGCCAGCAAGGTATGTTAGAGTTCACCTGACGAGCTCTGAGTTTCAGCCGCTTGCAGTCAGAAGGTCATGTGACATCATGTGACGTCATGTGACGTCTGTTGGTTTCATGTTTTTGACCCAAAATCACAAATTTGCCTCAGAGGGTTTTTTTTTAAAACTTATGACTCATTTTATTCTTTGACTCAAACGAGAAAAACGTCACAAAAACCCCTTTGAGCAGTAAGTCCACGTCCTCCTCTGAGGTGTGTGACGTCACTGCAGCACAGTGAGAGGAACCACTAGAGGTCAGCAAAAACAAGATGAGCAGGAAACGTTTCAGAGATCAGAGAAGCAGCAGATCTACGACATGCAGGAACTCAGAACTTTATTACCTCTGTGTTTTCACTTCACTTACTGATCTGAAGCCTCAGTTACTCAACAGACTGAGATATTTGCAGACAAACACAGAAAGACTTTATCAAATGTGATGTTTAATTCTAACTTCGATGACAAACGTTACAGGAGTAACCAGAGGAATCATGAATGAATCTATAAAGTAGTTTAAGATGAGCTCCACTTGTAACAGAGTATTGTTACTGTGTGGTGTTAGTACTTTTACTGCAGTGAAGAGGCTCCTCCCACAGTGTTACTAATCGTAACCTCAGTGCTAAAACGGTTGATCTTCTGTTGATCTTCTCTGTGACTGCATGAGCGCGTTGCAGGTTCCTGTCTTCATGTTGTCAGACATCATCAGAGTGTGCAGGTGTTTCTAATGAAGTGGCCTCTGAGTGAAGCTGATGGAGCAGGTGGAGCAGGTGGAGCTCAGAGTGTGAGCGGTTGTTAGGAAGCTGATAGTGTTCCTGTTCCTGTCGTGCACAGATTCCCAGGTTTAGAGGCCACAGTCTCAGAGGACAGACAGCAGCAAAGGTAACCACATGACCGGCAGATACGAAGCTTCATGCTAACACTCACTGTCACCATGAACGGCTCCTCTGCTTTCTAACGCTGATGTCCACATGTTGCTCTGATCTGTTTCTGGATGATTTCAGAACTCTGAATCCAAAACACTGACGATCAGCTTTGAACCTGTGAAACAAATCATCCACTGCTGAAGTGAAACGAGACAAAACGAGACAAAACGAGACAAAACGAGACAAAACGAGACAAAGAAAAACAGATCCATGAGGATGAAAACTGTGATGCAGCCGACTGACTCGTTTAAAGTTCATCACAAAATGTTTCCTTGATTTTGTTCAGTTATTCAGAGATTCAAGCTGATGTGTTGTACTTTCAAAATAAAATGTATAAATCTGTCAGTATTTGTGTGAAACATTTATAGAGATCAGTGCATTTTAAATCCTGACTGACAGAAAAACCAAGTGACAACAAAAAAAACCTTTTAGAGACCAATCAGAACAAATCACACAGAAAACAAAATGAAACAATCAAACAGATAAAAAGAAAAGAATCTGAAGCTGAACAGGAAGTTTGAGCTTAAAGATGTTCAGATGCCTCAGGAGCTGAAGTTCGCTGTGGTGAATGTGAACTTTAATCTTTCTAGAAACACAAAACTGAGGCCAGACAGGAAGTGATGTCATCCTTGTAAATCTCTGGTCTGTTTGGGCGTCTCTGGTTTCCCAGCGAGAACAAACCTTCTTCAGTTTCACTTTGATTTCTCTGCCAGTTAAAGTGGGAGTGAAAACACGATGTTTCGCTCAGAAACTTGACCTGAAAAAGAACGTCGGCTCAGTTTGACTGTTTGCCGTCTTTTTCCTCCTTAAACTGAAATCGTTCGATCAGCAAAACAGAGGAGGTGGGTGTGTTTTCAGTAAGTGCAGCTCGTCTTCAGCCTGAGTCACGAGTCCTTCAGCCTGAACTCTGAGTCGACTAGTTTCACAGTTTTCATCAAAACTGAACAAAAGATGTTAATCTGTCGCAAGGAAACAACTTTTTCATTCTCCAATCAGGAGAAATGAACTCTGTGAACAGGAAGTCAGAGCTGCTTTCAGTCATTTCATCATGTTAACAGCATCGTCCTTCATGATTTGTTCTAATTTTGTTGTTTTACTGTGATTTTAATGGATTCGGGTCGTCAGGTTCACTGCTTTACGAGGTTTGAGGACAATACGGATTTGATGTTTGCATGTTTAGTGACGTTGGAGTCTGAAAAAAGCAGCACAGACAAACAGAGAAGGTCGACATTTCAAACTGTGATGTTTGTTTGACGGCTGCAGACGTTCCCACGGCAGCAGTGGATGGAAACTCTCATTCATATCTGCTTCTGCTGATTCTTCAGGATGAAATGTTTCACGCTGAGTGAACATGAAGACGTTTGCACAAACTAATAAAAACACGTTCACTGAGCTGCTCCTTCAGCATCGTTCCTCTGTAACACGAACTCTCCTCCATCGTCTGCAGATCTGCACTGACCCGATCTGTTTTCTGAACATTACGAGCGTCTCTTTCTCTGCTCAGTCTCACTCTGTTTCTCTGCTGCCGTCGTCCTTCAGACGTGACGCTGAAGCTGCTGTGTGTCTTGTCTGTGATCAGGATTCGGACCACGTGGCGTCTGCGGGGAAAGACGACCTGCAGCAGCAGCAGCAGGTCTCCGGACACAGCGAGCCGTCCAACAACAGGACCGCCTCCTCGGGGCAGAGGGGGGGCCGTCTGGACCTGGACCTGGAGGTGGAGGACGATCCAGACGACGGGGATTCGTTCTTTGACGACCCGCTGCCCAAACCACAGAAGACCTACGGCTGGTGAGGAAACGAGAACCTTCAGCTCACAGCTGAGGCCAAAAACTGATGATGAACTCTGGTTTCATGCAACATTTGATGTCTGAACACAGCTGCCTCTGATTGGATCAGTCTGAGTCATGTGGGCTCTGATCAGGTCAAGTCTCCATCTAGGAGGCAGAGGCCCATGTTTCAGAGCCTCACAGTCATCAGCTGATCTGAGGAACAGATGTCAGATAAACGTGTCTGTTTCTTCTGGAAACTGTTTGTGAATCACAGAACAAACAGACCAAGAAAACAGGTGAGGAACTCTCAGGAGAGCAGAGAGCAGCTTCAGTGTTCAGACCTGCTTCTGCTTTCAGGCTGTTTGCATTCTTCATGTTACAGACGACGTTCAGACGTGCTGTTCTCTCTCTGTTCTCTCTCTGTTCTCTGTTCTCTGCTGCCTCTGAAGTTCTCCGCTTGGAGACAAAGACTCGTCAGAAAGGACGAACAGTCTGAAGGAGTAAGTATGACGTGTGTGCACCTCAGAGCGACTGCAGGACGTTTGAGTGAGGAGAAGAAACCTCTGGTTGGAAAATAAAGCAGACGATAAAAAGTTTTGACTCAGTTTGAACGTGGAGTTTAATATTTCCACTGCGAGTCTTCAACAGGTGCAGAGCAAAATGTGTCCGGGTGCATTTTTATAGAACAGCCAGAGTTTGTCGAAGCACCGAGCGACTGTTCAGTTCAGATGTTACAAACAAAGTCCAGTTTCACCTGAATGATGCAGGTAGAACTTCCTCCAGTCCAGTTTCATTCAGTGTGAAACCAGTCTGAGCTGCTCTGAACCTCCGTCTGCTCAAACTCACAGAGAAACAAAATCTGCTGTCGACGTCTTCACAACCAAAAGAGTCAAAAACCCGTTTTAGAAAGTGATGTGAAGGAACATGAACTCGCTGTTTGTTACTGTCAGCACGTCTGGTTTCACAATAAAAGCCCTCCACTGTCTCCTCACTACAGGGCTTTTATTGTGAAGTACATAAAGGAAGTGATGAGCTGCTCCGTCAGATGAAATCAGGGCATGTTAAGTCTCGTCCCGTTGGTCCCTCTGAGCTCGTCTCACCTGTCCAGGTGTCTCTGTCCGGTCCCCTCACCGTCCTGTCAGCCTGTTCCTGTCCCTGCCTTTTAAATGGTTTCTGTCTCTGTTGTACTTCCTGTTCTTGTCTCCTCAAGTCCTCTCCTGACTCCTTGCATCACTTCCTCCTTCTCTCTGTCCTTCCTGTCTCCCTCCCCCTGTGTGTCCCCCCTCCTCACCCTGCAGTGTTGTCCCCCTGATGGAGGAGTGTGTGTCTGGGCTGCTCGTGTCCTCCATGAGACGAGGCCGAAGCCTCAGCGAGTGAGTCTGCACGCTCGTCGTGTCGGCGTCACAGCAGTTTACGGTGTTTCAGTCAGTGTCGGTGTGAGGCCTCGTTCACTCAGAGACCCTGAAGACCTCGAACATCTTGCTGATCCAGGAGGAACAAACCAGCTCCTCCTTCACAGTGAAGAACAGGTGTTTCTCTGTCTAAACGGGGCCCGAGGTGGCGTTTTTCTGAGGGTCAGTGGACTTTAAACCTGTGAGGCTGCAGGTTCTCGAGTTCACGTTGTCGTGTTCTCGTTCTCGAGTTCACGTTGTTGTGTTCTCGTTCTCGAGTTCACGTTCTCGTGTTCACGTTCTCGAGTTCTCGTTCTCGAGTTCACGTTGTCGTGTTCACATTCTCGAGTTCACGTTCTCGAGTTCACGTTCTCAAGTTTACGTTCTCGAGTTCACGTTGTCGTGTTCACGTTCTCGAGTCAAACTGCAGCTTTTTCCTCAAAAATGTTCATGTTTCTGTTCTCGACTTCATAACACAGACTGAAGTCAACAGGATGTGGTCTGTTTTTATGACAGCGGTCCTCATGAGAGCGCCACCTAGTGCACCAAACTGAGATAGACATGTTGTGGCTGCTGTTGACTTCCCAGCATGCATCAGTGTGTTGACCCACACTGACTCTGTGTTCAGCCGACTGCAGCTAAATTCTCCTTCCACCGTTTCATTCTGAGTGTAACTGTTCGCCGCTGTAACATGTGATGTCATCAGCTGATGTGTGATGTCATGGGCTGATGTGTGATGTCATCGGCTGATGTGTGATGTCATTGGCTGATGTGTGATGTCATCGGAGGCCTGAGCTGCATCATGTGATGGATGGAGGAGTAAAGAGTTTGTGTCTGAGTGAAGTTTGACAACTGCAGCCGTGTCAGACCTCCGTGACCTCTGACCTCCGTGACCTCAGAGGTCAAACGAGGTCAAACTGAGCAGTGAAGCAGCTTCAAGTGTCTCACTGCAACAACCTGAGCTGTGCGTGTGTGTGTGTGTGTGTGTGTGTGTGTGTCCTGAACTGCTGCCTCTGTGAGGACCAGTGTGAGATTCAGACCTGCAGGCTGAAAGTGGCGACTTTGATCGTCTTTGTGACTTTTTCTTCTTTTGTGCTTCGTCTCTTCACCATTTTTCTCCTTTTTCTCTGACCCTGTCTGTCTGTCTGTCTGTCTGTCTGTCTGTCTGTCTGTCTGTCCTCCTGTCTGCCTGTCTGTCCGCCTGTCTGTCTCTCAGTCTGTCTGTCCTGGCTGCTGACTCAGAGGCGGAGCGAGACGATGCTCTGTGTGACCTCAGTGTGACCTCTGAGCTCAGGTGAGCGACAGGTGAACGTCTCTGTGTCGTTTTGATGATCAGAGTTTGTTTTTGTGAGACAAACAGATTTTTTGCTCAAAGTGAAATTAAATTAGATTTAATTTGATCAAACTACAGTTGGAGGAATCAGGAGGGTCAGAGGTCAAATGTGAGAGAAAACAAAGAAAGAAAAAGAGAAAGTTGCTCTCAGGTGTGTTAGTTTCTGTAATGTGGCTGCTGATTTGACGGTTCACCAGCAGGTGGCGCTGCAGCAGTGACGCACGGCTCGGTGAAGGACATGAACACATTTAAAACAAGTGTCAGAATTCTTCTTCTTCTTCTTGGACTGAAACGGGGTTCAGGTCTGGTCGACAGCCAACCTGCTGAGTTCATGTCACTTCCTGATTGTGTCCCTCCAACTTTTTTTTACATCATTCTTCAAATAAAGACTCCCCTCCATCAGTCCTCGTCCGCTGACTGTGTGCTGCCTGTGTCCCAGGAAGGTGGAGGCGTCCAGGGCCAGAGGGAGTCCAGCAGGGTCCCTGTCCGAGTCTCAGAGACCAGGAGGAGGAGCAGGAGGCGGAGCAGGAGGAGGCGGCAGCGTGTCGGAGCAGAGCCACAGCAGGAACGGTCAGAGTTCAACCGACACTAATGTTGGTTCTAATTTAACATGTCAGACTTTTGTAGCGCCCCCCAGAGGCCACAGAGCTCACAGCCACAACGTGAGCAAACCACCTCAGACATTAGCAGAGTTTGTCCTGAAGGGGGCGCTAAAACAAGGATTGTGAGGTGATGAATGTGTTGGTCCGGTCTGAACTCGTCTGTTTTTCTCCTGCAGGAGCATCAAACTCCAGAGAGACGAGCGTCAGAGACTCGAAGGTCCCGAACGATAAAACCGGATCTTTGCATTTAGGTACTAAAGCACAGCTCACAGTCTCTTCTTCTGTGGTGCCACGAGGAAACACTGGCTTCCTCTTTTTGTTTCTCTGTGTTTTCCAGTCGCTCTTTGTTCAAACTGACTGTGACCTGATGAGCATCAGACCTCTGAGCAGAAGTTCAGCCTCATCATGTGGTGTTTGTTTTAGTCTCTGTGCTTTAGAGCAAACTTTTATTTTTAAAGCAGGAAAAGTGAGCAGGGGGGGCGGAGCCAGCATCCAATCAGAGGGCAGATATTTGCTTGAAGGCCAGCAGCTTCGTTTACTGAGAGCAATGAGCAGAAAGAATTCAAGAATCAACCGAGCAGAAAGACCTCAGTGATGCTCGTTTGAAACTGACTGAACTTTATTTTTTCACTTGTTTCGCAGATGATGATGTCGAATACGACGACGACTTCAACAGGTGAGACTCACATGACCTTCAGTCCAGGTGCAACTGCACGTTTCAGTCAGAACCAGCTTTTAAAACTGGGTTTACCACTCGCTCACACTCCGCTAACAGAGCTAACCAGCAGCTGTGGTGAGCAGCCGTCCCTGGTTACTTCAGGAACCTCTGTAAATCAGAGAGTCGAGCTGGTGAACATCAAGAAAAATCAGAAAGTGTTTTCTTCATAAAATCTGATCCTGTTTGACAAGAACCAGTGAAGGTCGTCTGTGTGTGAGACGAGGCGACGCAGAGTTTCCTACTCGATTACTCCAGTATTACTGCAGTAACTGACACACAGACTTCACTTCACCTACTGCAAGTGAACGCAGCGTCGCAGTGAAACGGGTCCACGTCGCTGTAACGGTTTTCTCTGCTTCCTGTTTCAGCCATCGGTCCGACCTCTCCAAGAGCGAGCTCAGCATCGGCGAGGAGATCGAGGAGGTGTCCATCGAGGGACCTGACAACAGCGACAAGGTGACGCTCAGATCAGCGCCCCCTGCTGGTGTCAGTCGATCCCTGCGCTCTGTGAACTGAACCTCATGTTGCTGTTTGTTCTGCTCTGCAGTTTGATGAAACCACCCAGGACCTGAGCGTCTCTCAGCTCAGTCAGAGCCACGGAGCCGACTACATGGAGGAGGTGGCCTGACCCCCCCACCACCACCGTCACCCGCCGCTGTGGACTTTCCCATCATGCACCTCTTTGTACCGTCAATATTTAAGTGTACAGTTTCAATGAGTAAATAAATGGATTTATACTGAGAGTTTGTGCACTGCTGATGTTCTGACGTCACACTGCTGCTTCTGAGGCGCGTCTGAACACACACACACACACACATGCACGCACGCACACACACGCACACACACACACACTCACACACACACACACATATGAAAAACCTCCATCCAGCTTCTGTGTCCACAGGTTCAGATTCACAGGGTCTTTGATTGAAACGCTGCAGCTGAAAGTGAGAACAGCTTTTTCACAGATTACCCACAAGCCATCACAGGTCCCTCACACACACACACATTTCAGCTGTTTGAGTTTGATCCTGTCAGGTGCTGTCATGAGTCCAAACCAGCTTCAGTGCAGCTGTTCTGTGTTTCAGTTGGTTCTGTGAAGCAGCTTCAGCTTCTAGAAGAACATCCAGTGTCACCTCACACACACACACACACACACACACACACACACACATAAAGCTTTCTGCTCTGAAGATTCTTTCAGCTTCAAATGAAATGAGAGCACAGACATGAAAAAGTGAGTTGAAAGAGGAGGAACAAACACCTCACTCCTGTCAGTGGTGTTTCAGTCTGTCATCGACTCAGTTGCTTCACCTGAACGAGCAGAGAAAAAACCAGCAGCACCGTCGAGCTTCAGCCCGGTGAGTTCTGCTTCTTATCAACATTTTAATTTGTGTTTTTGTGTTTGTGTTTTTAGTTTCGGTCAGTTTTTTTTTGGTTCTCAGTTAAAACCACCGTCTGTCTGCTTTGGCCCACTTCTCTTTTTCTGTCTTTCGTTTTTAATTTTCAGGGTTAATTTAAATGTTTTTCTGCTTTTGTTTCTTGCTTTTTTTGTAAAATTAAATTTGAGTTGAAGGGAGTCGTTTGAGTCCAGAGATGAAATCAAATTTTTATGCTGTGAATCTGAGTTTCTGGGATTTGTTGGATTTGTTTGGTTTGTTACATTTGAAGCAGACAGAAATGCCTTCGAGTCTGTTTGAGGAAAACGAACCTGAGACAAACAGATGATGTCATTTATTTGACATCGAGTCATTTTTGTGTCACTTTATCTTGAAAATCAACAGGATGTGAAGTTTAAAATGTGATGCACATCGTTTCAGCTGCCAGTTGCTTGTTTTGTGCTTTACATCACAAAGAAGATAGGAGATGCAGAAAAGGAAGAACAGATCAGAGAAGCAGAAACTCGTCTTCTCACCTGCTTTCAAACCTCTTTCACTCATCTTTAACTCTTCGTCCTGAAACTGCAGAAAGGTTCAGATTTCATATCTGGATTAAAAATTGAAGCAGTTCAATTTGTTCGGTTCACAGTCTGAAGAGACTGACAGGAAAAAGTCAGAAGTATCATGAATCTTTACTGTTTGAATCAGAGTCGACCTGCAAAGTAACTAAGTAACTAAGCTGTGGCAGAAAGTAACTTAGTACGTTTAGAGACAAAAGGTTCCAGACGAAGCCGACGGCTCCAAACGTTTCGTCGTCTCCTCTGATGTCAGATCAGTTTGTCGTCATGTTTCAGAGTCTCTGAGTTGGTTTTCTCCCCTCAACGCCTCAACGCGTTTCAGTTCACTAACACAAAACTGTCGGCACGTTCAAGTGACGCTCCGTCATAAATACTCTGACAGCTTGGCTTGTCCTGAATAAAAGAAGTATATTACAAAGTTACAAACCACAGGGTCGAGGTTTTATGTGAATTATGACACAAGGAGTCCAGCTGCTCCAAAAAAAGGACAAATATCGTCGAGGGTTAATTGATCAAATGATCCATATTTCACCGTCGGGCCCCTCATGTTCACCTGCTGACCCTGTGAAGGGCCCGACCTCGAGGTCAGGCTGACTACAGATGCAGGACTTGTAATGGAGTACTTTCTGTGAATAATTTGGTATTTTATGATGATGTGAAGCTTCTTCAGCTCAGGCTGCAACTGGAAAAAAAACAGGAGCTTAAATTGTCGTCTCTGTCCGGTTTGAGGGTAAACCGAGGCCTCAGACTCTTATCTGCTGGTTTCAGGAAGTTGTGTCACTTACAGGAAGTGCTAAAGTACACAAAAACACGTGTACTTGTTATGCAAGCACATACCTGTGCAGGTGACTCGGCACGTTTCACATGTCAGCAGTTCGAGGCCACGAACACTCGACAGGTTTGTGGCTCCGCAGACTGCAGGTGACATTTGAAAAAAGGGAAGTCAGAGAAAATAAACTGAGCCTCTGACGTCCAGTTTGAAGGCCACATTGGGTCCAGCAAGCAGAAGTGGAGAGCAGGAACATGAGGCGTTTGAGGAACAGTAAGCTCTCAATAAAAAAATCTATTCATTTCTCCTTTAAGAATGTTTTAAATCTGCTGTCAGAAGAGCAACAAACCTGCGTCTTCTTGTGCAGTGACAAAGTGACCAACCAGGCCTGCAGTCAGAGAACGGCACAGGAATCAGCAGGTTTTTAAATGGGCTTTGGTGTGACTTTAAATCATAGTAATTCACAGAAACGCAGCAGAGTCACTCAAACGTGAAGCGTCGATCTCGTGAAGCTGCTGTCTGCTTGTCTCAGTGTCGTGTGGACGAGGTCAGCAGATTCTTCCATCCTGGTTGGTTGATGCTTTTTTATGTTGCAAAAGCTCCGAAGAATCAACCTTGTTCAGATTTTAAAAATCAACACTCATATTCTTTTTGTGTGTGAAAGTTCTCATGAGAAAAACACCCGTTTAAAAAAATACACTGAAATGAAACAGAGGAGAAAACATGTTTCATAAACATCCAGGTTTCTGGAACAAAATGGAGGACGAACAGATGAAGAGTGTTCATGAAATTGCTTCCTCTCTTTTCTGTCTGCCGTTTTAATCCAGCGCCTGATTCTGATCCTGATGTAAACGGCCCTCTGATAAAGAACCGGGTGTGAAAAAACGGTCCTTTAATGCATCAGATTGTTGTTCATCAAACAGACTGATGAACTTAATAACTTAATTTGCTTCCTTGTTGTTTTTCCATAATTTTTTCCCACATTCGGTCCCTTCACTCCTGCCACTGAGATCATCTCTGAGCAGGTAGACGTCGCTCGTGAAAATCTCCCTTCATTAGCTGTTTTAGTGTTTTTTCATAGGAACAGAGACGCTGAACAAACCCACCGTCTTCTGACAAAACTCCCATCTGCATTTAGGGCAGAAGAAACCACAAGCTATATGAAGTGGGTCACTCAAGACTGAATGACCTCTTTTTCTGCAAACTTCCTCTGAATGTTCATACCTGAGAGCAAACACTGTTACGCCTTCGATCGACCACAACTGGAACATCAAAACCAGCAGAGTGAACTCAAAACGTCCTGCACACCAACAATCAAACTCTGACATTTGTGCCAGTTTCACATCTTTTAAATATCTCGTGTCGATTTGTTTTACAGCTTTAACTTCAGACTCAATGAAACCTGGAGAGAGTCAAAGTGAAAAACATTTCTGTCCTGATTTCACTCTGAAGTTTGTCACTGATCTCGTTTCTGTAATTTGAACATCACTGAAGACCTTTAACTTTGTATTGCGTCTCGTTGGGGTGAAATGTCGTCTTTGGTTC
>JAPZDY010000010.1:21846462-21856914 GCA_029783645.1 Ctenochaetus hawaiiensis
CACAGCAGCTACACAGCAGATACACAGCAGATACACAGCAGCTTCACAGCAGATACACAGCAGCTACACAGCAGCTACGTAGCACCTTCACAGCAGCTACACAGCAGATACACAGCAGCTTCACAGCAGATACACAGCAGCTACACAGCAGATACACAGCAGCTTCACAGCAGATACACAGCAGATACACAGCAGCTACACAGCAGCTTCACAGCAGATACACAGCAGCTCATCGTTTTTATCAAGCCTCGTTGTTTCTCTCTGTTTTGTTGCGTCAGTTCCTCTGAGACAACAATTATTTGTGCTGCTGATACAGTTTTAACGCCTCTGCTGTCAAACTTGAGCCCTCAGTCTTTGTTTCATGGTTGCAAACACATGACTGTCAGATTCAAATTAAGTTAAAAATTATCACAAATGCAAAGAGTGAAACCCAGAGCACAAACAGGAAGCTGTTACTGACTGTTCAAACACTCAGAGGAGGAGTGTGTGTGAGTGTGTGTGCTTTTGAGTGGTGTGTGTGTGTGTGGGTGATAATTGGAGTTGGATATGTACGGCTGGAATTGCCGCGGCCTCATGAAATATTCATGAGGCAGAAACGAGCCAAGATGCACAGACTGATGGCGGGCAGATCGCACGAGTGCTGATCCCAGGAGCATCAGGCTGCCTGACCTGTGCGTCGCTGCTGCTGGCAGGCAGCATGAATCACAATCAGCAGCTGAAAGGTACCAGCACAGAGGCTGAACGCTCTGCAGCATCGTCCCAGATAATGTGCATGGATGTAGACTCATGCAGTGAATGTCAGAGCTGCATTTGATAGATGCTCCCACAGTAACAACACCGGGACTCTCCAGTGTGTTCAGATATTAATGAAAACATCCAGTGAAAAGTCACTTTCATCCCATCATCACACATCATGATGGATGGAGCACATTTTAAAAAAGTCATAAATATGTTAATTCTTCAGAGAAGCTCGATGTGGAGACGAGTTTTACGTCTCTTTCACTCTCTGAATGAAACACTGAGAAAAAGCTGTTAAATGTCAGTTTGACCATTTAGCTTCTGAAGTGAATTTAATGATATAAACCTCATTTTCATAATAATTGGACAAGAACATAAAGAGCAGTTCCTTTTCAGTATTCACTTTAAATCCCTTTACACGAACTTTTTGTCCGTTTAAAGTTTGACTCTTCATTCCCCTCAAAAATACAATTTGTTGTCTTTTCTTTGGGGGTCACCACAGGGGTTTCTCTGCACACCCATGCTAGCATCAGGATCCATGTTTATCTGATTTGGGCTAGTTTTTTGCAGTGGATACCCCTCCCAACTCAACTTTTCCAGGCCTTGGATCAGCAAATAGGACTTGGCAGGCTTTTGCATCACCAGTGAGCAGGAGACACTGTGACCCTCCAATCAGCCGACAACTTGCTCCTTTTGAGCCACAGCTGCAACTAAGAATACAAGCCATGATCCGTCTGAAGAAATACAAACAGTACAGGTGATACTAATGTGCTTCTGCTTTAAAAATATCACTAATATTGTGTGTCTCAGCTGTTTTCCATGAGTACAACAGCTATTCAAAGCATATTGAATTTATTGTGACTCCAAAGCAGAAGTGTTTACTGAAGTCTGTTGGTCACTCCAGTTATTATTGGAGCAGATTAAACAACCACAAATTCAGTTTTGTTAGTATTCATGGTTCCTGAAAGATGAATCCAAAATAATTTTAAAAAACTTGAACACCATCAAGCTGAAATTACTTGTGTGAACAGAAATGTTTAAATCAAATGTACTCAGTGTCATGAAATGTCCTGAACACGTTCTTGATATTTAAAGAATGAACTTTAGACTTTAATGATCCCGTGACCTTGAACGCCACCTCAGGACTCACTGAGGAGTTTCAACCCCACGACGGTTAAGAGTAGGAACACATTAATTATCAGGATGTGACAGGCGGCATCACAGGTATTGGTCAAACGTGTCGGTTGTAAATGTCATCATGACTAGTCGTCAGATAATCTGTGCCACTTTTTCCCGTGTTTGCAGAGTTAACTCACCGTTTCCTCTCTTCTTAGGAGACTTGGAGACTCTGCTTCTGTTGGACGATGACGTTCCGCTCTCACTCAAGGAGTCGTGTGCTGAAGAGGTGCTGCCGGTGGTCTCGCTGTCTCGAATCATGCTCTCGTAGCCGCTGCTCCCCCCGCTGTGATAGAACAAAGCGGTGCGGCCCATGGCGGGGGGCAGCTCCCCACTGAGGATGCTGCTGTTGTCACTGCCATGCCCGCTGCTGTGGCGCTGTGGCCTGCGAGGCGCAGTGATCTTGCTGTAAGGTGAAGGTAGCGGCATGAGGACTGGAGACCCACTGACACTGCTGGTCCCACTGTCAGTGCTGTCATTTCCTGTCACTCCTGGCGCCCTGCTGAGCTGCTTCCTTTGGTTTCCAGAGGCTAACTCGCTAACACGGCTGTTAGCCGCCCTGCTGATGGCCTGCTTTGTGCCCATGATGGTGCCTCTTCCCATCTTGGCTCCTGTCCCCGATCGAGCAGGAGATTTAACAGTTGGAGGTAGGCTGGTGTTGCGTCCGGCTACATTATCAAGTGCTTTAGGGGAGGAGCTCAAGCTCTTGGAACTACTGGCAGACAGAACTCGAACTTTTGATCCACCAGAAACTGCTGCTCGTGAAGTGCTGTTGCCTTTGAACTGTCCAAGTGCTTTGATTGTAGTAACAAAGACACCAGGAGAAGCTTGGGAAGCAGAAGCAGATGTCTGGGTGACAGCTGGAACCCCGAGTCTTGGTGCTGTTTTGCTGAGTTTGCTGTTAGTTTCTGAAGTAGCACCGTTGTTCTCCCTGATGAGTTCAGGCTTGGACCCTGCTAATGCTTGACTCTCACACTTTTCCAGAGACATCGAACTCTCGTAGCACCTTGAGGACTCTGTTTTAGCCCCACGAGTCCTCAGGCTTGAAGATGCCCTGGCAGAGCTGTGCTCAGGTTTTACACTCGATGTCTTTTGACTGAATGAATCTGCGCGGTGCCTGGTGTTGAATTCCTCCACTGAGGTGGATTTTTTGGAAAATATGGATTTTCCACTGTCACTGCTTGTTTTTAAGGCACTGTGAGATTGTGCAGTCTTTGTTTTTTGTTCTTGGAAGGACTGTCTGACAGGTGAAGCCAGAGGAGAGATGTTTTCAGACTTGGAGATCACAATGTCTTTCTGCCCATTTGACCTTTTTCCTAAGGATGAAAACCTCAGGGTGCCTGTTACTGAGGTGCCCTCATGCCCCCATTTGGATTCAGAATTCTGGGGAACAGAAACGGTTCCTAGAGTTGTTGCACCACGCGTGAGTCGAGGCAGCTTGATTAGAGTTTCTCCTCTTCTGCTGCTGGACCTCTCACAACCATCCACAACCCTCTGAGCTGATGATGCTAACTGTGCCTTGGGTGGACGTGGCACACTGTTACTGTTCCCTCCAGGCCTCCTTGAGTAAACGCTACTCATGCCACTTCTCTGTGGCTTCCCTGCAGAGAGAAACTCAACCTCTCTGGAATCAAAGACAGTGTTTCCCTGAAGCAAAGAGTCATCATGTTTGCCTTCCTGTCTGCTGCTGCACACAGCTGCAACTGAGGTAGGCTTGGTTTTCCTGGAGAGACTGGAATGGGTGGCAAGAAGAGGATTCTGGGCCGACACTGAAGTGTTCAGAGTACTGGCTCTCATTTTCAGAGAGGCTTTGGTTGAGACAGGAGAAGAAGGACCCTTGGATTTGTTTGGGGTAGCACTGTTACTGTCCAGCTCTGAGAAACAGCTGCTGTCATTCAGGGCGCTCCTGATGCCATGCTCCATGAATGGCTGTTTAAGAAAAATACTTGGTGATGTTAGCGTGGATGCATTCTCTGTTTCCATGTTTTTGTCCCTCAGGGGAAGTCTGCTTGTTGAATGAATGCCTTCACTTTCAGCTGAATCAATACTCACTTCACTGGGCCACGACCCGCCAGTGGAACGCTTGTTGTCATGTTGGGAAAACAACGTTTCTGGGCAGTCTGTGTCGCCATCAGCTCCAGGTCCCACAGCTCCCTGTTGAGATATGTAAGCATCAAATTCATCGTTAATGCTGCTGATGATGCTCACGGGGCGAGAGCCAGAGGCGAGTTCCTGCAGAGAGCAGTTACTGTTGAAGCTGAGCAGGTTGGAGGGGCGGCCATTATCAGGGACGAGGCCATGAGGAAGCTCCTCCACCACAGTGAACACAAGCTCATCCTCCCCGTTCAGCTCCACGGGCTGCTGCAGTGTGATGGTAGTCCTCAGAAAATCCCCATCAAGGCATCGTCCTAACAGAGTCGCTCTGAGGTCAGTGACCTCTGTGGGGGGTCTGCTTGTGTGAGGAAGCCTTTCTGTGTGAGTCCACGTTGCTGGTTGGCCTTGCCTCAGTGCTTGTTGACTCATACCCACAGGGGGAGTCCTGCCAGTGACCTCCCCGGGCTGAGATGCTGCCCTGGATGTCCTGGGTAAGGACGGTGAGGCTGACGGTTTGGGTAAACCTCCTCTGAAGTAGATCCTCTCTCGAACTACAGGCTCTGAGTCCTTGGAAAAGGTCTGATTCGACTTCACCACACATGGCTGAAAGGGCGCAACTGAAAGTTTCTCCCCGTCTGCACTAGTTCGTTTGGAGCTGTCCACAAGAGGGCTGGCTGAAGGGAGTTTGGACAGTTCAGGATCAGGTTTATTTGTGCATGTAGCTGTTGTGCTTTCTATGAACCTCTGGAGGGAGCTCTTATCAGATTTGGGTGGAGATGTTGCCCTTGTGGGTTTATTAGTTGCAGTCCTAAGAGCTGCTGCTTGTGCTGCTTTGTCCTCTGTGCCGAACGTAGCCGGGCCCTCGCTGCCATCAATGCAGTCGAGTCTCTCCTGCAGCTCTGCAAATGTGTTACACTTCAAGTGATCACCATCCGACCTCTTTGACTCCTCTTTGACTCGCCGTTTGTTCAGGGAGGGGATGATCGGAACAAATTGAGGTGGTCCCTCGTTGTCGCTCAGTTCTCGGTCTGAGACAGCTGCCCCCCCAGGCCCAACGTAGATGACGGTGTCACAGGAATGTTCGCTGCTGGAGGAATAATCAGGATCACTGGAGAGCAGCAGGGGCGTGTCCGGGTCCAGTGCAACGGTGTGGGGGTGGAAGGGCCGCAGGTGAGGAGGTCGATGGGACGGACCCTCCTCACAGGAACTCTCCCCCCCAGACGAGCTGGACGCGTACTGCAGAAGAAGAAACAGCAGAGTATGAACACACTGAAAAGACCTGAGTTACACAGCAAACAACCTGCAGGCAGATCTCATCTCTGGAGCATCTTTTGCTGACAAAGTGTGAGTTTAAAAGTGCACATGGCAGCCAACATCAAATTCACCTTGATTCACGATGAGATGTAGAAGCTTGTAACTTCTGTTTCTCTTATGGCTTTTATTAAATTTATAAAATACAACTTTAGCCTCTAATGAGAGTGAAACCTTTCTCATCTGACCAGAGGATATCGTCTCTGAACAAACTGTGACACTGATTATCTGTCATACGATGGTGGAGAGAACTGACCTCTGCACTGATCTCACAGGTTTAATGAATAAATGGAAGGTTTTTATATCAAAAGTCTCAGGAATCGAGCTCAAACTTATTCAGAGGCCAAAACATTTTTACCATTAATAGAATAATCTGAAAATCTTTATTTCCTACAATTTTAATTTCAAACAATTAAATTATATTGATATTTCTTTTTTTTATCAGTAGTTTAAACAGTAAAAACTTTGCTGCTCTGATGAAACAAAGTCAAATCTCAGGTTTGTCTGACATTAAAGCTGAGGAGTCATTTTGGTTTTAATATCTGTCGATGTCGTCTTTGTGACTTTGTTTGCTTTATTTTTTGCTTCATTAAAAGGAAACATGTTAAAACTGATGATTAAAAAATCTTTATCCTTTTGCATTTTTTGAAGTGGCTCTGATAACTCTCCATAACAGTTGAACAGGAACTTTAATAGAAATAAAATCACAGTTTAATGCTGCTGGGAGTAAATAACCACAAAAACATGTCAGCTCTATTGAAAATCAGACGAACAGTTAAACGTCTTGTGTTCAGAGTCGAATCTTTCTAACTCTGTTTGTTTCTCATTGACAAAAATCAGCAGTCAGTCAGTTTGTTCCTGAAACCTGAACATCTCTGAGCAGGAGACATGAACCTGAAGGACCTTGGATTTCTTCGTCCTCATGCGGTGGATACGGGAGGCCAGCTGCACGGTGGTCAGCGTCTCCATGTAGTTGGCAGGAGAGTCGGAGATGTGGGCGATCATGGTGGTCTGACAGTTGATGTTTCCCAGAGATTCGCTGAGCAGCATGGTGAGCTTACTGTCCCTGAATAATACATCAAGAAACCCCTCGTTAGACAAAAAGGAGCAAAGAGTGAGAAACCCCACAGGAGGAGGAAAGATCTCTGATTTCACATTAATGGAGCCTCTTTGAACCTCGAGTCACATGTGAACTGAAGGCAGAAAAACAGCAGCAGGTTCATGAATCCTGCTTTTAAACAGACCAGATCCACATTCTGCAACTTCAGCTTCTTTTTGAACCACAACAACAACAATCCAACGTTTTTCCTCTAATGAGTCACATTCTGGCTTTTCTTCACCTCATTCAACTCAAACAAACAGGCCAACAGTGAGTTTTATGTACATCTCAGTCGTTTCCAAATGTGTGTGTGTTCACAAGAAAATAGAGAAGACAGTGTGAACAGATGACTTTCTGAAGTGAAGACATGAAATCAGCGGGCCCTTTACCCCTCGTCACCCCCCCTCCCTCGGGCCCCTTTGCCTGGCCTCGTTGCCGACCTGTGCAGGTTTGAAACTCTGTGATAAGCAGCTCGGTATCAGAGTTGAAGTACAAAGTCAAAGAGAAGATGAAATTAGATGCAAACGAGGGCTGAAGTGAACTGACATGAGAATAAAGTTGCTTTGAATTTACGTTCCACATCTTCAGAAACCTGCTTCAAAAAGACGAGAGGAAAAACAGAAGTTTAACACAGAGACTCAGAAACGGTGGAAGCCAGTCTTTGACCGTCTGAGGTGAACAAACACAAAAAGGTGCAGCAGTTCATTTACTTCAGCTTGTCTCTCTGGCAGCAGTGAAAGAAGAAAGAGAAAAAAAACAAGAATCCACCTCAGAACTTCTGACATTTTTTCTGCATTGATGGTGAATTAACATTAAATCAGATATTAACAAATAAATGTGATAAGAACATTTTCAAAACCCAAACAAGTGAAAACCAAAAGGACAAAATGAGGCACTGAGCCTGAAAACCCAAAAATCCCACCCCTGCTGGGTCCATGAATGCCCCGAGCGTGAGCTGGTACCTGAAGGGAACGTGCTTGGCCCCGTTGGCGAGGGCGAGGACGACGTTTCCCAGCGCAGACAGAGACAGACACTGAGCTCCGCCCCCTTCTCTGGTCCGGCTGATGTCCGTCTCACAGCTTCCAAGATCCAGCAGGTGGAGACGACTCCGACCGGACACTGAGGGACAAGGAGGAGGAGGAGACGTCACAGGAGGTTCAGCTGCTGCTCAGTGCTGAACGACAGGTGGGTGAGGCAGACAGACAGGTAATCAATGGTTATTTGATAAGTCAGAAATACAGTCAGCTGGAAAAAGAGACGAAAATGTCTCCTGGTGTGTTTGACATGAAGAACGTCTCATCTCTTGACATTTATGTGAGAATAAGAAAAGAGGGTGGAGCTTAGCTGAGTCAGTGATTCTGCTGATTCGACTGGTTTCTGTGAGAAAACAGCATCACACCAGTGAAAAAATCAATAATCGATCAGTAATCAATCAGGAGTTTCAAGTCGCCTGCTGATCGGCTGGTCTCTTTTGTCAGGAAAAATTAAAAAAGGTTTATTTATGTAATATTTATGACCTCATTTCTTCAGGAGGAAATTTCAGAGGCTGAAGATCAAACAGGTTCAGGTGCAGCTGAGATCAGTTTGTGGAGGTGCTGACGAAGCTTTCTGCTTTAATGAAGCTAATGAAGCTAATTAGCAGCTGCATGTTTGGAACCGAACAGCAGCAGGAAGCGAAGCTGCTCGACCACGAAGGCTTTTTCTCACCTAAGGTTCATTTTCTCTACAGCTGAGCTTAAAGCAGAAAACAAAGTGAGAAGATTCAGTTCAAGTTTCACAGGAAAGAGTTTCAGTTCAGAGTTCAGTTTCCTTCCTACATTTTTCTGATGGACGTCACATCTCATGTTCAGACACAAAACAACTTCCTGTCTGTGGCTCTCAGCTCTCATTGGTTCCTGCTGAAGACGAGAATCTTTATAAAAACACCTCACAAATATAAAGTTCATCTTAAAAAGGTTTAGAAACTTGCTCCAACAGTTTTCTCTCTGAATCGATCAAACAGGAGGAAGTGGAGCATCTGTTGGGACGATGTTCAGTCTCAGATTAATCTACGTTTGGTGCTTTAGTGAGCGTGGACTTTGGTTTGGTTCACTGGAGAAAACTAAAGACTCCTGCAGGAGCTGAAGTCTGTCCTGATGTCTGCTGGTTGGAACTGAATCTCATCGTCCACACGAACAAAACAAACAAACTCTGACATCAAATCCATCAAGATCTGACCCAGAGAGGAGGTTCATCAGTTTTCTCCACAGATTGACCTTCAGCTTCAGGTCAAGAATGTGAAGCTCTGTGATTGGCTGGATGCTGGTGAAATGCACCTTGGGACTCGTAGTTGACCTCTCTCCTTTCTAACCTGGTTGTTCTTGTTTTGTTCTGACTTTCATGACCTTCATCAACACTGAACTCGAGGAACCTGAAGGAGAACTTTGAAACGTCTCCTCACACGTTACAGCTCAAACACACACTGACCTGCAGCCTTGTTGCTCTTGTCCGGCCTCTCCTGGTTCAGGTGCAGGGTGAACAGGAAGTGCGAGTTCTTTCGGGCCTCCTGGTCGCTCGGCGCCCGGCTGCTCCTCCTCGCTGCCAGGGCAGCGTCCAGGAAGAACGCCGCTCGCTCGGCGTTGGTCGCCAGCAGCTCCGTCTGGTTCTGCAGCTGATGGAGAGAGAAGATGGTTCATCTGTGAGTGTGTGAGACACCACATGGCTCTTACAGCCAATCACATTTCAGGCTGTTTCCACCTGGAGCATCAGGTGAGCCTGTGAACAGGAGAGTCACGCTGACATGAAGTCAGAGAGGAGAAGAAGCACGTCGCTCTGCAGACGAGGCGTCATTTTAAAGTTTGAAGATGTTTCGTCTCAAAAATGAGAAAGAAGAAAACTGACGAGTTTCTCAGAGATAAAACCGAGAGAAACGATAAGAGCTGAAACGAGACAGAACGAAGTTTGATAAAGAAAAACTGCATGAAGGCAGAAAAATGAGGAGGAGAGAAAACTGAAGAGAGAGGAGATAAAAAAACGTGTCAGAGGGAGAAGATGAAGGAGAACAAAAGGAAGGAGGTCAGGAATAATTGGACAGTCGAGGACAAAGAAAGAAGTCTGTGGGGTGAAGAGGAGGTCAGAGAGGAGGAGGGAGGAGGAGGGAGAGGAGGAGAGGAGGAGGGAGAGGAGGGGAGGAGGGGGAGAAAAGAGTCAACAGGGATGCGAAAGACAGAGCTGATTTCAGAGGAGGTGGAGGAGGAGGAGGTGTTCTCTACCTGGGATCCACAGAGGGGGTCTTCTCGCAGTGACACCGCGGGGCCCGGGGCCTCCTGCTGGCCCCCCGCTGAGGAGGAGCAGGAGAGTTCAGCCAGCAGGTCGGTGAGCATCTCCTCCCGACCGGAGATCTCCACGGCGGAAACTCTGACGGAGAAACGGGCTCCTGACTTCTCCCTGCGCTCCTCCATCACTTTGAAGAGCCAGGAGACGGCTGTGGGAGCCACGCCCAGACTCTGGGTGGAGCAGTCCCGACCAATCAGGGTGTACGTCTTACCTGGGGAGGGCGGAGTCAAGGCGACAGTGATGGAACTGTGTGTGTGTGTGTGGGTGTGTGTGTGTGTGTGTGTGTGTGTGTGTGTGTGTGTGTGTGTGTGTGTGTGTGTGTGTGAGTGTGTGTGTAGTTACCCAGGTTTGCGTGTCCGAAGCTGAAGATGCAGCCGTCGGCTCCGTTCACCACCGACTGGATGACCTCCGCCACCGTCCCCGAACACACCTCAGCCTATCAGGACAGAGATCAGGTCAGAACGGTCCAATCAGGTCAGAGAGCAGCCTGAGAGGTTTTTTCACAAACCGTCCAATAAAACACAACAGGAAGTGTCTCACAGCGACGTCACGTCACACTGAGCTCACAGGATGTCGATGTCATGTGACAGGAAAAGACTTTTGAACTCTGAACGTTCAAATGCTTCAACTGTCAGTTTGTCACACTGTGAGTTAATATTTCGTTCATGTCACTTTCGTTCCTTTTTCCATTTGGAACAAACTTTTATTGGATATGAAAC
>JAPZDY010000010.1:21882599-21895655 GCA_029783645.1 Ctenochaetus hawaiiensis
CAACTCGTCTTTTCACTTCCAGACTAAAAAACACCTGTTCAGGTGGAACACCTGCGTGTTCAGGTGGAACACCTGCGTGTTCAGGTGGAACACCTGCGTGTTCAGGTGGAACACCTGCGAGTTCAGGTGGAACACCTGTCACTGTTCTCGTGATGACATCACTCGACGGGCACGCCGTCCACGCTCTCCTGGGAGATCTCGGAGTCCAGGGAGTAGCAGGAGCTGCCGTTGTCCTGAGTGTCTCTGTTGGCGTCCTCGGAGAGCGTGGCGGTGCCGGCAGAGGCCCCGCCCCCTGCCCCGCCTCCTGCCCCGGGCTCCGCGGTGCCCTCGCAGAAGTGGGCGGAGGCCTGGAAGAGCTGGCTGCAGAGGCGGTTGTAGCGGTGGTAGCGGGACGGTTTGCCGGTGTGGGTGTACATGTGCTCCTGCAGCTGGCTCTTGTGGGAGAAGCGCAGGCTGCAGACGGCGCAGGCGATCTTACGTTTGCGAGAGTGGAGGATGGCGGGCGTTGGACTGCTCCCCCCTCCTCCTCCTCCTCCTCCCCCCCCTCCCCCCCGGCTCCTCCTCAGCTCTGCAGCCAGCTGGTTGGCGAGCGCCTGGCTCTGCCTCAGCGCCTCCTCCAGACATCCTGCGTCCAGCTGCTCCTGGGCCCCCGGCGGCCCCTCCTCCACGCCCGTGTCCAGCTCGCCGCCCTGCGAGAGCCCCTCCATCAGGCGGGCGGGGTCGAGGGCGTGGCTGAACAGGTGCTCCCGCAGGCCCTCGGGGGAGGAGCAGCGCTCTCCACAGCGAGGACACATGAGGACCAGAGGCCTGTCCTTCAGCATCAGGCTCTGACTGGGACTGCTACCCTGAGCCGGAGACCCCGCCCCCTGCCCCTCCTCCCCCTCCTCCGCCTCCTCCTCCTCCAGCCGCTCCTGCTTGATGCGCGTCGAGATGTCCGAGTCGTCTCCTGATGCCACGGAGCAGACGTTGCGCAGTGCAGACGCTTGGCGGTCTGACGCGACCCCCTCCAGTCCCACAGCCAGGGACAGCTGGGAGTGGGACCGCCCACCGCGGCCGGAGGAGCGTCCGTCGTCAGGAGCCCCGCAGGACACCGTGGTGGACTTGGGGGCTCCAGGTGTCTCCTTGTTGGCCAGCTGGGAGGAGATCTGAATGCCGTACAGGTTGGACATGCGGACCACATCAGTGGCGTCGGCGGCGGCGCCCTCTCCGGGTTTCCGGCACAGCTGGTAGGCGTGAAGGAACTTGATGCCTTCCTGCAGCCGGCTCTGGTCCACCGGCTGCTTGGGACACATGCCGGTGTACATGATGTGCAGCAGGTAGCTGAAGACGTCCGGCTGGATGTCCGTGGGCTGGATCTTTATACACTCGCTGGAACAGAAACAGAAGGACGACACGTCAGTTTCAGGTTCAGATCTGATCAGAACCAACAAGTCAGGTGACCTGCTCTTCATTTAGTGTATTTTTGAACTTTTTCAAGGACGCTCAGGACTCCAGGGGCCAGGACGTTTCAGATGCACATCCAAAACGCCTCGTTCAAGGGTAGAAACAGAGACACACTGATGGAAAACACAAAAACAAAAACCACAACACAAGTTAACAATTAAGCGCCAAGATGACTGTTGCTAGGTGATCGCTGAATCAGCTTCCGTTAACGTCGTGTTTCTCCCTTTGACAAAGCATTCTGGATGTGCATGTGGTGGTCTGAACTGATCTGAGACCTGCTTTAAAATCGAGGTTTCTCACTCATTCAAAAGAGTCTGATGACACAGTGTTTGAAATCAGAGAGCTTCAGTGAAACGAGACAGAGTCTCTGCAGAACAGACAAACAACGTCTGCAGTGATGCAACATCTTCATTATAAACAGTTCAAACATTCCTGATGGATTCCTGTCAAACGCTGCATCTAAAACCTCTTTCCTACAAAACATGAAACAGTTTCTGCAGCAAATCTCACAATAAAACAAAAACATGGCGTCCATGTGCAATTTTTCTGAAAATAATCTTTAAATTACAAACTACAGAAGATCTGAAAGTTTCCTCAGAAACAACAATGAAAACCTTCTGCAGTGTTTCTGCTGGGGCCCTGCAGTGTCTCCACAGCTGAGGTGTTGCCGTACCTGGACTGGTGGATGAAGATCATCTTGAAGTAGTTGGAGAAGGCGGCCAGCACGGCGCGGTGGGCTTTGAAGTAGACGTTTCCGATGGCGACGGTGCAGTCACACAGGAAGCCGAACTCTCGCTGAACGTTGAGCTGCTGCAGCAGGAAGAGGCTGTGAGACGACACCTCCATGACCCCCTGAGAACACACACACACACACACACACACGCACACACACACACACACACAGAGTCACACACACACACACACAGAGTCACACTGAGGCTCTCGTGTGTGTTTCATGTCTGAGTGTTCAGGTGTGGCTCAGCAGCCACTGACGATCTGAGCGCCACCTGCTGACAAACTCACTTCCTGTTGCTGGGACACACCTGTCCGTCACCTGACAGTCTCACACCTGCATCATGACCAGTGTCTCCACATCGTGGTCCAGAGCAGCACCAGGACTCGATGGATCAGAAACCCTACAGAGACGTTTGAGGGACGACGTGCGGTGGGATGTTTCTGCACTGAGGACAGACGGACACTTCACTGACCACTGTCTGCCGTTTGTTCTGCCGCCATGATGCAGCCGAGCGAGGAAACGTCACCGCGGTCACACGTCAGAACAAACGTGATAACAACGAATCGTTTTATTTAAACTCAGAGTTTCTGAACTCTGAACCTTCTGCAGCCTCCGTCACCTCCTGACTCTTCAAAAGATTCTCGTAAACGATTCATCGTCTTTCTGAATCCAATCGGGTGAATTAACCGACGACACGTTTCAGTGTTTTCTGCCTTTTTTTGTCTCCGTGACGGGAAACAGATGAAAGACGTCACACGACGTCACGACGACCGTCTTCATCGTCACACGGCTCCACACAAACACTACGATACCCATGAGCCTCAGCCACCGTTGCCATGGAGAGGGACCCAGTGAGGCAAAACATGTCGCCATGGTTACTGATTTCTACCATCATTTACGCAGAAATGAAAAGTTAATTAATTTCATCAGAAGATTTTAAAGTTTGATCTTCAGCTTCACGGCGACACGAGTCATTTTTCAGCTCTCTGATTGGCTGTTTGTCACAGGTCCAACCTGTCAGAACCACCTGATCAGCTGTGACACAAACTACAGGTGACCTCAGCAGACTCCGCCCACCTTCGACCTGATGACACAGAGCTGAGGTCACCGGCTGACCTGTGACCCCTGAAGGTCACGAGGGACACACACACACACACACACACTCACACACACACACACACACACACACACACACACATACACAGACACACACACACTCACGCACGCACACACTCACACACACACACACACACGGGGTCATTAGATGACAGCAAACCGTCTCTGACTCAAACAAACCGGAAACCGGACACCCGCGCGACCAAAAAACAACGCAGCTCCGCGCGTGCACGTCGTGTCGCGCTCGTGAGGCTGCAGCCTCCTCCATCATCTGCCTCATTCAAATTCAACAACACGCGCGTCCTCATTCACCTACACGCACACAGGCGTGTGTGCACGCACATCCGCCACCCGCACACATCCTCCGCCTGTCTGGGCCGTGCACGCGCGCCGTGCCCGGCGGCAGTAATCGTTGTCTTACCGCAGAAATGCGCAGATTGTCTTCAGGTTGTGGAGCCGATTTGTTACTGCAGATGATCTCGCAAAAAGACGCGTCACGTCTCGCGAGAGGAAGGGTCAAAGGGGCCGGTCACGTGATCAGACTGTGTCACCTGCTAACGTGTAATTACTGATCAATAAGCCTGAACGGAGCGATTGACCCGGTGCATTCGTTTAAACAGAACAATCACGGACATTATATGAACACAATGACTCAGCAAAACAACCGGAAGCTGAACATGTTTACATCCATCGAACCTGCTGACGAAAAAAACACCTCAAACAAACAAACAAACAAACAAAGACAAAACATGCGAGTGAAAAACGTCATATGTTGATAACAAAAATCTGACAAATGTATTTTTTTTGCAGAAGAAAAGAGACAAATAACTCAGTTTTTTACGAAATATCAGGTTGTAATGTTCCGCTGTTTGTTTGAAAAGAAGATTTTTCGTGCAAATAACATTTTTTTATTTGCTAGAGATTTTTCTATTTGTAAAAGTTTTTTGCTTTGAGTTACTGAAGAGAACTGATGTCGATGAAAAATCTGTCAAAAATCTGTGAAACTGTCACTTAAAACTCAACGAAACGTCTGAAAGTTCAACCTTTTCAGAGTCAGAAACAGTTAGTGGCCGCAGGTTTCCTCCCATCTGACTCAGCAAACTTGTTTTATTGACGCCCTTCTGGACTGTGTTTTAATTTTCTGATAATTAAGAGTTTTTAGATGGATTTCTCGTTAGTCAGACTTTCAGACCGTCACATAATCATCTTGTTTCTGCTTCATTCTGCTGCTGAACCTGAAGGTCACATTCAACACGGACAGAATCTACACACCGACAGATTTTATACTCTATCAAAAAAAAAATGAAATGAAACAGAGTGAGCTACGTCATCAAATCTTAGATAATGTTAAACATAAAATCAAATATAAAAGGTACATTTTTTACTTTAACAACCACATGAGACAAACAAGGATGGAAAGATATTTTTAATCAAACAATAAAGTCTGATGATCCAGAACGACAAAAACCGGCCAATGAAGTAAAGACAGATTTAAAAGTTTAAAGTTTTTTTTCTTTAAGTCACTATAATCTAAATATTTAAAATAAAAATACACATGTTCTGCCAGTCATCGAGCAAATATTTAGTTTTAGCTTTTTACAGACCAATAAAAGAAAAGCTGTTAAATGAGTGATCTTTACACAACTTCTGTTATTTATTAATCAGTTGATTTATTTCTTTTTACAGCGCACAAAGTAACATTTATAATAGCAGGACAAATACAAGAAGCTTTGCTCGGAAGCTGCTCTTCAACACGTTTATTTTGAAAGCTGGCGTTTTGACCGGAAGTCCTTTTATTTTGTCTGTTCAGATCTCCTCGCTGCGTCCGGCTTGACGCCACGGCAGTCTGTGCGGAAGTTCTGTCATCCTGCAGGAGGAGAAGAAGAAGAAGCTTCTGCCTCGACTCAACTTTCCGCCTGAACACAACAAACCTCCGGAGAGGAAACTTCCTGAGCCCCGCGGACTTCCACGCACCCGCCGCCGCCACAGCAGCTCCTCCGCCGGCCTCCGGTACGCACGGTGAGTCGACAGCTTTGTGCCCGGGCCTCAGAGCCGCCTGGCCGGGGAGACCGAAGAAAAATCCCCGCGGCCTACTGTGTGCTAGCTGAATGCGGGTGGCAGTGCGGGGGTGGCGGGACTGTTTGCGGGAGAGATAGCACTGTACAGCATCAAAGCAGCGGCAGCCATATAAGTACATCCGGTTAGGGCTTTCAAAGTTAAGGGCTTAATAAGAAGAGCACTAAAGTAACGTGTCTTTAGAGCCTTTTTATTTAACCAACCAGGTTCGTTTATTACAAATTAAAGAAGAAAGATTCACATCAGTGTTTTACCGTTTTAATCTGCAGACATAAACTTCCTTCTGTCGGATTATTTCCATCCATTATTTCCATCCTCTGCATGTAAGATCTCTCTCGCAGTGACTTCCGGTCTGCTCGATGCTAGCATCTGTTAGCTTGCTGCAGCTAACACCGTGGAGCTGTAATCTCCATTTTAGCTCGTCAGTGTGGCCGACCTCTCCCTGCTGTCTGCCCGACACGCCCGCTGCCCTCCAGCTCCCTCCCGCCGCTTCTCGAGGCTCGTTGTCGGTCTCCTCACGGCGGGTTTCCCGGCGACTGCCAGCCGGTGAATGCGTGATTGTCCCCCCGCACGCCCGCGGCGGCACTGCGGGGGCGTGCGGGGAGCTGAGATCTGCTGCTACAATAAACTTACTGTTAGTCTTCTGGTTTATTTCTAATCTGTCCGACAACAGAAGCTGGTGGGATTAAAGAGTTCAAACTTCAGCAAACATTAAAAATCTGAACTGAAGCAGACGAGTTTCCTCTGAATGAAACTTTGTCAGTCCGTCAGTTTTCCTGTTATATTGTTTTAGTTTCAACCATCATGTCTGTCCTCTAACTTAACCTTCCTCTAACTAACCGCTACAGTCTGTTAACCTGTTAACCAGACCGAGACCCGTCAGCAGTAACTCTGGGCCTCAGGGCTCTGGATGATAAGACGAGCTGCTCTGCTGCTTCCTGATCACCTGACTTCAGGTGAACATGCTGGTCTGATGTCTGAAGAAGCTCCAGAGTCTCTGAAAGGTCACGTCGGACCTGAGACATGGATCAGTTCTGAACGCCGTCACGTCAGCATGAAGTCTGCATCTGTTTGCACTTTGTGGTGTAAATGTGGCAGAAGATGATAAAAAGTTCTCACATCACCACAAAGAGTCCAGCAGGTTCTTGGTAGAAGTTCACCTCACACCTGGATGAAACAGTTTCTGAATCTAGACTACATGATGAGGAAACAGTGAGTCCACAGCAGAGGCCGAGGAGCTGAATTCAAGACTGTCCAACACTTTTCTGTCCGTCCAGAAACTTTGGTTGAAGCAGCAGCAGATGTCTGTGGTGCACTTCTGCAAACAAACTCAGAGTCTGACGTCTGACCTGAGATCAGGGACCTCCTGACCTCCTGCAGGTCTGTCACATGACTTTCATCAAATAAACCTGCTGACAGCAGAAACTGATTCACAGACACATGCAGGTCAGCCGTCAGCTTAGCCTCGTGCTAACTTAGCCTTGTGCTAACTTAGCCTTGTGCTAGCTTAGCCTTGTACCAACAGCGGTGTTCACTAAGTGAAATTTGATCATCACTGAATTAAAAACAAGTTGCAGCTCACAAACAATATTTACAGCCAAGAACTTCAGCTGACAAAGCTAACGTTAGCATGCTAATATCAGATCTGTTAAGACTGCTAAGACTTTGCTAGCTGAAACAGTGCTTCAGGTTTTTCATGGGGATGCCTGACTGAATCAGGTGGTGGTTTGAAACTGGTTGGTTGTTACGTGAACTGGAAACTCTGACAGAAGTCGCTGGTTTCAGGTTTGTTCTGACTGGTTTAACAGACCGACAGCTGCCTCCTGCGTTTCAGTCAGACCTCAGACCTCCAGCGAGGGAACGAAAGCATCAGTGATGCAGCTGAAGGTGGAGACACAGAATGTCAAAGAGTGTGTGTGTGTGTGTGTGTGTGGGGGGTTACCAGTTCACACTGGGGGTCTTCATCGATGTCACAAACCAAACTTATTCATCCTCTTCCTTCATCAAACAGCTCATCATATAAATTCAGTTTGTTTCCCGTGACGTTATATTCTGCAATGAGATTTAAATTTTGACCTACAGAAGTTTGTCTTGTGCATGTTGTGATTTGTTTTCTGTATTTTTTTCTCAAATGTAATCTCATTTAAGTTGCAACCTCAGTGTAAAATTGCAAATAAAAAGTTAACAAAAAAGAAACTTTAGAAATGAGGAAAAAACAAACAGAAACTGATGGAGATTGATGAGGAAAAGCAAGATGATCCTGCCACTCAGATAGACTCCAAACCTGGGAAAAATGATTTATTAACATTTAAAAACATTCTTGAAAAGAAAATTACAAGAATGCGTTATATCCTAATGTTCCTCTTTGAAAAGAACATCTTCATGATGCAGAGAGTAAAAGACTGATTTCAGATCTCTTGATTCTTCATGTCCGATGTTGATGAGTCATAGCAGCACTCTGAGCTGGTTCTGCCTCGTCGAGCACAACCAGTCAAACCCCATGAAATATCCGCAATGCAATAAAAAATCAACCACAAAGAAAGTTCACAGCAGAAAGAATGCAGCTGTTTGAATTCTCTGTTCGTGTCTTCCTCTGTGTTCTGCAGGGAGATGGCGAGGCCGAGCCACAGCGATCATGTCCTCCAGCAGCTCAACAACCAGAGGGAGTGGGGCTTCCTGTGCGACTGCCTCATCGCCATCGGTGACATCTACTTCAGGGCGCACAAGGCCGTCCTGGCGGCCTGCAGCTCCTACTTCAGGATGATGTTCATCAGAGACCAGCAAGGGGCGGGCCGGCTGGACCTCAGCAACATGCAGATCAGTGCAGAGTGTTTTGACCTCATCCTGCAACTCATGTACCTCGGACGCATTGTTGTTGGAAGCTACGAGTTCGAAGAACTCAAGGCCTCCATGGCATATCTGCAGATGTACTACATCCCTGACTCGCTGGAGGATCTCAGGGACATCAGAAGCTCCAACCTCACCCCATCCTCCTCAGCCTCCTCCTCCTCATCCAGCTCCTCCACCGGCCCCACTGGCGGTAAAATGATGTTCGGAGTCCGTATGTATGAGCAGCAGAGGCCTGCTGCGCCAGAAGCCGAGCGTTTACCAAAAGCTGTCAACAGCACCTCTGGGCGTCCAGCTGTTCCAGCGACTGTCAGCAGACCGGTGGTGGTGGAGGAGGTGGTGAACACACCTCTGATGGTCGCGACGCCGGTGATGGATGGAGGAGTCGAGCAGCCATGTGATTTGAGAAAGAGGTCCAGCGGCAGGAGTTCCACTCTCAAAGACCGTCCTCGCTTCGGCCGCACGTACACCTGCGACGACTGTGGCTTTGTGTTTAGCTGCGAAAAACTTTTAATTGAACACATCCTGACTTGCACCAACCGAAAGGCCTTCCATCAGCCAAGAGGTAACGTAGAGGGGGACAACGACTCCAGCAAAGCTGAGAGCTCCGCCTCTGAGAGCGTAGAGGAACACAGGGTCACCTGCAAAGGTGAGGACGACTGGCCTGAAGCCAAGGGCGACTCAGACATCCCCATTCGCTCGGTGGCAGCCGGGACAGACGGAGAGCCGGGGTCAACCAGGAGCATCTCCATCAAGACAGAACCAGAAGAAGGCGTGTTCCCTGAGATAGAGGTGGTGCGGGTCGGTGAGCACGCCAACAGAGACTGTAGCGCACTATTCAGTGACACCACACGCAAAGACTTGCAGAGGGAGAAAGCAGAATCGGACCGCGAACCTGAGCCGGGCGTCTCAGGTATGGATAACAGCAGTGAGCCTTTTGAAGGCCATATGTCCAGCGGTGAAGATTCAGGAGTCCCTGCGAAGCTTCGTAAGGTCAAAGATGAGAAGCAGGATGCTGACTGTGCCCCTTGTGAACTGTGTGGTGCTCTGTTAACAGAGGAGGACAAGTCAGCCCACTACCTGTCCAACCACATGGGTCACATATGTGCCTGTGGGAGGTGCGGCCAGGTGCTGATCAAAGGCCGGCAGCTCCAGGAGCACGCAGAGCGCTGTGGCGAATCCCAGGGCGGCGAGTCGGACTCCCACGGGGAGGACGAGGCCTCGCTGCTGGAGGAGCCGCAGGGGATGGAGGAGGGCTTGCTGGAGGCGGCAGACCTGGCCTGCTCCCACTGTGGTTTGCTGTTTCAGAACGAGAGCTTGGCGCTGGAGCACGCCTTGTCCTGCCACGACCAGGAGCTGTTCCGCCCGGTGCTGCTGGAGGAGGGCAGTGAACCAGATCACCGCCGCAAACACTTCTGCAGCATCTGCGGTAAAGGCTTCTATCAGCGCTGCCATCTGCGGGAACACTACACCGTCCACACCAAGGAGAAGCAGTTCACCTGCCAGACCTGCGGGAAGCAGTTCCTGAGGGAGCGCCAGCTCAGGCTGCACACCGACATGCACAAAGGCATGGCACGCTACGTATGCCCGGTCTGTGACCAGGGAACCTTCCTCAAGCACGACCATGTCCGACACATGATCTCCCACCTGTCGGCCGGGGAGACCATCTGCCAGGTGTGTTTCCAGATCTTCCCGGGTGGAGAACAACTGGAGAAACACATGGACGTCCACCTGTACATCTGCGGCGTCTGTGGAGAGAAGTTCCGCCTCCGCAAAGACATGAGGAGCCACTATAACTCCAAGCACACCAAGAGACTATAGGAACGATTCCGACCGTCCTCTGCAGTTATACTAATTTGTTACTAAAAAAAGCCATAAATGTGAGAACAAATGTATGCACTTGAACACCAAAAAGTCAACTTTTTAATCTGCACTTTTAAACTATATGCATAACCTAAAGAGGCGTTCACACTGCGAGCAGCGAGGCCGACATGTGGTCACTCTGTCAGGACTCTGACAGGAACTGTGTGACAACGGATTGACTGATGGAAAGACAAGAAACAAACGTCTCAGTTTCACAGCTTGCACTTAAAGTTTTGGCTGTTTTTCCTGATAAATGTAAGAATCAACCTCTGTCATGAATATCACATTGTAAGTGAGGCTGATTCAGCCCATCACAGCTAACTAGATAAGTATTACCATTCACAACCCTCAGAGAGCAGCTGAGACCGCATGTGAGGTAACAAACACAAGATGTTTGCAGCCGTCCAGAAACCTGAAGAAATAAAACTGAGACAAGAAAATTAGCAGTGGAACCAGTTAGCAAACGAACAGTTAAGGTTCCTCCTGGTTCTCATGACAACAAATCATGTCCAGAATCTCTAGAATGAAAAAAAGTCTGGCTGGTAGATGAACCATGTGACTTGTAAACAGACATGAAGGGTAAACTCCCAGCATGCCTCACAGCGTTTTCGGTTTTGATTGTGTTGCTCGCAGTGTGAACTCCCGGTCAGACCGGCAGTGAACTCCTAAAGAAATCTAAACTGGTGCGTTGTTGGGGCTGTTTAAACCAGTCACACACTGGCTGTGGCTCCAGTCCTGACCAGAGGGAGGAGCTCTAGAGTCGATGCAGACTCAGGAATATAATTCAGCTGCTGTGGCTGCAGAGCTGACAGCAGGCGGCGTGTGACGGCCGTCCTCTGTGCAGTGTGGTGACTAAAGCCAACAGACGCCCAGTTTAGTTTTCCTCTTGGAGTGAAGTGTCCATTGGCGTTTCAGAGCGCCGCCTCCAGCTTCGGGTCGGCGCCTTCTGGCTTTGATGTCAGCTTATTTCACAGAATACTAAAGTCTCAGACGACGAAACACGTTGTGTTGTTCTTGTTCTAGTTAGTGAGCGCAGGTGATGGAAGAGACTGAACTGTGCTCTCTGCTCCTGTTTTATCGACGGCACACTGATTGATACTCTTCTTCCCTTTTACTTCAGTTGGCGTTACGTTCACTGTCACTTGCTCTCCGACATGCTGCGTTTGGTGCCTTTACTGTAACAGTGGTGCACACAGTGTCAGTGCGTCATCTCGGTCGCCTTCAGAGTGATGCATGCTGGGGGATGGTCAGGCACCAGGAAGACCCCTGTTTCCAAATGAATATTCTGACATCCATTTTTGAAAAAGACAACAAAACACTAGAAGTGTTGAGCTCGTTGTAACCGTCGTGGTGCTCGTGTGCTGGACTGAACCGTGTTGACTCGGTCCGGTTAAAATGATTCTGGAACGTTGGTGATGAAAATGGGATCCTACAGGTTTGACGTAGGTGCTTCCTGTAGCCGTGTGTGTCTCCTGCTGGGATGTTGGATTAGTGAGATCCAACGTTGGTCTGAGAGCTTCCATAGTTTCTTGTCCCCTCGACGGAGCCTCAGTCTTCTGAACTTTGACTTCATCTGTTGCATTTGAGCTCAGAGTTGTCTGTCATCGTGTTCTGACTGTCAAAGAATCTGCAAACAGCGTAACTTTAGTTCAGGAGTAAAGTTCTTTATTCTTTAGTTCTGAATGAAAAACGTTCCTAAAGGTTTGGTTCAACGAAACGTCTGACGTCTTGTTGTGAAGAACATCTCAGTTTCTCTCATGAACAGTTTGTAAACGACGTGAATTTTCATCAGAGTTGAATTAAAGCCACAACAGAACTAATTTAAACCTGTTTTGAACCAAGCAAAGCCACTTAAGAACCAACTCCAGCAGTCTGAAACCAGTCTGAACCAGCATGAGACAAACCCAGGTGCTTTAGAACCAGTGTGGACCTTTAAACCCTCAGAAACCAGTTCAGACTCTGTTTTAGTTATTGAACCAAAACCACATCCAAACCAGATAAAACCAGTTCAGACGCAGTATAAACTGGCTCCAGACCCAAAAACCATAGAACCAAACAAAATCCAGCTGGACACCATTTCAGAGCCAACTTACCCATTTACAGATCAGCTCAGAAAAAAGACGTAATGGGGAACATTGAACCATTTTAAGACCAGTACAGATCAGTCGTGAACCAGCTGAGACCAGTTCTAAATTAACCAACATTTAACTGGAGTCAGCCTCAACCAGTTCAAACCCAGAAAGGATACTTCAGACCTAACCTGGATGCTTAAGGTTTCCAATAGCCTCAGACCAGTTTCAAACGAGCCCAGATTCGTCAAAACCAACAAGAACCATTACCCTTCCTAAACCAGTTCAGAACCAACCCAGATGGATGGTTGGAGATTCATAAGAGGAGGCAGTGCGTCAGGTCGTTTTCCTCCGTCCAGTTTAGACAATCAGTGTTTGAATGCTTGTCTCTTGTCGTCAGGTGGTTTTGTTTCGTTTTGTTTTGTTCTGTTCTTTGGTGGATTTACAATCACAGTTCGTTAAATTTATAAGAAAGTATATAGGAAATATATAGGAAGTCGGCTCCTGATCCTTGCCTCCGCTGTTCACATGTGGATTCGATGCCTTTAACGCTGCCTTAAAACAGCTCAGAAGAAACTAAACCAGTTTAGTGAAAAAGGGCACTTTGATGCAGATTCAGGTCACTTTAACTGAAACCAGTTCAGAACCAGCTGAGAGTTTTCAGAGTTTTTAAACAACCAGTCCAGTTCTGACTGAAAACAGGTTACTTCCAGCCAAAACCGTTCCAGTTCAGCCCGAACCAGTTCAGACCCAAATAAAAGGAGCAGGCAGCTTCTGTGGGTCCTGAACCTGGACTTCAGTCTGCGGATGAGGACCATGGAAGCGTCGGCGCTTCAGGCCGGTCAGCTGCCGTTCGGTTGTCGAGCAGCTTCTTCTTCGTGTGTTCAGGTGATTTGTTGCTCTGAA
>JAPZDY010000010.1:21990699-22003372 GCA_029783645.1 Ctenochaetus hawaiiensis
CATCACGTCACTCTGCTAACAGCGATGGGTTCACACGCAGGTTTGGGTTTGTGAAGGTCCTGCGCCTCCTTGTTGTTGCACTTCTCTTTAAAATCCACCTGTGATGAAAAATGTCTGTTGATCCTTCAGATGACGTCACGTCACGTCACTGGTCATTTTGTTCACTTGATTAACTGTAAGAAAAAAATCTGTTCCTTTGTATTTTTTTAGCCTCTCAAAGTTACGTTACATTTCCTTCCTGTTAAAAAATCACGTGACTTTCGTTATCTTGAGTAGAGCAGTTTCAGCCAATAGTATCACTGCATCCACCTGTCAATCAACCTGCCGCCGGGCTCAAAGGCCGTGAACCTCAGAGACCGACAGCCGGATCCGTCAGCGGCGGTTTGTCGGGACCGTCTCGTTGTAACGGAGTCCGGGATGATTACAGTTTCAACACTCACGCGCTTTACTAAACACGATTTAGCGCTATCATTCAGTTAACAAAACGCACGTGCGTGTTATTCCATTGCGCATGTGCTGCAGAGTTTGAGTCTGAACAGAACAGGAGGAGGCAAATGAGGACGGACGTCACCGTCACGTCACCGTGTTCGTGATGACGTTACGCCTCACTAAGCCACAGGTGAGGAAGTGACGTGTTTCATGTGGCGGAACAAAGTGTGAAAGTGTGTGTGACGTGAACTGAACTCAGGCATCAAACCACAGAGCCTGTTCAATAAAGAACTGTGACAACATGACGCCTCGGTCAAACAGGAAGTTCAGCATGACGCCTCGGTCAAACAGGAAGTTCAACATGACGCCTCGGTCAAACAGGAAGTTTAGCATGACGCCTCGGTCAAACAGGAAGTTCAGCATGACGCCTCGGTCAAACAGGAAGTTCAACATGACGCCTTGGTCAAACAGGAAGTCACACACACACTAACCAACTAAAAGTTAGAAGTAACAAATCAACACAAAGCAAAACAGAACACATTTTTCTGAACGGTGGAGTTTTTACATCTAGTTTATGATCATTTTGCTGCCGTGTCTTTGTGACGTCACTGCTGATAAACGACCCAGACGGTCCTGAAAGCAGCGACGTGAACAGACGGATAACTGGTTTACAACTTCCTGTTTTACTCCTCACTGTGACGACAAACAGAGGACAGCAGTTTAGTAGCTGCAGTGTCACTTAGTTTTGCATGAAAACCGATTTAACCCTTAAAGGTAGTTTGAGTGTCATGATACATTTTATATTTCCAAACCTGTTCTTGTCATCAGGATCAAGTTTCAGACCTCATGTGATTCAGGAGAACCTAAAGTTTCAGCCTGACAAAGTTTGACCTCGAGCCCTACACGAGTTTCAGACGTTTTTTTAACATTCTTCCAGGCAAACAGGACTCATGTGACGCCGCTGAAAAGCTGAGGAACAGCTGTTACATGAGACGACTCTCTGAATGACGGATTCAAAAGTTATTAAACATCAAAAACCATTGAAATCAGTTTCCAGCTGCCGGCGGCTGTTTGGTCCCTGAGGGTTTAACATAAGGAGTTAATGTTGCCTCTCACTTTGTGGTCGACTCATTTATAAACTGTTAAACTGATTAAAACGGTCGTTCAGTCGAGGTTTCAGTGATCAGATCTGACTGATCCGACAAACAGTCCACTGAAGCACAGAGTCAAAGTCCTGGAGCTCCTCATCTGCTCGTTTTAATCTTGTTGTTGTCTTGTATTTGTGTTTATTTTTCTGCCCCCCCCATTTGTCCCCTATTTCCCAGGATGCTCTGGGGTTTCCCAGCAGGCCTGTGAAGATGAGTGTGACATCATGGTTCCTGGTGAGCAGCTCGGGCACTCGACATCGGCTCCCCAAAGAGATGATCTTTGTGGGCCGAGAGGACTGTGAGCTCATGCTGCAGGTGAGACTGAAACTCAGGTGATCACTTAAACCGAACACTTGGTCTTTTTCTGGTCGTCACACAGTTAATCTGTTATTAAGTCTGTTATTAACATATTAAGTCTGATTTTCATTCTCAGTTCACAAGGCTGTAAAAATGGTTTCACTTCAGAATCACGTTTTAACCCAAATCCTAAAATAACGTAAATACTAAAGGCTTCTCCAACAGGCCAACATCAGTGTTAGCTTCTCCAACAGGCTAACATCAGTGTTAGCTTCTCCAACAGGCTAACATCAGTGTTAGCTTCTCCAACAGGCTAACATCAGTGTTAGCTCATAACGTTCTGCTGTTGATGTTGTTCATCTTCACTGTCAGTGTCACACTGAATGTATGACAGGTTTTATGTCATCAGGACTTGAACAAGATAAAAAAAAAGAGAAAAAAGATCCTGTTGACCTTCTGCAAACATCTGGAAATATGACAGTTTTAAAGAAATGCAGCTGTTCTGTGATAGCAAAGGCTCAAATAATTCATGTTTGAAGAAGAGCAGACCACAAATTTAACGGTCTGTCTCCCTGCCTGTCTGTCTGCCTGTCTGTCTGTCTCCCTGCCTGTCTGCCTGTCTGCCTGTCTGTCTGTTTTTCTCCCGGTCTGCCTGTCTGTCTGCCTGCCTGCCTGCCTGTCTGTCTGTCTGTCTGCCTGTCTCCCTGTCTGTCTCCCTGTCTGCCTTTCTCCCTGTCTGTCTATCTGCATGTCTGCCTGCCTGCCTGCCTGTCTGTCTGTCTGTCTGCCTGTCTCCCTGTCTGTCTCCCTGTTTGTCTGCCTGTCTGTCTGTCTGCCTGTCTGTCTGTCTATCTGCATGTCTGCCTATCTGTCTGTCTGTCTGTCTGCCTGCCTGTCTGTCTGCCTGCCTGTCTGTCCTCCCACAGTCCCGCAGTGTCGACAAACAGCACGCCGTCATCAACTACAACCCGACGACTGATGAGCACCTGGTCAAAGACCTGGGCAGCCTGAACGGGGTGAGACAGCACACAGAGTCACAGGCTTCAGCCAATCAGCAACGAGAATGAAAAGAGGGGGTGGGGCCAGGGGTCATCGGAGGTCAGAGGGAGTAGCAATGATGATGACAGAGAGCTGATATCGTTCATATATTGATGTTAGCATTCTCTTAAAAGTGATTTTAATGTTAAATGAATTAAAGATGAAACAATTTTAATTTCAGAAGCAAAAATACTTGAAAGTTTGAAATAATCAGATAGAAACTTCATGAGATGCTCAACTTATGAGAAGAACTAAGATATAAAACTTCAATGTAATCAGGTGATTTGCTTTTGCTGACAGCAGCAGCTGATTGTCCACCTGCACACTGTCTTTGAATGCACCACAGTTATGGTACATATACAGGCGACATGTCAGAGTGTCTTTGAACGCACCACAGTTACCGTACATATAAAGGCAACATGTCAGAGTGTCTTTGAACGCACCACGGTTATGGTACATATACAGGCGACATGTCAGAGTGTCTTTGAACGCACCACAGTTACCGGTACATATACAGGCGACATGTCAGAGTGTCTTTGAACGCACCACGGTTATGGTACATATACAGGCGACATGTCAGAGTGTCTTTGAACGCACCAGCACTGCTGCTGTCAGATACAGTGAATAAATTTGTCTGAATGTATTTTGTGTTTGTTTCACGCAGACTTTCGTGAACGACCTGCGGATTCCGGATCAGACCTACATCACCCTCAAACTCTCTGACATCATCCGTTTTGGATATGATATCCTTCCAGTGACATCATCAGTCTGTGTGTGTGTGTGTGTGAGAGTGAGTGTGTGTGAGTGCTCATTTGAGTAAGTGTGTGTGTCACCGTTTCAGAATTTTTCTGAACCGTCTCTCCACATTCTCACGTCTATGTTCTGGAGAAAAGTCAACACAGAGTCCCAGAGGAGGCGCTGAAGGTCAGTGTGTGTGCGTGTGTGTTTGTGCGTATGTGTTTGTATGTGTTTGTGTGTGTGTGTGCGTGTGTTTGTTTACAGCAGTCTTTTTCAATCTTCTGGTCCTGCTTCTGGTCCTGATTCCAAACAGGGTTTCACATTTACATATGACATATATCTCTTTTTCATCTCTCTTTATATACAAACACAACAGTGTTCAGTTGTCAGATCACCTGTGTGCAGGTGTGTCTCTTCACCAGCTCATCCGATGCAGAAACCTCAATCTGATATTTACATTAATGCACAAACACACAACGACGTAACGATGAAACGTGACATTCAAGCTGCTTTTCCATGTTTCCACCTCAGAGCAGCGAACAGCTGCTAACAGTCTGAGACCAGGAAGAACTGTGACCCAATGAGAACTCAGAGTTCCTCTAGTGTGTTTCATGAGCGCCCCCTGTTGTTTCAGCACGAGAAGTACAGCAGTCAGCTGCAGATGAGTCTGAAGGCTTCGGAGGGGAAGAAGACGGAGCCAGAGGATCGAACAAGAGCCGAGAAAACCCCGAGTACCAAGAGTCTGACACAGGGTACGACACTGATACTGCAGAAAATACAGCAGACAATACTGCAAACAATAATGCAAACAATACTGCAAACAATACTGCAAACAATACTGCAAACAACCTAGAACCCCGAGTACCAAGAGTCTGACACAGGGTACGACACTGATACTGCAGAAAATACTGCAGACAATACTGCAGACAATACTGCAAACAACCTAGAACACTGAGTGCCAAGAGTCTGACACAGGGAACGACACTGATACTGTAAATAATAGTTAATAAAATAATATTTTGTGTGTGTGTGTGTGTGTGTGTGTGTGTGTTGCAGAGACTCTGGTGTGTCGGCCCACTCCTCTGTACGGTCAGCCCTCCTGGTGGGGAGAGGAGGATTATGGGAGTAAAGTTCACACCAGTGAGGAACCTCACGCAGGTGAAAATCTGTTGCAGCAACTCGTTGAGTTGCTGACTCGTCCTCAGACTCGTTCTCAGACTCATCCTCAGACTCGTTCTCGGACTCGCACTCAGACTCGTTCTCAGACTCGTTCTCAGACTCGTCCTCAGACTCGTTCTCGGACTCGTTCTCGGACTCGTTCTCGGACTCGTCCTCAGACTCGTTCTCGGACTCGTTCTCAGACTCGTTCTCAGACTCATCCTCAGACTCGTTCTCGGACTCGTTCTCAGACTCATACTTAGACTCGTCCTCGGACTCATCCTCAGACTCGACGTCGGACTCGTCCTCGAACTCGTTCTCAGACTCGTCCTCGGACTCGTTCTCGGACTCGTCGTCACACTCATCCTCAGACTCGACATCGGACTCGTCCTCACACTCATCCTCAGACTCGTCCTCAGACTCGTTCTCGGACTCGTTCTCAGACTCGTCCTCAGGCTCGTCCTCAGACTCGTCCTCGGACTCGTTCTCGGACTCGTTCTCAGACTCGTTCTCGGACTCGTTCTCGGACTCGTCCTCAGACTCATCCTCAGACTCATCCTCAGACTCAACATCGGACTCATCTTCGGACTCGTCCTCGGACTCGTCCTCGGACTCGTCCTCAGACTCGTTCTCGGACTCGTCCTCAGACTCGTCCTCGGACTCGTCCTCAGACTCACTTCTGACACTCGTGTCGATGTTTCTTGTTGAGTTCTGAACATCAGCGAACATGATTTACTACAAACTGTATTTATAAAATATGAATAAGATTTTTAACAGGTGCAGAGTGTAAATTCACTGGGTTTACACGGCGGTTATTATTATTATTAACTTAAAATGCAGTTTTAATTTTTATATTTTAAAAGTGATTTAAAATAATTGTAACTATTGTTCATGTTTTTCATGTTTCTTTGGTGAACTAGTTGCTTACTCTGCGTTTCTTTTACATGTTCATTTCTTTTATAAACTTCACAGACCAAAGTACATTAACAACATTATAATACAGTTTTAACTTTCTGGAGAAAACAGTCGAGATAACGAATGAAAATTAAAAAGAAAAGAAGATAAATGTGCTTTGCCAATGTTAGAAACAATCTGTACAATAAAATGTAAGAAATTTCTTTCTTTATCTTTTAATTTTACTAAAGTACAATAGATATCAAAAAAGTAAAACAGGAAAAACAAACATTAGTGTTTTCATTGTTTTGACTTTTTAATGTTTTCCTTCAGCCTCGGTACACGGACGTAGTGGTATTACTACACCTGTAATATTATTAAAAGAATTTATAAAATGTTTGTAACTCTGTTTTTTGTCAGAAGTCCAGAAAGATCCGTCGTCAGTGGATCCAGACTTTTCTGGATCTCTGTCCGACTCCCAACAAAAGACCGTCTTCCCTGCGTATCACCGTGAACCGAGCTACTTTGAGATCCCCACCAAAGACTTCCAGCACTCCAAAACCTTGGGGGCGGAGCTTCATGAGATACCCACCAAGGACACGAACACGGCCCTGCCCTCACCTCCAACCTCGACCCCACCTGTCGTTCAGAGCCACGCCTCCTTCACCATCGAGTTCGACGACTGCATGCCTGGCAAGATCAAGATCAAAGACCACGTCACCAAGTTCTCCACCCGCCAGAGGAAGCAGCAGGCTCCACCCACTAAGACCGCCATCACAACAGCCACACCCGCTGAGGTGATGTCGGCCGAGAGCAAGGTGGCTGATTGGCTGGTCCACAGTGACGTCAGCATGATGAGAAGACGTCCAACATGTGAAGATGTTTACAGCACCAAGAGTGACCTGGCCATGAACATCAAGACCCTGAAAGGTCAGCCTGACCTCAACCCACCATGAATCCTGTTGAAACTGAGGGTTTTCCTTCCAAACTGCCGTCGGTTCACTTCACTTTTATGACGGTTAACTGAAGACACTTAAAACTTACTGCAGATGATTCAGGAGATAACCAACAGTCAATATTATATTACTGTAATATTTATTACTTTAGTCTACATTTGACCACATGCTGCTGGTTAAAGAGCTCAGTCACGGTGACGAGTTCTTTCTGTGGTCTTTCATCATGAATCCTGATGATTTTGGTTGGAAACCATCCAACTTTCTTCCATCAAATCCTACTTCTGTCAAAATGTTACATTTTATGCCAGAAACATTTAAACTGCATATTTAGATTTTCATCAGAGTTCCCAACATCCACCTTTGGATTAGAATCAGCTGATGGCCTTTTCTGTGGCGCCACCCTCAGGACAGTTCTGTAGTTTAAGACTCAGAGCTTTAGGTTGGACAGTTGATTCTCAGGACAATAATACTTCGTAACACACACACAGTGATTAATGGTTGTGTCTGTTCTTGTTGTCAGGTCACCATCATGAGGACGGAACCCAGAGTGACTCTGAGGACCCAGTTCTCAAAGGGAGGAGGAGTAAATCCCACCACTCCGTCCAGTCCCATCACTCCGGCCAATCAGAGCCGTCTGAGGTTCAGTCAGTCGAGCCGCTGCAGCTCCCTCCACCCACGCTGCCCTCAGCCTCGGCCGTGGCCCACGAGCAGCCCCTCTCCCAGAGCCCTCCTCAGGCTCAGTTCCCCCCGACAGAAACGCCCAAAGGGGGCCCCCCCGAGCACTTTACCCAGCAGGCCTTCATCATCGAGTTCTTTGATGACAACCCCCGCAAAAAGCGCTCTCAGTCCTTCACGCACAACCCCGCCCAGGCCGACTCCTACTCTGCCTTGAAGGCCAAGCTGGAGCGGAGGAAAGGCGGCGAGAGGCCGGCGTCTGTGCACGGTCACATCCCTCCTACCCAGCAGGTGACGGTTCCTCTGAAGGCTCAGGGCCACAGTGGCCCCCAGAGGTCGAGCTCTCTGAAAAGGGAGAAGACGGAAGGGGAGGCGGTCTCCTCCGGTTCCTCCTCTCGCTCCTCCTCGGGTATCATCATCAGACCCTTTGGCAGCGTTGGTAAGAAGTCTAAGCTCGCCCAGGAGTTTGCTGCTGAATTCTTTAAGGACTCTGGTCCACAGGATCCCTGCCCAGCAAGGGACGAGACATCCCCTCCCCCGATGTCCGCACCGCCTGTGATGGTGTCGCCTCTTCATGCAAGAATCCCCTCCCCTCAAGACCCTCCAGCACCTTCCTCAGTCTCCTACCCGACCTCCCCCTTACTGCCTCCATCAATCTCGAAGTCCACAATCCCCACCGATGCAGCCGGGCAGACTGCCTCTCCGGTCCCCTCCTCCGGGCCTCCCACATCCCCCATGCCACCCCCAGGTGTCCGTGCAGCCGACCCAAAATGTTCCCAGAGGATGATGAGGAACGAGGAGGACGACAGTCTGAGCGATGCAGGGACCTACACCATAGAGACCGAGTCCCAGGACAAAGAGGTGGAGGAGGCTCGCAACATGATCGATCAGGTGAACTCACAGCCAGCAAGGTCAGAGGCTGAGTGTTTGATCCAGAGACTCAGAACAGAGTCTCAGCATTAGTGGTTCAAACTGCCGATGTGAAAAATAATCCTTTACTTGTGTTTGGTTGTAGGTTTGATTTTGACAAAGAGGTTCACAGGCTCCTGGAGGCTTTTTACATTTATGTCATGAGGAGAAATCTTAGGCTAAACACTGATATGACACTGTGATGACAACAGCAGTCTCTTTCAAGAGACAACAAACAAAACCAGTTGTTATTAATATCAGTCGAGTGACACGTAGAAACGGTGATTTGAACCGGCGGTTCATCACCTCTGACGGGACGCCGACAAACAACAGCTGTTTTAGCTGTTGGTTAAATTTTTTCCAGAGACAGTTCAGTGTTTGCTGGATTGGAAAGGGACATGTACTCATGTTTCCTTCCCAGCTCTGTGCCTCAACTTGTGTGAGAGCTGAGCAACTTCCTGAAAAATTACTGGAGCAAAACAGCACTTGATTATTGAACTGGTTAAAGTTGCTTTGCATTGAGAGAGAAACAGCAGTTTGTCTTCTCAGTCAGTAACAGTTCGGTCCCAGGTGAGGAGGTGCTACAGGTGAAGCTGTTGCTTCTTGTTGTTATGCACTCACTTACCTGATCTGCTCCTGCTGTGTTCTTAGAAAAAACTAATGAAATGAGTCGGCGACAGTTAGAGTCATAATAAAAAATGGTTGATGCAAACAGGTTAGAGATGCTGGATTTTAAATGTCAGTTACTGAAAACTGGATCTGTTTTCGTGTCAGATCTTCTTTTATGGACAGAGTTTGCGTAGGAATGCATGAAACCTCTCGTCCTTCTTGCTCCACCTTGTTGCCATGATCCTGCCCCCCCCTCATGCATGCCCTGTGTTTTGGCAGGTGTTTGGTGTCCTCGACTCTCCAGAGTACAGTGGTGTGAGTGCCGGAGTGTATAGACCCATAATAAACGATGGAAAGGATGAGCTAGCAGCTAGCCTGCCTAACAGCTGCAGCGCTGTGGATCCATTGCACCGTTTTATCCCACCTGCTATTAGCAGCCCCCCAGCAGACCCCATACAGGTAAAAAACACTGGAACACTGGTTCAGAACCTGGAAATGCCTCTGTGTAGCATGTTGTGATCCCGCTGCATGCAGACGACTGTTCTTACCTCAGTTTCTCCTCATTTCACTGTGTCAAGTCTTGCTACACTTTTCTTTATTATTGAATGATGTTTATTGCTTTTCCTTTGTTGCCTAGGTTCCACCTGTTCACGCAGCAGGTCTGGAGGGACCGAAATGGGTTTCCTGCTGGGCCAGCCTGGCAGACAGCTACGCCGAGCAAGGTTCCACCCCCCCTCAAGGGGAATGTGTGGAAGGTGCGATTTAAATTCTGTCTGTTTGTCAGATAGCGATATAAATATGAAACATCAAACTCACATGTGATATGGATTAAGATGTCTGAGCACAGGGTTCTGCATTTACTCCGAACATTTAAGAAGCCTCCTCTTGTCGATTCTCTCTGGACAGGAGTGTCACAGCACATTTTCTGTGTCCTGTGTGCATTTCCACTTCAGTTCAAATACAAACATGACATCCAGATACAGATCACAAAACAAGAGTCACGTGTGATTTGTGTCAGAAACAGCAAAGTTTATTCTCAGAAACTCTTAAAGTGACTCTGGAAGAGTTTTGATTGATACCCACATGTGAGTAGAAAACAGATCAGGTGGATTCATGTTCTGTTTTAGGTGGGAATGTTGCAGCTCACTTGAGGTCTGAGCCTTGAAGCGTTACATTTGTACAATATAATGCAAATGAAGGGAAAGACATTTGTGTGAAAAGTGAGATATCTTGTTTTTTTTTTTGTAGATGTGCACTTCATGAAACGGTCGCTGGAAAATTACAGCTTTGATAACTCAGAGTCAGAGTCCAGCCACAGCTCCAGGACGAGGAGGCTGCTGCCCCAGGTGCCTCCAGAAAAGCTGGACAGTGTTCCCCCATGTATCCTGATCCGCCATGAATCTCTCCAAGGCAAGGAACCTCTGGAAAGATTGTCCTTACCCCGCCCACAGGACCCGACCCAGTGCCTGTCTGTTCAGGACGATGTGGACCCAGACAGTCTGAGTGATGCCAGCCGCTCAGATGACATACCTGTTTTGGAAAAAACAAAGACGAATCAGGCCAGAACTGGATCTGTGTCTCCAGGGAGCACTGGTCCTCAGTTTAAAGGTCCAGAAAAAATGTCTCCCTCCACCAAATCCACTTCCTTCTACATTGGTTCTGAAGACAGTCTGGGTAAACCTGACCAGGCCCGGAGCCCAGTACAGTCTGAGAGGACGCGTGACCCCCCAGCAAAAACTTCCCCCACCACTGTTCTGATCCGACACCTGAGTGGACACGAACCCAGGAGGACAGGTGTCAAACCCAACAGTTCTGCTCCAAACCTCCAAACGCAGGACAAGGATGCTGTCCCAACTAAAGACGGCTACATATCATCAATCGTCCGGCAGGAGAGCTTCACCAAAGACCAGCCAAGCGACACCACCCAGATGAAAAAGCTTCCCCATATTTCCAGCCACCCATCCATCAGAGATATGGAGCAGAGGAGGGAGAACATCCAGGACACCCAGTCCTTCCTCCAAGAGACAGAAGGAACATTGTCCTCTCTTGACACCAAGTTCCCCTCATCAGGTTCTGGTCGTAGTTCCAAAAAGGGAGGCTCCTCCACCCACATGGACGACTCGCTTTCTGGTGAGTCAGATGTGGACACAGCGAGCACCGTGAGCCAGGTGAGTGGCAAAAATGCTCCAGTCAGCTCCGCCTCTAAAAAACGTCCCACCATCAGCAGCCTTCAGAAGGAGAAGTCGTCTTCCAGCCCGTCCATCCAGGAGAAGGGACGGCAACTCACTGCCCGTGAACGCCTCTCTGAGAAACGGAGAACCCAGGATGCATCAAGCAAGTCAGAGGCAGCAAAGCGCTTCCAGATACGTCGCAGTGCGGGCAACCGTGGGTCTCTGGATCTGTCTGAGGGTCAGCAGGGTTCTGGTCCACACTGGACGGAGACAACATCATCTGACCACGAAACTTCCCGTCTGTCCAGCCGTAGCAAGAAAATCATCACCCCTCTTCAGAAAGAAGACAATGGAAAGACGCCCAAAGCAGCAACTCAGCAGATTCTGACACGTTCCAACAGCCTGTCAGCACCACGGCCAACCAGGGCTTCCATGCTTCGCCGAGCACGCCTGGGTGAGGCCTCAGATAATGAAGGTGCTGAGACTGATCGGGGCTCCCAGAACTCTGACCACATCGCTGCACCGTCCAAAGTGTCTGCTGAGGGGAAGAAGCTGTCCAGGCTTGATATATTAGCTATGCCTCGAAAGAGAACTGGCTCTTTCACAGCTCCCAGCGACAATGAGACCTCCTCCACAGGCCGGGCCGGTCTCCCCAACAAAAACTCTGAGTCTGTCGTAACCACCAGGAAGACATCTGTGGGCGATGTCCGCCAGGCAGCTAGCAAAGGGGGCGGAGCTTTTGGGAAGCAATCACTGACCCATACCCGGTCCAGTGGAACCAAGTACCCCAGCACCGGTAAGTCCTGGCTAGATGTATGTTTTAAAAATGAAGACTTAGTAATCTCCTTTGCTGGTGTTAGTGACTGGGAATCAAAGGTTTCACCCATAACTTCTTTAACATCAGTACAACGTAGCCTTTGGTGATCAGGGAGGAAGAATCAGGGTCCTGGAGTTTACATCAGTCTATAGGAGTCAAGGAATCGGTGAAATGCTCATTGGGCAAATCTGCTTCATCACATACAACCATATTTATGTACACAAGACAAAAGGAACCTCACATCACATCACTTTTAATAGATTTCAGGGGACCAAATTATATGTGCATACAACAAAAACCTTCAGATGGGGAAGAAACGTGTCCAGGTTGCCAGTTCTAGTCCTTGTGATTTGCAAATTTTTCTTCCAAATTCCCAACATTTTTTTAGAATGCAAATTGAATCTCCACCGTTGGACAGAAAACCAGCACATTAGAGTTCAGTTTGAACCAGGCTTTGTTCTCTGTGACATTCTGCCTTTTCACACTCACTGTAGAAGACATCAGATTTTTTGTCCCTGATGAGTTATTGATGCTGCTGTTACTGTGGAAACAGCATCAGTCTCCATCTCACTCTGTCGTGTTTGGAATGAGGAAGTGACTGTGCTTCAACACATGAATCCATATCAGCAAAATAATGACACTGTTCCTTCACCGTACAAAGTCCTCTGCCCACGCAGCTATGGACCTCTGACCTGAGAGCCTGACATCGGCCACGTGGAGGGTCTGATGCTGTGTTTTGTGGTAATTGTGGTTGGCATCTTTCCTGAACTTTGTTTTTGATTGCTACTGGTTCTTACTTTGGTTTCCAAACAAAAAAAAAAAAAAAAAAAAAAA
>JAPZDY010000010.1:22082012-22090904 GCA_029783645.1 Ctenochaetus hawaiiensis
AAGCTTTAGCGGGCTGTTAGCTGCGGGGCTAACTGTGGCTAACAGGCGGGAGGTCTCACTCTGATGATAAAGACACTGTATGAAATAATTTTAAAGTTTTGTTTAAGATGCACATCATCATGTTGTTATTGTTGTAGGAGAAAAATAATCTTTGATTTTGTGTCAGTGATGATCTTTTCCTGTTGCACCTGCCCCCTCTCCAACCCCCCCTCTGACCTCTGACCTCTGACCTCTGAGGTCGGCTGGCGTCAGGTAAGGGGGGAACGCACCTGAACACTACTGCTTTGTTTCTTCCAGAATCACCAGTTAAAGAATCTTTGTAATTCTAAAACATGTTAGCATCCAAAAGAAAGTCAATAAAAGAGTCTGAACAGAAGCTGAGAGAGTGTCTTTGTGGGGGGGGGGGACACCTGGACAGGTGACTGAGCTCCAACCGAGCAGGTAAGTCTTATGTTTTGTTCAGAAAACTCATTCTTTGACCTCCTTGATGTTTTTTTTAAACTTATTTTTGGTCATTTGATGAAAAACATCCAGTCACAACAAAACAAACAAACACTGACGTCATCGGGTCGCAGGTTCACGAGGTTCAAGACTCGAGATGTTTTTGTCATATTTAATTCAGATTTCAGGCCCCTTGTTAATGATTCATTTCACCCTGAGTTGTGTCTGGCAGGTTCATTCATGATGGATGAGGGGGCGTGGCCTGTCTGCTTGTTTACATTCTGGAAGTCGACCAGTCAGAGTTACCGGATGAGAGCAGAGAGACAGCAGAGCCAATCAGAGAGCAGAACTCTGCGAATCAGAGTCTTTCACCATGGAAACATTTTCTTTGTTCTGTCTGTTGTTTTCATCAGAGTCTGAAGCTTTTCTGGAGTTTTAAACTCAGTTTTTAAACCAACAGCTGAGTCTTTCACTCCTGAGCTGTCAGTGAAATGAAACGTACACAAAACAAAGAGTTAACACAAAAACTGATGAACGAAGACGGAAAAGAAGACAGAAAAAACAGAATGCATCAAATCGAATGTGTGAACAAACGGAGTCTGACAGTCAGAGGAAGTTAAAGTGAAGAGAGAAGTCTTTACCTGTCTGGCTTCTCTCTGGTCTTTAGCTCCTGACTTTGTTGCTGCTCTTTCTGAAGGCAGCAGCAGACACTGAAGCTTGGAGGAAAATCAGTCCTGAGAGTCACAGAAAAGCAGCTGAAACTCGGCTGATTCGCTCTCCTCTCTGTTCAGCTGAGCTGCAGCATTTTTAAAGAACTGAAATCCGTCATCGCATTTTTCCTTTTTTCTTTTTTTTTACAAAGAAGTCATGCTTCTCAGTGATCATCTTGAAACGATGTTTGTTATTGCAGATAACAAACTTGGTGGCATAAACTGGAACGGAGACGCGCTGCTGTTACGCTGAGACTCAGGAACAGCTTTGTTTTCTGTAAGCTGACGTTGAATCTCCAGACAGAACGTGAATAAAAAAACCCTTACGAGCTGATAGCTGATTGGCTGTTGAAGTAAGTGAGTGATGTTCTAAAACTGGCCTCTGGCGACTTGACAAGATGAGTCGTGAGCACCATCAGCCAGCTCGAGTTGAGCTGAGACGGACCAGCTGACACCGCTGCAATTTCACCTGCAACCACAGATTTGTTGCGTCGCGAATCTTCGGGGTAAACTGGCCTTTTGAAAAAGACCCATAATGGAAGTTAAACTGTTCATCAAGCAGATCAGCGTCGACAAGCTCCAACTTTCCATGATAACTGTTGAAACTGGTGTTAAACAAAAAACTACAACAGTAAATAAGATGTTGGTAAGTTCATTTCATTCGAGGCAGTGTTTTCATTGTGGCTCACGCGTCTTATTCTTCCTGAAAAGAATCCACAAAGGTTTGTGCAATATGGGAGTGAAAGGACACGTTTTGATCAAAAATAACCCTCATATTTCTTACAGTGGAACTGGATGCTAAAGTAAAACCAAAGTAATTTCATTGGATGTTTCTGTGTTGTTCAGGGCCAGACACCAAAACTTCAGTTTTGCCAGACTTTAAGAAAATTACGGCTCATCTAAACCTTCACATCCTTCAGAGATGCTTGAAGTTTAGTCAGCTGATCATTTTTATCTGGTTTTATAGATGAGTATAGTTGGGTATCATCTGCATAACAATGAAAATTGATCAAGTGTTGTCTGATAATGTTGCTTAGGGAAAGCATATAAGGTGAAAGGATCTGGCCCAAGCACTGAACCTTGAGGAACTCCTTGGCTAACTCTGGCATGTACGGAGGATTTGTTGTTTACATGTACAAACTGAAAGAAATCTGATAAATAGGACTAAGACGGCTTAATGCTGTACCTTTAATACCAAAGAAATGATTTAATCTGTAGCAGGATGTCGTGGTCGGTGGTGTCAAACGCAGCACAAAGGTCTAACAAGACCAGCACGGAGACGAGTCCTCTGTCTGATGCCGATGCATCGGTTACTTTGACCAGTGCAGTTTCTGTGCTGTTGTTTCCTCTAAAGCCTGAATGAAAACCTCATATAAGCTGCGTTCATGCAGAGAGTCACAAAGCTGATGAGCGACAGCTTTCTCTAGAATCTTGGAGATACAAGAAGGATTGGATTTAGGTCTGTAGTCAGCCAAGACTTCAGGATAAAGAGTCGGCTTTTTAAGCAAAGTTTGATCACAGCTGCTTTAAATGACTGCGGTCAAACCCTGCTGACAGAGACGTCATATGTAGGAGAGAGGCAACTAGAGGCAGAGCATCTTTAAGCAGCATCGTTGGGACGGGATCAGGTGTGATCGGGTGTGATGGGGTGTGATCGGCTGTGATCGGGTGTGATCGGGTGTGATGGGGTGTGATCGGCTGTGATGGGGTGTGATCGGCTGTGATCGGGTGTGATGGGGTGTGATCAGGTGTGATCGGCTGTGATCGGCTGTGATCGGGTGTGATGAGGTGTGATCGGCTGTGATCGGCTGTGATCGGGTGTGATGAGGTGTGATGGGGTGTGATCGGCTGTGATCGGCTGTGATCGGCTGTGATCGGGTGCAGATGTGCAGCTCCACAAAGACGCCGACACATTCTGTGTTTGTTCCAAATGGCATCCTTCTGCTTTTGACGTGCAGCGGGCGCTGCGGCTGCCCTGACAAAGTGCAAACTGTTGCATGCAGCGTGCACACGGTTGGGACATCATGTGTCGTCATGGTGCGCCTTGAACTTTGAACCTGATGCTGTTTCATCTGTCGCAGCATCAGCAGGAACTTGTGGAGTTCAAAGGAGAGGAGTGCGGTTCAGAACACACCCTTTGTTTATGCTGTACACGCTAACGTTGGCCTGTGTGATGCATCTTGCACTGTGCAGAGGATTGTGGGTCAGAATCGCCAGAATAACATGCTGGCATGCGAAAACCCTCCTTGCAGTGGGACATCCTGGTACTTTTAGCATAGTGTGCTTCATATACTGCTTACTGGGACTAAATGTTGCTCTGACATGCTGAACAGCAGGGCAGTATTGACAAAGCAGGGTCAGTCATACAGGTAGATGACTCAGGTGTTCACTTCCTGTCCCCTCAGTTTGACCCTCAGCTCAGGCCGACAGGAGAACATTAAGCACAAGAGTTCAGGTTTTTTATTGTTTTACGAAGGTTCTGCCTTCATCTCTCTGCAGTCTGAGGAGGTTTTCTCTCACAAAATTCATGTCAAGTTTTCTCTCACTTCCTGTCTCTGCTCTTAAACAACTTCCTGTTACAGCACAACTCCAGCAGGCCGTTTAACCACACACACACACGTGGTCTTCCTGTTTGTGGGTTCACTTTTGATCTTATTTAGTTCCTTAAAATCACATCAAAGATCCTCCATTAAATCAAATTGTTAAAGGACAGAACAGATTTCGGTATCGATCGTCACATCAGACGCGTCACTCAGTGAAAAATCACTGATAAACAAACTGATCAATCAACTAGTTTTGGCTGCTCGGACAGAAGCTTCGCCCGTCGGCAGGTGAGACAACGTGTGGAGGATGTCACTTCATCTCTTCTCACATGTGTTTGGTTTTCTTCTCACTGCAAAGTGTCTTCCTGTTTTTTTTTCGATGTGGTTTGCTGGAAAATGGAGCAGCTCAGAGCAGCAGGAGGCCGCCGACATTACAGCAGCTTCGTCTTCATGTTCTTCAGTCTCTTCAAGCTAAACGACGTTCCCTCGCTGCCTGAATGGAAAAAAGTGGTTGCATTGCCCCAGAAAAGCAGCAGAAATGAGCTTGGCCACTTGGAGTTTTAGAAAACAATCACATTTTGTGTGCTTTGATAGATTTGATTCACCAAAGTGGATTCTGTCATGAGTTATTGATGTGATGTTGATGGAATGAAAAACCTGCAAAAGCAGTGCAGCAGCTGGACAGTTGCACTTATCTCACTATTTTCAACATTTTTATCTTCACAAATAATTAGACTCTGAAACGTTAACAAGCAGCAGAACCAAATTACAGCGACTGACGAGTCCAACGGGCTCGGAGCTGAAGAACAGAACCCTAACCCGCGATTCACCTCAGGAACCACAGTGTTTCTCTCCAGGGAGGCAGCGAGCCCTCGGCCTCCATCCATCCATTCACGCTGTTCACACAAAGTAAAAAATCTGAGGATCAGTAACGTTTTCCTCCCTCCATCTTTTCAAGAAAAAAACAGAAGAACTTTACTTTTTTTTAAAGCTTGTTTTTACTCTTAAACAAGGAAGGAAGGAGACGTTCTGCTGCGTTCAGACAGAATGACAGAAGTCCCTGTTCTGCCTGAAGGAAGTGTCTCATTGTGTCATTTAGTCTTTCAAAAGCACTTTACTGCATCGAGGTGAGGAAATCCCTCCTCAACATCCCGTCACAAGAGGCTCACAAAGTGTTTCTCAGCTGAAAGTACAAACCAGTAAAAACCGGTTCATGATGTGTCTGAGACATTTTACAGAACGCTGCGTGGACTCAAAGAACACAAGCAGTGAAAGTTTCAGAACATCACATCTGTTTGGATTTTAAATCGTCTCTTAATAAACTGGTCTGGTGTTTGTCACGTTCACAGAGGTGTGAAAAGGTGTCAGCAGGTTTGTGAACACAATCTCACTTCCTGTTCCCGTTCAGCAGCAGGCCGCTGATCTAATAATGATCTTCTATGACTTTGTGTGGTTTTTATGAGCATGTTGACACATTTATTCGAAAAATCTTCCACAGACATTCAACATTAAATGACAGTAAAACTTTGCAGTGATTTAATTCGCAGGAACAAGAAAAAGCCTCAGTCTGTTTTCAGCTGATGAACATTGCAGATGTTTGTCCTCCTCAGAAGAGTCTGAGTTTGAATCTCTGCAGAAACTTTATCAATAAAATTAACTATTTATTTTTTCCTGTTCAAGACGATCTTCTGTCCAGCAATTTGGTCCTGATCATCAGATGAGTTCTCTCTTCTGCTCTCCAGGTGATCAACTTCAGGTTTTTAATGACTCCATGAACCCCGCAGCGCCACCCGCAGGACAAACTGTACAGCTACAGCCTCTGCTATTCACACTGTCCAGCCGGGAGCAGCAGGACGTGTCAGGTCCCTGGTGGAGGTCCACCTTGCTGTCTCTCGGCCTCGGTCGTCACATGCAGCTCTGACGAGTTCTTGGTGTGTTGGATCTTATGCTGACTGCTGTCAGATCGCGTCCTGAGGCTAGTCCGGTCACAGACCTGCGTGAGGCCTCGTCTCAGCTCTTTTCGAATGTTGTCGCTAGACAGGACGTAGAGGATGGGGTTGATGGCGCTGTTGATGGTGGACAAGCCGAGTGAGATGGTGTACGGCGTGTACATGGTCTTCTCGAAGTGACAAGCGCTGTTCTCCAGTTGGGGGAAGTGGAAGGTAACGGCTCTGACCAGCAGGATGATGTGGTAAGGGGCGAAGCAGACCAGGAACAACACCACCACGGCCACCGCCAGCCAGCGGACGCGCTCCTTCTGCTCCTGCCGCAGCGCTGTGCTGCGCTGTATGTTGGCCAGGATGGCACGGTTCGTCACCACCAGCACCAGCAGCGGGATCAGGAATCCCACCACGAAGCGGGCGTAGTTGAAGCCCGTCACCGTAGCGCTGCTCTGACTGGGCTCGAAGCATCGTCGCTCGCCCTTAGTGACATCACCCTCCCTCATGGTGAAGACGGGGAGGTGACCAAGGGCAACTACAACCACGATAACAAAGGCAATGAGGGAGGCGAGGCGCTGCCGTCGAAGGCCGCGGGACTCGACGCTGTAGACCACAGCAACGTAACGGTCGCAGGAGATGCAGCAGAGCAGGAAGATGCTGATGTACATGTTGTTGAAGAAGATGTAGCCCGTCAGCTTGCAGGCGGCAGAGCTCCACGGCCACCAGTGACCTTCGCTGACGTAGTACGCCCACAGCGGCAGAGTGCCCAGGTAGGTGAGGTCACACAGCGAAAGGCTCCACAGGTAAACGCCCAGAACATTCTTTCTGCGCACCTGCAGCCACGTAAGGTAGACGGTGAGCAGGTTAGCGGGCAGTCCCACAGCCAGCACCGCGCTGTAGAGCAGCACCAGCGACAGGCGGCCCTCGTCGTACGGAGGCTTGCAGGTCGAGTTGTTCATTGGAGAAGTCGTCTCATTCAGCAGCAGAATCGTGTAAAATGTCTGCAGGGAGGCAAAGACAACCAATCAGATTCCAGATCAGTTTGTCCACAGAAGACAAAAAAAGGAATCAACAACATTAACAGCTGGAGATAAAAGATAAGAAGGAAGGACAGAAATAAAGCGGAGTTTTCGTTCAGCTGAGCAGGTTTTTGCTGTTTGTCTCTACATCAAAACGATTTAAAACGATTTTAACAGGAACAGTTTTCATTCAAAATGTCGTCACGAACACGTGATCCTTCAAACATTTGCTGGATGTGAATGACATGAACTTCTCTTCACACTGAGTGATCAGCGTCTCGGTTTGACAGATTTTCTGTTTCCTGTCTGACAGGAAATCCCACAGCGACAGCAGCTTTCTGTGTTTCTAAGTTTCTCACAGTGACTCATTTTCACTCAGCATCACTTTTTGTCTCATGGAAACCCCGAACCTTCACACTGAGTCACTGATGTTTCTGTCAGGATGAAAGTCTCCTGTTGACAGTAAATCTATTTTTAATAACTTTTTTCTAAATCTTGTGATTATTTAGTTTGTCATGATGCCACACATGGACGTCATCATGTGACCCTGCAGCAGGTGGGCGTCTCCGGTCCGAGGTGGGCGGGCAGACTCAATAATTAACCACTGACCTCTTTAGCTGAAACACGACACATAATTAATGAGGACGGACGACTTTAGAGACGAACTGCAGATTCAGTCGACCTTTATTGACCCCCGATCAGAACGATGTGATGGTTCATTTTAGAACCTTCCTGTTTTTTGTTCCGTCCTGCTGTTCAGCAGAATTTTCTTAGACAAACATGTTGAACAAACACAGCAGCTGTTGTTGTTTAAGTCGAATCGTGTTTTATTGAAAAGCTGCTGAGAAACTTTTGTCTGAAATCTTCTTTGAGTCATTCTGAACTTTTTCAAAGTAAAAATGAAAAAGAGAATAAACAGAATAAACTCAAAGTGTCAAAATGGGAAAAACTCACCTCAAACAGACAAATCTGAGTTTAGTTTCACAGATTTTCGACATCTGAAGAGGAAACTGTCTCTGTTCTTTTGTTCTTTCACATTCAAACCCAGATTCCTTCCATCAAATCTGTTATTTCACAAACTTCACAGTCAAATTTGTTTTCCTTCGTGTAACAAGAAGAACCTGTTCTGGTTCTGTTTCAGTGCTGCAGGAGTCGGATGTCTGCGAACTTTGGAACGAGGAGAATATTTACATTAATGTCATTCACATATTTTGTTGAGAAAACAGAGTTTTACACAGATATTCTGTGTATCATATAGATGTAATTATTACTGAAGGATCAATACTTCAGGATATGAGTTATTATCGCATGTTGGTGTTTGTTTTCATGAATTCTCACCTGCAATAAATCTTTTTAATGAGCAACAATTCAGATTATCTGATGTTTTTGTTTTTTTTCCAAAAAACTCAGTGATCATAAACAAGCTTCGTTTTATTAATCAATACGTTTCAGCTGCTTATCGTGTTTTAATGATTATCACCGCTTCTAATTATAACAATTATGATAATTATAATAATAGAAACAATAATAAAGTGCAACCTGCTCCCCTCAAAGTAAAACTTATAATAAAACGTATCGACGGAGCGTCAGAAAGTAATCAACGAGGCGTTTTATGATCAATAGTTACATGTGACGACCGACGGATCGATGACATTATTGATATTTAAGAATCGAGATGATTTTCAGAGAAATGTTTCTTTCAGTATGAGAGTTAAAAGTAGTTTGACGGTTTAAAGTTCATCAGTTGTGTTAAAAATCTTTAAATCTTTTCTTAAAACAGAAAACATCAAACTCACCGTCGCCTCGCGCATCGTCCGTGTGTCTCCTCGCGCGTCTCGGTGTGAATGAAGCGACTCGACGGGATGTCCCGACGGGTTCCGACAGGTCACGTGACTACACAGCCTGCAGGAGGGTCATCATTTATTCATCACCCTCCATCTTTAATTCATCACTTCATCATTTATTGATTAGTGATGAAAAATGAAAATCGTTCAGACACAAAAACAACCGGAGCAGCTCCGGAAAACAGAGCTGATCATCGATAAGCTGATCGGATCGATCAGCTGAAAGCCAAAGGCTTGACAAGTAAGAAAATCAGAAACAGTGAAAATTCCGCCACCTTGTGTCAAACTGCTGCTACTGCAGTGACTCCTCCTCTCCTCTCCTCTTTATTTGATCACCTCTTTCCCTCCTTTCTCCTTTGCTTTGTTTGTTGTGTTTGTTTTGTTTGTTTCTCCTT
>JAPZDY010000010.1:22116832-22137443 GCA_029783645.1 Ctenochaetus hawaiiensis
ACCGATGCCTGAACGGCACAGACCGATGCCTGAACGGCACAGGCCGATGCCTGCGTGGCACAGACCGATGCCTGAACGGCACAGGCCGATGCCTGCGTGGCACAGGCCGATGCCTGCGCGGCACAGACCGATGCCTGCACGGCACAGACCGATGCCTGCACGGCACAGACCGATGCCGCAGGTTTCTGATGGAAACTTTCTGTTTTCTTGGTGACATTTCGGTCGTATTTGTCTGATGTTTTTTGGTAACAGAGGAAACGTGGTGAGGCCGGTGGTGACGTGTGGTTGTTGGTACATATTACAGATCAAATGCAGCATTTAAGCTGTGCTTCAGTTCTGGACAGAATAAGACACAACTACATAATCTGAGCACTGCAGGACTGTAATCTGCTGTAATCTGGATTATAAACATGAATGTGTGACTCTCTGACAGGAAGCAGTCATCATGCTGTGAAGCTCTGTGACCAGCAGGAGGAGAAGATGGCAGCTGAACTTTTCTCCACCAGCCTCCCTCACAGTAATGAGGTGGAGGCCAAGAAGTGTTTCATCGAGCTGAACGAACCGGAGCCGCCACCCAGACGCCACGACGCCGCCGCCACCGCCGCCGTTCAACCAAACACCGACAACAACACCAGAGAGGAGAGAGACGGCTGGAAGGAGACGCAGCCGACACTCAGAGAGAGGTCAGCACGATTCTCTGCTCTCATTGGTCAGCAGAACACTCTGCTCTCATTGGTCAGCAGGGAAACGTTAACCATTCAGTGCTGATTCAGTCGAAGTTCACTGTTTCATGAAGGAAAACCATGATAGTTGAAGGAAAAGTAATCTGACTTCTTGAGGACAAAATGTTCCTGTTGATGGACGTAAACTCGTCATTTAATGACTGAAAACGAACAACGTACGAAGGTTATGACGTCAGATTAGAGGGAAATTTCTGATTCTGGAGGAAAATGTTTTTTTGTCATTTTATGTGAGACTCAAACATTATTTTTACGTTAGTTTTAAATATTTTTTGTCTTGGTGAATTCATTCTTATTGAAGAGAATACCAGAGAATCTTCTATCGCGTCACTGCAGATCAGGTGTTACTTTACCTGCAGACTGAAGAATATGTGGATATTTGATTTTGTTGAGAAGGAAGAGAGATTCCTCTGGAAATAAACCCAACAACCTGAGCTCTGTGTCTCACGGCGCTGCAGTTTTATTGTGGTAAAACAAACGGTCACATGACTGCAGTCAGTCGGTTAATGTCAGTGCTGTTTGTGGTTCACAGACTGTCATGTTTTACTGTTTTTTCTGCAGAAACGCTCTGATGTTCAACAACGAGCACATGGCTGATGTTCACTTCGCTGTTGGTTCTCCAGGAGAAGTTCAGAGAGTTCCTGCTCATAAGGTGAAGAGGGCTGCACGGACTCACCTGTTCTGACACGGTGCCTCATTTTAAACCTGGCTGACACTCGAACACAGGTTTCGAATCCACACACGTCACTTCACCTTGGGGTTTATGAAAGCTAGCTTGAGGAGGAAATGATGTGCGTACGTTTGCAGGATCTTTGAGCCACATTATGGAGGCAGAGTGGAAACAACCACCTGCTGGCAAAACACTAAATTAAATATGTTCCAATAACAATTTCAACCAACTGTTGAGTCCAAACTGACGCCGCCTGTCGCTGTGTGACCCGTTTCTGTGTTGCAGTACGTGTTGGCGGTGGGCAGCTCTGTGTTCGGAGCCATGTTTTATGGAGATCTGGCCGAGGGACAATCTGAAATCCGCATCCCAGATGTGGAGCCAGCTGCTTTCCTCATCCTGTTAAAGTGAGTCCAGTCTGGAGACGAGTTCACGTTCTGTTCGGTTTTTCTCCTCATGAAATGAAAAGTGAGCGAAGAAGAAACTGATCTCATTTAAAGTTTTGCTTAGAATATTTCAATAAGATCAAGTCGGAACTTTTCAGATGCTTTTGTCTAAAGAGACCAACCCTTTTTTCTGACCGGGATGACCGGGGACAGAACTGATGACCTTACACGTAACACACAACCCACTTTAGCGGCTGAGTTCTAGCCGCCTCTCTGGCGTCCCAGAGGCTGATATCCAGAAGTGGTCAAAGAACAGCCAGGGTTCTCGGTGTGGTTCTCAGTCTTAGTGGCCCACAGAACAATGACAGTGGTTCTTAACAGGACTCGAGGGCTGAAGGGCTCAATATTGGCAAAGGTTTGACCACCAGATTTTTTATCTCACAGGGATTTTAACTTCTTTTATTTCCCAGTTCAGTCCAACACAAACCTGCCCAGCAGAGCGGGTGTCCATGTACGATGCATGTGGATCTGTGTGTTGTCTCTGAGGTCTGTGACACGTGTCCTAATGCTGCCGTGTGCTCTTTCTCAGGTACATGTACAGCGATGAGATTGAGTTGGAGGCTGACACTGTGCTCGCCACGCTCTATGCTGCTAAGAAATACATAGTTCCTGCTCTGGCAAAAGCCTGCGTCACTTTCCTGGAGACAAGTCTGGAGGCAAAGAACGCCTGCGTCCTGCTGTCTCAGAGCCGGCTGTTTGAGGAACCTGAGCTGACGCAGCGCTGCTGGGAGGTCATCGACGCCCAGGCCGAACTTGCTCTGCGATCTGATGGCTTCTGCGAGATCGACCTGCCCACGCTGGAGATCATTCTGCACAGAGAATCCCTCAACATCCGGGAGGTGGCTATCTTCCAGGCCGTGCTGAGCTGGGCGGCAGCTGAGTGTCGACGCCAGAACCTGGTCGTGAACCCCAGGAACCAGCGGGCTGTTCTCGGTAAAGCTCTGTACCTGGTCCGGATCCCGTCCATGACACTGCAGGAGTTTGCAGACAGCGTGGCACAGTCCAACGTCCTGACGCTTAAAGAGACTCACGACGTCTTCCTGTGGTTCACTGCCTCCAACAAACCCAGACTGGCCTTTCCTCTGGTGAAGCGGACCGGCCTGACACTGCACAGGTGCCACCGCTTCCAGTCCTCAGCCTACCGCAGCAACCAATGGCGCTACAGGGGGCGCTGTGACAGCATCCAGTTTGCAGTGGACAGGCGGATCTTTGTGGCTGGACTAGGTTTGTATGGGTCAAGCAGTGGGAAGGCTGAGTACAGTGTTAAGATTGAACTGAAGAGGCAGGGAACCACTCTGGCCCAGAACCTCACCAGCTTCCTATCAGACGGATCGAGCAGCACCTTCCCCGTGTGGTTTGAACACCCAGTCCAGGTGGAGCAGGACACCTTCTACACGGTCACTGCCATCCTGGACGGAAACGAGCTGAGTTACTTTGGTCAGGAGGGAATGACCGAGGTGCAGTGTGGAAAAGTGACCTTTCAGTTTCAGTGTTCATCGGACAGTACCAACGGGACCGGCGTGCAGGGGGGGCAGATCCCTGAACTGGTCTTCTACTGCTAAACCAGAAAGCGACAGACCTCTGTTGTCAGTCAGAGAGCATGTCCGAGTTAGCAACGTACTACAGAGGCAGAAGCTCTGATTCTGACAGGTCAGTTGCGGCGGTGAACTCGAAGCTGATTGGCTGCTGAGTGAAAATATCGGCTGATTGGTTTGTTTGTGCTTCTCAAAGAAAATAAACACTGATCATCAATGTTTGAATGACTGTTTAAATTAAAAGGTTTCAAATTAATGTGTGTTGCTGTTTCCTTGAGTAAAGTTCAGGAGTTTGTGGTGGAAATGTTTGGTGCTGTAGGTTCCTTCCATGGCCACTAGGTGTCAACAAAGAGCAGGATTTTACTGCTTGAGCCCTAAAACCATGACGAGCTTGTAGATGACAGAGCAGGAAACATGTCTGGTGAAGCCTCGCCTGCCTGTGTGCTTTGATGTGTGATGTAGTTCCTTCACTCTGTTTGAGACTTGTTGTGAAAACACTGTGATGTTTAACAGGTAAAACAGTGCGTAGATTTACAGTAAAAAAAAAAGGAACAAAAGTTCTCACCAATGGCCGGTGCGTTGATGCAGAGCTCACGAGCCAGCAGCAGGAAGGTTTTTCCCAGGATGTAAACATTCACCTGAACACATGAAAGTCATAGTTACACCTGCACAGAGTCTACTGAGTCCATTCAGAGCAGGTGTCGGCTGGTCTGAGGTCAGTCATACCTGCAGCAGGTCACTCAGGTCCAGCAACATGTCTGAAACACGGTTCAGGAAAACCAGCAGCACTCACTGGGGTCAAAGGTCACAACACTGCCCAAACTACCAAGAGACAAAAGTACAGGCGCAGTACGCCAGAGTGTGTGAAGCTGGTTGCAAGGATACGTGGCGTCCCTTCTGTGCGACACACCAGGTACAGGCATGCGGCGATGACGTGCTCCGTCTTGCGTCCTCGTGTCAGATGTTTACTGACAACCATCTTGAAGAAGTTGAAGGCCGTGTCCAAACAGTGCTGGTTCAGCTGGAGCTGACTGCCCAGCTGCTGGATCTGACGCTTACCTGGAGACACACAGCTCATTTAGTTAATCTTTTTTATTTATTATGTAATTTAAAAGTTTAAGTGGCAGAAATCACAGCTTGCATGAACAACATCTTAATAAACGACTTTGTTTAAACTAAAGTAACTAGAAACACACTGATGTGTGTTGGATTCCTTTCTGTCGTTTTGATTCTCGGTTCCTGTTCAGACTGAAGGATGCGGTGAACTGTTTGATGTGACTGCAGCTTTTTGCTGCCGCCTGCCTGCCTCATCCAGTTTCCAGGGTGAGGCTCAGTTCATTGTGAACAAGCCTATCAGATCTCCTCCAGGTGATTCCCATGAGGGACAGGAAGTCGATTCCAAGTCGGATTCTGAGGTTTGAAAGCAGGCAACGAGCGACACAAGAGGTTCTTGACTGTGTCTTCTAATTTCTGCTGGCATTTAGAAGTGACCTTTGGAAAATTTCAGGAAACCCATCGCTGTTGTCTGATGATCAATCAGCTGATAATCAAACAGCAGTAGGTAGATGAGATGATGTAATCTCTTGATTCTGACTCCTGAACGCTGCTCACACACAGAACTGATCTGGTGTCAGTGTGGTGTAGATCTGACATCATGGTCATGAAGGTATCACTCAGCTTCAGTGACTGTGTCATCAAGGAGAAACTGAGGTGCATCAGTGTTGATGCTGATGAAGTTACTCACCACTTTGCAGAGTCTGGGCTCTGGACTCTTTCCCAACACTTGTGTGAAAACCAGAACCAAGAAGAGGAGCTTTTCCAGGACCTACAGACAGACAGACAGAAAGTCAGACAGTCAGCATCACTCTGCACTGTGACTGAATCCAGGTGGATGCTCAGGCTCTTTAAGCCTCTTACAAACAATCCTTCATACTTTCATTTGATGACTCTACAGCCTAAAAGTTTGCACATTTCTGTGTCACAATGTACCTGAATATTATTTCCCTTCTATATAATTGCATCAACATTTTGATTAAGATTTTTTTCATGCTCATATTTTTTTACTTTTTGTTCTTTCACACATGTAATGCAATGAATTCTGGGTATTTGTATCAGTGGCATCTGGTGGGCTCTGCAAGTGATCATGGGAAGTCTGCAGAAAGACTCCTTGAGGGGCCTTGAGGATGGTTCGGGGGTTTGAGCTGACCATCTGCAGAATGTGGCTACAAATTTCACAAGCCTGCAAGAGCCGAGAGTCCAGACTCCTGGATTCAGTGTTTACATGCACGCTGCAGATAAACTCTTATTTATACACGTCATGCTTCAGTAAGCAGTGTGCACCTGCCAAGAACCTGCAGCTGCAATCAGACTCAATCAGCCTCAGCTTTGACTGGCTCCTCTGTTACAGGTGATGAGCTCACCTGGTGGCAGAGAGGAAGCTTTTCCTCCACACACACAGACAGAAGAGACAGAGGAACAGCTCTTGGAGTTTCAGCATGAAAACTGCTGTTTTCATCACAGGGTGAGTACAAGTATTCTCAGCCCTACAGACCAAGCAAAAGCTCACCTGGACAGGTGAAAAACTGGAGCTTGCTGTTGTATTTTCTAGACTCGTCCTCATCTGCTCAAAAGCAACAACTGAAGGTCAACTGGAAGGTAAGCTGGCTCTACTGGTGGATTAAAAAGGTCTTTTTCTGGTCATTTTAGTGTTAAATGTGACGTTTTCCATCTGTTTTCAAAAGCTTGGCTCTTCTGTGTGCTTATGTTTTCTCCACAAGCACAGAAACTGTAGGTTGAACCTCTGTATTTCTTGGTGACCATAAACCTGTTAAACATCCTCAACACTCTGTTTATTACTAACACTAATTACTTGTAGTCAACATATTTCAGAGTTTCAGTTTTTTTCAGGTTTTGCAGAGACTGCTGTTCAGTCTGAGTGTCGGGATCGTTATCTATGGATCCACGTGGCCTCAAGACAAACGCCTCGCTTTGAGGCTGTAGGTCAGTTCAGCATGTTCAATTAACAGAACACCTCCTCAATCCAAATAAACCCAGTCTGAAAAACACCTGTACATCTGTCCTGAAATGTCTGCGCTCACTCTATCCATCCTGGCACAGATGGAGATGGTGTTCACTTTATCAGCGAGCAGATCGCCTCACGTTGTGGTTACACCATCAGTACCTTAAAGATGGATGGCTTCACCACTTTCAGAGCATCGTACTACTCCTGCTTCACTCACAACCAGGTGGCTCCGCTCGTTTATCTGTGGTGAAGACAGGAGTCCAGACTGACAGCAGATTGTGTTGTTTTTTACAGAACGACGAGGTGTTCACCTTCAGGTTTAACGTGATGCTGAGCGATGCTGGTGGCGGATGGATCAGTCGGCCTGTTTCTGCAGTCTGCTCCGGTCTAATCTTCACTCACAGGGAGGTCATTTGTGAGGAAGACTACATGGAGGTCAGAAAACCTACTTCTAGAGTGTCTCATTGGGTTTTACTCTAAATGTGTCTGAACTGGCTGAAAGCTACGTAAGGATTTCATTTTACTGTTGGGTTCATAATGTCAAACAGGTGAATGTGAACAGAGGGTCTTCATGTGGAGGCCAGTTGGGAAACAGCAGGTCGATGTGGCAGGCCGCCTTCCCTCAGGTAAAATAACACCAACAGACACTTCTTTTCTCTGAGGGCAGAAGCACCTTGAGTACTTTCAGTCTTGTGTGAAAATGTTTTCACAGTAAAATATAAACTTTTATCAAAAGTGAAGCCTGTTTTTTTGGCTCCTTCTAAACACACTTGGTCAAATCACCCAATATCAAGGAATGTGCTCACAATCTGGCATTGCTTTTTGAACATTTGAAAACCAGTGGTGGTAAAACCAGGCGTCCTCCTGCTATGGTAAGTAAAATTAATTTCTTCAACAGTTGCAGATCTTGTAAAATCAGTCTGTGTTTTTATTTCGTTTTGCTTTTGTTAAGTTTTGGTTCCTTACTCCAAGCTTGTCCAAACTGTTAATCTCTTTGGAGAGTTAGAGGGTCGAGGCCATGGTCAGGCTTCTCGATGAATGCAGCCCTCTTGGTCGTTCCATCTGCCTGCTTGGCTGTAACCATGTTGACAAAGAACTCTGTCTGTATCCTTCAGCCTGTCCTGAGTATTTCAGACGAGTCAAATCTTTTGCATCTATTAAAATTATTTACGAAAGCTCAATCCAATTAGAAAACCTTTTTTTTTTTTTACGATGAACTGAACAAAAGAGGGAAGTTATCTTGCAGGTACTTGGTTTTCAAAATTTTGTGTGTTGGTTTGTGGTGTTCAGGCTCAGAGGATGGCGACTTCTGTCTGGCAGCTGATGATCCTGCAGAGTGATGGGCAGGTTTTCACAATGTCCATCAGAGAAGCTCAGAGGCAGGGCTACAGCCTCACCACCACCACCCAGAGGGTGGTGCTTCGATCTCAGTACAAACGGCCGCACACTGAGCTAACAATGGTGGGTAGCCAGGCAGACAAGAGCCAACTCAGTGACCAGAGTCCAGACCAGTTCATGGATACAGTATGGCAAAAACAAAAAGTTGACATTTTCAGGGCAATGAAACCTCTACATGTTCAGGAAACTGTTTTTACTGCCTTCTTTTGCCCTCTTGAACTTTCTATGGTGGAATTCGAATGCCCACCAGGATATAAATACATATGTAACATCTTCAGTTATCATGACAAGTCTGAGAGTGATAGGAGGAGCAGATAAAATATTCTGAGCCCACTCATTAGGCCTCTGTTGTTTCTCCATAGTTGATTTGGACTTTTTTTTTAAACCATTTAACTCTTTTCAAATGGTTCTGAACAGAACTCAGTTAGGATTTTTATATCCTACACCAAAGCTTGCCCATCTTAAGTAAAATAACAGATTATAACATTCAAATTTGTCATGTTTTTATACAATAACAAAGCTGAATGATGACTTCTCATCAAAGGTCTAAAATACAACCAGTGAAGGCCCAACTAATCTTGGTAGAACCGATCTGCTGACAGGCAAAACAGCAGATTCCTTAATTGATTCTAAAGTGTTTGTAAATGAGCTGCGATCTGATTCAACTGAAGCTCCAGCAGACTCTTTTATTAAACTTAACACTCTACTCAAGTTCAGTGTGTCCACAAAGGCCCCTTGTGGATTTGCTATTTGCATATTTGGACAGTTTTCTGCACTTCTAACAGTTAATTGTACCCTTTGCAATTAAGTCTTGCACTTATCATCAGGTTGACGGAGTCCTCATGGAGGTTGTCCGGGCTTCTCTATTCTATAAGCAGAAGCTTATGGTGGTGATGATCGATATGTCGATTGCCTGCACAGTCGGTAAGTTCTCTGACAGAAACACCTGAATGAGAAATTGATTTGCGTGGCTGGTAAACAGTGCTGATGGTGAATATTTCTATCCCTCCTCAGATTCTGGTTCTTTTGACGGTGCCTGGCTGCTCTGGCAAATACCCCAGGTTGTGACCCCACTGACTGGGGAGGGAGCAGGGTTTGAAAGTCAAAGCCTCAGATTAGGGGTGGACGGGGTTCTGCTGGAGGAACCCACTGCTGCCAGGGGATACAGTCTGGTCCAACATGGAGCTCTGATCCAGATTGGAATTCCTTTTGGGGCGAAGGGTGGCTACAGGAAGGTACAGTAAGTCTTTTCCCAGTCTGACTCACTGGCAGTAGATTATGGGTCTAACATGCATTGGGGAATAATTTCAGCCGGCATTCTCCTCCCTGTATGCTGTCTGTGTGTCGCTATACCAGAAGGGCACCATGCACATCACACAAAATGATTGGCATTGAGAGAGGGTTGGGTGTGTGAGACTAGTTTGGTCCAATCATCAAACAGGAACAAGGTTTTCACAATCACAGATTGTATTTTAACAACTATTTGCAAAACAGGGACTGATGCCATGCTACATGTGACATCTGCCAGTCTCTTTTCCCTTTGCAGAGTCTGGTGGTGAACAATATGTACAAGGAAACATATGCAATCTCCCTGCTCTACGAGCATGTCTTCTCTTTGCTGTATGAAGACGGCAGCAGCATTGACACAAGACACCGAATGCTCAGAGTGCTCGAGACACCGCTGCTCTGTCGTCCACCCTTCAGTGTCAACCGTAAGTCTCCAAGTTCATGTTTACTGCTTCTGCACAAGCTTTAAGGATGTCCCCACTCTCATATTCAGACAGAATCTGACTGAAACTTTCAGTTTTGACTTCTGTTGTTTACTTGAAATAGTTGTGTAAATAAAAAAGGGAGCTGAGAAAAGTTAAAACCCTGCCTGCTTTCACGCCAACATCTGCCCATTCCAGGTACAATGTCAGTGTGTTTACAGCATCAGAGGAGGTTTTCAGATGCTGTAATAACAGTAACATGCAGAATGTAGACTGATGAGTCACTTTCCTCAGTTTGAAAAAAAACAGATCATTACAAAAAAATGTCAAGCTTTTTTTCTTCATGTTAAGAGTTCATTGTCAACTGGTACATTTTATAATGAGGCAACCACCACAAAGGACCATATCCATAAAGTTCAAAAGATGTCAGAGCACCTGTGTGCTTTCTTTCAGTCAGTATCCGTTTTAATAATTGTCATATTTTATGGAAAAAATGCCCAAAAGTCTCTGTTCAAGTTTATCCATATCTAAACTTTTCTAGTTGATACTATCACCAGTAAAACTTTGGGGGATTTTAGACCATTGATTGGAAACTGTGAAAGAATCACTTTGGGAGCAAAAGATGGACATGTAGTGCTTCATTCAATATGTCTACTGTTTTTAATTTTCTTTTTTTTGCGTCAGATTGTCCAGAAATCTTTTTTCCTAACTTCTGTTTTTTTCATATAGAGACCAGGGATCATGAGCAGATGTTCAGCGTCTACCTTGGAAACATTCCTGCTGATGTAGTATTAGAGGAAGTCTGGATCAATGGGAAGCACCTGCTGACTTCTGAGGGCACTGAACGGGGCTACAGCATCAGTCCTGTTGTTCACCTCAACGGCAGCCGAGCCTACGAGCTCCAGCTGCCCTTTGAGAACGCCGTTGTCTATCGCATGGTGAGGGCTCAGGGACCGTATGTCCTCTGTTTGGATCACTTTCATTGTGGTAATTTTACTAGTATATGCTGTTAGATGACATCTAAATGCAGTTTGAGGGACTAACCTCCAAAGTGGGTCTCAAACGGTGGAAACAAAAGCAAGGTTCGGGTAACTGTGCTCCAGTTTTGGCTTAGCATGAATTATTTGGCCTGATGAGGTAAGCCTGTTTTGTTGGCCGAGTTAACCTACCTTGGGCTTGTTTTTGGCTAACCGTGGTCTACTTTTAGCCAGTGTCTGGCCTGCAAATGCCTCATTTTTAACTTGAAAAGACCTGAATTGTGTTTTTTAGCCTAGTTGTAGCTTAATTTGCCCCACTCGACATAGTTTGTCCTGGGTTTGACCAAATATTTGCCCTAATTAGGCCTTATTTTTGTCCTATATTGCCAGTGATAGTGACCTCTGTTGTGTTCATGGTAGCGATCACTGTTGTGATGTAACTGACGTCTGGTGGGTATAATATGAAGCATGTTTAACAGAGCTGGCTTTCTTGGTGCGAACTGGCTCAACTAACCCTAAAACCCAGTCAGAGAGAACTGGTGCCATGGTGGTGGTTGTCAGCTTGATGTAACTGCAGCTCTCTTCCTCAGACTACATGTGGGCTCACATAAAAGATGCATTTGGTGTGTCACATGACTCCATCACACCAAAAATAGGCCAATTTTGTGCCACCTACTTCCATTTATGATGAATATTAAGAAAAAAACAAAAAACTCAACAGCATTTTTTCTAATAAATCATTGAAAAGAGGAATCATTGAAGACAATTCTTAATTGTGTACATTTGTACATAAATACATATTTGCACGCTCAGTGCCTCAAGTTTATTTCTACCATGAAAGCTGATCATTCTTAAGCTCTTAATCTTTTAACTAATTGCATCAGAATTAAACTTCATACTTAAAAACTGCATTTGGGTCCCGTTCTGTCCCACAATGAATCACTTTAGCTTTTGGACAAATCAAGGTGGAAAGATTTTCATTGAATAAATATTATCTGTGATCAATACCAACAGATTTATCCATTTCCAATATGTTTTCCCTTAGCTGCACTAAAACCAGCACTGTAAAATGAATTTGAGCCTATCAGGACAGATATTAACAATAATATCAAAAGTGGTATGTTTTGATTTGAAGGAATTACACCATATTTCATTGGTAAGTAAACTTCATATTGACTTATGATAACTTTTAATTTATATCCTGAATCACCTCGTTTATCAGCCTCACTAGGATCAATCCTGTGGACTTTCTCACTTGAAAGGACTAAAGTATTGACTAATGTGACAAAGTTTTCCAGGGAAGATACCTGTGTCATTAAAAGATGTGTCATTAAAAAAAAACAAACCTTGGAATATCCTTGTTTAATGAAGTCTTCTCTGGCACTTGTGTTTTTTCTGTTAGTACCGGGGTCAGGGTGTGGTGCAGTACTCCATAGATGTAAACTTTACTTTAACCATCACTACCCAGAGAGACTCCTACTACCACCACACATTAATCACAGCACAAGTATCAAATGCATGTAAGTACATGTATCCCTTTTTGTTTCACACCAGTTTTAAAGACCATGTTCTACCTTTCACTGACCTTCGGCAACCACATCTGTTTCAAACCACCATAAAGCCTCGTTTGAAAACACACTTTCTCCTCTGAAGTCCCTCCAGAGATCACAGCTCAGTGTTCAGACAGAGGAATCACCTTCAGCATTATCAGACTGCCTCAAACTGAAAGTCTGTGGGAGGTGGGTGTCGACCACGAACCTCTGACATCACAGCTGGTAGCCAAAAGAGGGTACCGCCTCCACAATGACTCCCAGAGAACCACTCTGGAAGTCCCCGTGTTCTCCGTTGGATACAGCTATGAAGTAAGACTACTTCTTGCCCTAACTCTTTCTCTTTTCACTCTCTCACTCTTTTTCTCCTTAACGTGCCGGTCCTTTCAGAGCCCTGCCCACCTCTGATCCTGGATCTGTACTGAGGTCTCCGCCTGTTAAAGGAAGTTTTTCCTCGCAAAGTGCTCGCTCATGTGGAGACTGCTCCCAATTGTTGGATCTTCATAAATTGAATTTCAGAGTGGTCTAGACCTGCTCTATATGTAAAGTGCCTTTAGACAACTCGTGATTTGGTGCGATATAAATAAAATTTGAGTTAAAGTTGGACTATAACTAAGTTTCAAGTTTACAGTGAGCTAAGGGAAGCAGTAGAGGATATTAAGGCACCATTAAGTGCTGCAACAAAACCTGGAGGTTAATGTTTGTTCTGAGTTAACATGAACCTGAAGTAAAAAGCTGCTGTGCAGTTGTTGCTTTCTAATAGTCTTTTACTTACACCAGACATTTTATAGACTGAACATCATTAAACAAAATATACAGAATACATACCAAGCTAACCACCAGCAAAACTATGTGCCTTCAGTCAATACTCCATTAAAAAGATAACCTCTTTTTTCCCCAGGACATCAACCTGTCAAACTTTTACGGAACATTTAAACTTCTTCTGAGAGACTCTAAAACTCTGGAGATTCAGACCTCTACCTCTAAACGCTGCCTCTTCAGAACACAGGACATGATCGGTAACCTGTACTGCCCTCTACAGCCCTCACGTTGACCATGAGTTGTTGTTTTCTAGGAGGGAACCACTCTAACTTTGCCCTTCTGTGGTGTCAGTCTGTTCTGCAGACGGGACTATGACCGTGGTGACGACTCCAACCTCCACCTGGCCTACAGTGCAGCCCGAGAGAACCACTCTGCTGGACCCCACCTGTGGACCCAAACAGACAGATGGATACAGAGTCCTGTTTGAGTTCAAACTGGACTCCTGTGGGACCAGAGCCATGGTACAAATTGAGAATCATGCCAACGAAAAGTTGTGTAAATGTAAACACATGGTAAAGTTCTGTAACTGTGGGCAATTAACAGGTTGGAGAGTTGTACATGGTTTATGAGAACGAGATCATCCATGACAGACTGATAATGACAGACGGACCAAACTTGATCTCCAGAGAATCTCAGTTCAAGTAAGGAAAAACACCAGAGCAAACTTCATAACCTGGTAGTTCCTTTTTCTCCGTTAGAGGACTGGGACTGCGAACAGCACTTAGTAAAACTTGATTATAGAGACTGTTGATGACAAAATGTCTCTGATTTTTGAACAGGTTAACAGTGAGGTGCTTCTATCCACTTAATGGAGTCAACAGACTATCTCTGGACAGGATCCTCAGACCAGGAACTCCTGGATTTGGCTCAGTCAAAGTCTTCAAGAGCGTTAAAGGTTACAGAGAAATGAACACCACTGAATTATTGACAAATTCAGTTTGGTTTGAATGAAAGAGTTTTAAAATCCTTTATTTTCTAGCAGATAATACAAATGAACTCTCTGACCAAGACTGCTTGCACAAGGTACCTGGAAATCCTCCCAACCCCCAGGCTAACCAGGTGTACCAAGCCCCAGCAGCAGAGGTCCTGGCTCAGTCAGGTGACAGGCCTCAGCCAAAACCAGGAGCCGGTCATTTCGTCACTGTCCCAGCCTCCCAGAACCCAGGAACTATTGCAAACTTCATTCTCTCTCCTCCTGCTGAGGGTTCAACAACTGGCACCCGCAAAATCCTTTTGTATCCTTTTACATCAAATCCTGGTCCCCTCATGTCCCAAACACCAGACCAACATGTATTCAGCTCTCAGAATAGCAAATATCTCCCCAATCTTCCTCCCAGATATGACCAAATACCAGACAGCTATGTACAGCTTCCAAATGTTAACAAACAGAGCTTAAACTTTCCAGAAATGCGAGATGCAAATCCAGGACTAACTAATGGCATTCCAGCCTCGCTCTTTAGTTCCTCCAGCAAGATTCCTGAATCTCCAGTTGTTAAACAGGTGCAAAGTGACTTGGGCAGCTCCACTCAGACTGCAACCCTTCAGGGTCTGAACAGTCTAGGTGCTGATATTTGGCACTCTGACACGTCACGAGACCAGCCCTCTTTCAGCCAAAATGTTATCACTGATCCTAATCAAGACCTGAAGAGTCCTCAAGTCGACCTTTTTACAGGCCTGCAAGAACTGACCCAGCAAAATGAGGCCAGTTTGGATTTGAGCCTTTATGGGTCTACAGGCAGCGGGATGGACATGGCAAAAACTGTAGAGATTCAGGGACACCAGCCTCAAAGTCAGTATGGTGTTTTTCAAACAGCTCAGCTTCACCCAGTCCTTCAACCACCAGCTCAGTACAGTCCTGACAACACTGGCAGCAGCGAACTGCTCCTGCTGGGTGGAGACAACTCATACATTCCTGCTAAAACTGGACACTTCCCATCACAAAACACGGTCACAGACTCGTCTGTAGACACACAGGGGTCTCTCAGCTCAGGACCAGCATCTACTGAAACCAGCCAAGCCGACCAAAACCTGAAAAAAACAGGGTCTGTTGAGAGGAGGAACATCGAGACAGTTCAGTCAAGGGTGCAGAATATTCGAGTTAAACCAATAAGTCAATTTGTTCCTCATGGACATCTCAACCAGAAACTTTATGTCCAACAAATAAACACACAAGTCTCCCATCCATCCCAGTACGCCACTGGTCCTGTCAGAGTCAAATCAGACCAAACTGGAGTGATCCACCTCACCGATCTGCCCCAAAACCAGCAAATACATGAGCAGAAACTTGTTCAACCAGTGGCTGAGAAAGGAAACGGAGAAGGACAAGAGTCTGCTTCAACCCAGAGAGTAGTCTCTAAACCGACAGGTGGGACTCAGAATATGAAATCACATACGATCCGCTGTCACTCTGGTTCTTAGAGAAATGACCTGGCATTGTTTCTTTCTCACCTTTGCTGCTGTTACAGTTTCAACATTAGATCTGGGATGTTTATTAGCTCAACTTTACACACTTACTTTCCCACACCCTCTGGGCAGTCTGATACACAACAGGATATGCTCGCTTAAAAACAAAGATCCTGGTCAATGTGAACTATAGTGTGTCAAAATAAGTGTTTGTTTTTCTGGTTTCTGCTTGTTCCCACTCTCAGAGTCTCACATCAGAGTCAGACTTGTACCTGGTCTGTCAGGAAGACTTCAAACTCATTATGGGCCCAAACCCCAGAACCCCACCACTCAGATGGACACCAGAGGAGGAACCAGCGGGACCTCGTACCCCCAGCCACCACCGAACATCCCAAACACTTCTGACCACATCAGAGAATATCAGCTGAACAGTTTCAACAGCAACAAGGACTCCTATCCCACTGCAGGGGGAGCTGGACTTACTGGTTCCCACACAGGTCCTGAAGGCTCCAGCAGTACAAGTTCAGACCTTAACATCCGTACCACAGCTGACTGTAGCGGTCCGTTTGGAGCCAGTATCCACCAAGGCATCATGAGAGCTGGTGATAAGTTAATGCCTCATGATCCATGACCTCCTGTTTGTTTCATCACAAACAGGATTGTGTAGTTAAGGGCCCACCTGTTTCTCAGACTGTGTACCAACAGTTCGTCTTCAGTGGTTCGGACCGAGTTTTGTCAAGTCTCACTCACCTGGATGCTGTGACATAATCAGACTACAGACGTGTCACGTGCAGTCTGCTTCAGCTGGAGTTGTGTGGTTAAAAGATGCTGCCAAACACATGATCAACATTGCATTTCATGATATCTCTTAAAATCAGTTTTTGAACAGTTATCTTGTAAACTCTTGCATTAGTTTGAGACTCTGTAAAGCTGTGTCAGTTCACAGCCAGGTGGCGCTGTTTCTGAGAGAATCAACATGTGTTTGTCCTCAGAAAAACAAATCAGCTGATGTAGAACAGCAACTTTGAGAAACAACTTGTCTTCAGAATCTGACTGGAATAAACCTTCAGTGTGGTGACGTTCAGCTGTTTGGGTCTGATTCTGTGTTCAGGTGGAAACCAAAAGAAAAACCTTCTTACAGCCAAATCATAATAACCCAAAGTAATAACACTGCTGTGTCACAGATGATGTAGTTTAGTTCAAGCCTGCTGTGCGGCTACACTGTGTATCGGATTAAAAATGAATAAGATCCATAAACCACTTAGATGAGCCACTGACATGGAGGAAAAAAATCAAGACTACAGCTCATTTTAAATGTAATATTGGTAAGAAAACTAGATTTGTTGATTTTAGTAATATGGTTCAGCCCTATGTTGCACTGTATTCTGACAGAAAAATATTTCTGTTCTGTTAGATTAACAGACTTGTCATGAGTTAAAAGACTGGATCCTGTTTGGATTATTTGTATCTTGTGCTAAAAGTCAAATAGTCAACAGAGACTCAAAAAAACTTGATATTTTCATTATTACTGGTCATGTAAAGAGGGAGCCCTGTGCCAAACTCTGTTCAGAAAGAAGTATTTATTATTATAAGTTATTTTTTTATATTTCATTGCTTACCATCAGCCATGTACAGATTCTTAACAGATCTTGGCTTCATGTTTTCTTTAACTACACGCTGTTGAGTTCAGCACACGTCACATGAGTAAACGTTGTCTCACCGTCAGAAGAGACAAACTGTCCCACAGCAGATGAAACTCCTCCACTTCCTTCTACAAACTGAACCTCTGAGACGATGATGTTGTCCTCCAGAACCGAACCACAGCCGGTACACACTGCGCTGCCGCGGGCCTGATCCACATCTATGTCTGACCCCCCACAGGTCCTGCACACCCTGGAGCTCATGGTCGAGGAGGTCAGAGGTCAACACAGCCTGGAGGACCAAGAAGGGGAAGTCAGACTGGAAACACGCTGAACCTAAAAATCCAACTCACTGTGAAATAAACCCTCAGACTGTGTGTTTGAAAGTTCACACATCGGTGTGTGGACAGTCTTCAAAACTCAAGTTTCATTCATGAAGACAATCAAAGGAAGAGCTGACAACAAGCCTCCACTGCACAAACAAACCTCTGGACCAAAAGCCTGAAGTCACAGCTGAGAGACGGCAAGAAGAAGGTGGATTTGGAAACTATGACGTCACCGTGTTTACAGGTCAGAGTCGGGCTGATCTGATCGATTTGATCGATCATGCCAGGAGGACTTCAACTTGATGAGGTCATTGATCGATTGACAAAAAATGAATGTTTGAGGAGGTTTCGCTGTGAATTGTGGGAACAAACGGTGCTAATGATAATTTGACCGATTTGTCCATGTTTGCCTTCGTTTCCAGCTGTTTCTGACTCAGCTTCAGTAACTCTGCCTCTTCATCAGTTCACAGGAAGTTTTTCTAATGATCCAACTTTCTGTTTGCGATGAACTCACCCACAGAAGAAACCCAGAAGACAAAAGAGTCGGTCTGTTAGAGAGAAAATGGAGACGTCACTGACGTTAACTTTGTTTTTCTATCGGAATTCATTCTGTTCTTCCTTTAAGACCAAACTACGGATCGATAGTAACGCCTCCGTTAAACGGTGTCAGTTTGAAAACAAACGGCTGATCGAGGAAAACATTCGTTTTGAAGGTTTTGTCTGTTTTCTTCCTGTGGCGCACAGAAGTGACGTCATTGGGACGGAGCTCGCGCAGGAGAGTTTACTAATAATCCGTTCATGATGAAAGTACATTTGTTTTTGAAAATGAAACGTTTGCGGTGCAAGTTTCACTCCAATAAAACAGGTCGTGTTTGCGTCATTAACAGTTTTAATAAACCGGCCTGATAAAACACTCAAACTGCCACCGCCCCCCCCCACAGGTCCGGCGGAATGGTTCGGTCCGGCGGCGCGTGATGACGTCTCGTATTCGGGCGGGTGTTTTTCAGCGCGCGGGTGTTTGGGCCGATGGAGAGAAACGGATCGATTCAAGAAAACATTTGTTTCAGACTCCGAGACCGAAGAGCCGCCGGTGACCGGAGGGACCGGAGATGGACTGGGGTCAGCTGGAGCTCCACCCGAAGATCATCACGGCCGTGAGGAGAGGTGAGGAGAGGAGGGGGGAGGAGAGGAGGAGAGGAGGAGGGGAGAGGAGAGGAGGACAGGAGGAGAGGAGAGGAGGAGAGGAGGGGGGAGGAGGAGAGGGGAGGAGGAGAGGGGAGGAGAGGTGAGGAGGAGAGGAGAGGAGGACAGGAGGAGAGGTGAGGAGAGGAGGAGAGGTGAGGAGAGGAGGTGAAGGAGCCATCAGTCTCCTCTCAGAAGTGAAATCCTCGTGTTTCTTCTCAAACTCTGATGTGACAAAACTGAACACTGAGAACTTTCTCCTACAAAACACCTGTCTGTCTGTCTGTCTGTCTGTCTGTCTGTCTGTCCTCAGAGCTCCTGTCTGTCCTCTCTTCACCTTTCTGTCTGTCCTCTCCTCTCCTCACCTGTCTGTCTGTCCTCTCTTCACCTGTCTGTCTGTTATCAGAGCTCCTGTCTGTCTGTCCTCAGAGCTCCTGTCTGTCTGTCCTCTCTTCACCTGTCTGTCTGTCCTCTCTTCACCTGTCTGTCTGTCCTCTCCTCACCTGTCTGTCTGTCCTCAGAGCTTGGTGCTGCGTGGCCTTTGTTCTGAGTGGCGTTCGCTGCCAGTGGGACATTTCTGATGGGTCTCCAGCTCTTCACTCTCTTTTCTTCTTCTTCTTCTTCTTCTTCTTCTTCTTCTTCTTCTTCTTCTTCTCTCGTTCAGAAACTCGGATCAGCCTGTAAATGTTTCTTTTCTCTCACTGAAGTTCTTTTATCTCCACCAAGTTGTTTTTCTCACACTCTCCTGAGAAATCGCTGTCTGACTCTCAGCGTCCGTCTTACTTTTCTTTTCTGTCTCTCTTTCCAGCCAAGCTGCAGTCTGTCAGGGACGTGTTCTGTGTTTCCGGTCTGGACCTGCAGAGACTCACCAATCTGTCCCGTCCAGAGATCCAGCAGCTGCTCGCCGCCGCCGCCGCTGCCTGCAGACAACATCCGCCAGTGTCGGGTCAGACCGGTGAAACGAAGTCTACCTGGACATCACAGAGCCGCGCCACTGCACGCATTAATCAGTGTGTGTGTGTGTGTGTGTGTGTGTGTGTGTCTGTGTTTGTGTGTCTGTGTCTGTGTGTCTGTGTGTGTGTGTGTGTTTGTGTGTGTGTGTTTGCGTGTGTGTGTGTGTGTCTGTGTGTTTGTGTGTGTCTCTGTGTGTCTGTGTGTGTGTGTGTGTGTGCACAGTCCTCCTGCTCCGGCGTGGAGAGTGTCGCCGGCTCGAGTCCGGCCTCAGACTCAGCGTTGGATGTTCGGTGCTGGACGAGCTGCTCAGGGGGGGTCTTCCTGTAGGGGGCGTCACTGAGCTGTCAGGAGAGAGCGGAGCGGGGAAGACCCAGCTCGCCCTGCAGACCTGTCTGTCTGCACAGTACCCAACAGAACATGGAGGGCTGGACTCAGGTCAGTGAACGCATCAGACAGACAAGCAGACAGACAGACAGACAGGCAGACAAGCAGACAGACAGACAGACAGGCTGCGTGTCCTCGGACTTGTTAGTTATTTTTCTTCCAAAAGATTTTTTTTTTATTCTCTAATTTCAAACTTTTACGCATAATCACGCTCACTTTTGAGTCCGGTGATTCTGTTTTGTGCTCTTATGACCGACGCTCAGTGTGGCGCCTGAAGGCATCTTGTGCTGACAGGAGCGCGGCATGTTGGCTCACCTGTTGTCTCTGTTGGCTCACCTGTTGTCTCTGTTGGCTCACCTGTTGTCTCTGTTGGCTCACCTGGTGTCTGTTGGCTCACCTGGTGTCTGTTGGCTCACCTGACGTCTCTGTTGGCTCACCTGGTGTCTCTGCTGGCTCACCTGGTGTCTGTTGGCTCACCTGACGTCTCTGTTGGCTCACCTGACGTCTCTGTTGGCTCACCTGGTGTCTGTTGGCTCACCTGGTGTCTCTGTTGGCTCACCTGTTGTCTCTGGTGTCTCTGTTGGCTCACCTGTTGTCTCTGTTGGCTCACCTGGTGTCTGTTGGCTCACCTGGTGTCTGTGTCGGCTCACCTGTTGTCTCTGTTGGCTCACCTGGTGTCTCTGTTGGCTCACCTGGTGTCTCTGTTGGCTCACCTGACGTCTCTGTCGGCTCACCTGCTGTCTGTTGGCTCACCTGTTGTCTCTGTTGGCTCACCTGACGTCTCTGCTGGCTCACCTGGTGTCTGTTGGCTCACCTGACGTCTCTGTTGGCTCACCTGACGTCTCTGTTGGCTCAC
>JAPZDY010000010.1:22142959-22156237 GCA_029783645.1 Ctenochaetus hawaiiensis
ATGATCAGATTGACTCTGGATGATCAGATTAACTCTGGATGATCAGATTGACTCTGGATGATCAGATTAACTCTGGATGATCAGATTGACTCTGGATGATCAGATTAACTCTGGATGATCAGATTGATTGGAATCAGAGCCAAACTGTTTTATCACATTTTCTTTTGTTACCGTCAAAACAAAAAAATATATATTTCATGTGTTCTTATTGTCTCTGCTCAGTTTCTCCAGGCAGCAGCGCCCCCTGCTGACCTTTACAGATAACAGCACCATGACGTCAGTTTGCTGGCCGTGCGCCTGCGCAGTTTGAGCGCAGTAGAGATTCAGAGAAGCGCTTTTCAAAATAAAAGCTTGAAATGAAGGCAGGTGTGTTGGGTTCCATGCAGTAGAGATTCCGAGTGAAATGGCCAAAGAATTTTTCTCTCTAACAGTAAGTTTAGTGGATTTAACAGCAGTTTGAAGCAGCTGTATTAAACATCAAAAACTGAACATCTTAGTGACTCTGACTCTGTTTAATGTTTAGAGTTCAGTCGGTTAAGATTGGTACCGTTTTTTGTTTTATCACTGAACATCCTGTAATTGTGAATGAAGACAACTTGATTTCTTTTAAACCTTGGTGCAAAAAAAACATCAAGAACAAAGCATTGTCTTAGAGGAAGCAGATTTACATGTATTGTATTAATACCTAATGATTAATTTATGTTTGTCAGCCTTTAATAAACTTCTGATACAAGCATATATGTACGGATCATATCCAACATGCTGAATGATTCTAGCAAAAAAAAAAAAAAGTCCATCCAACCTTCAGAGAAATCAGTCGGCTAAATATGTTCAGATCCTCGATGACAATCAAACACAATCTGCTTATGAAACCTTCAAAGAACCGAGTCAACATTTGGTTTCAAGTCTGAAGAATAAATATGAAATCAGAATTTGTACTCAAAACACTGTTAAACTTAATTTTTTAAAGTGATTTAAGTTTGTTTCAGCCTAGTTTACATTGATGATCAAATGAGAGTATTTTCAGTATTTGATTTTTTTTATTTCCAGATTTCAGATTTTAAAACAAATAAACTTTATTGACTTCGAGTGCTCCGCACTTTTTGATCTCTGGCTACGTGGAGATAGGACTTTTATTGTGAAAATAAATTACCGGAAGCGATAACGTTGTTTCTTGTGATGGTCGGGGCGCGAGCCAGCTAGTGATGCGCAGCTCGTGAAGCTTCAAAGAGGAGAGACATCTGATCAAAGATCGAAAACTCTGAAGGTCAGACTGATTGTTTGTTTGTTTGTTTGTTTGTTTGTTTGTTTCAGTCGTTGATGTTGACAGCAGCAGACTGAAAATCGTCATCACGATCATGTTTATCATCAATACGACAGAAATGGGATCAACAGCAGAATGACCATAAATTTACGACATCTCTTATCGATACCTATCAATAATGTCCGTAGCAGCAGGTTTCCAGCTAATTTCCCTTTCAAATTAAAAGCCTGATTTTAAAATTAAAGACTAAAGACGGTCGGAATTGATCCGGTGTGACGTCAGGGCGTCGCCCTGCGGACCTAAAGTCTGATGTCCATGATGTTATTGATCAGTTTGCCATGTTGTAATCATTGTTACCACATGTATCAGTTCAGCGAGCTGTTTTATTGAGATGTGACACCAGTGAAACACTTTGTGACGATTGTCTGTAATGACCTGATGAATCAGTTCTGTCGCTAGAAAAACAGTTTACTTCATTTGGTCACTGAGACCCAAAGAACTCAACACAGCAACACAGAAACATTTCGTAAAATAACTGAAGAATCCCGACTGACAACAGATCGAGTCAAAGCAGCTGAAAATAACAGACAGCCAATCAGAGTTCAGAAATGTGAGACAAGCAGATGGACCACCTACAGAACCACCTTAGAAGCTCCTTAGAACCTCCTCAGAACCACCTCAGAACCACCTTAGAACCTCCTCAGAACCACCTCAGAACCTCCTCAGAACCACCTTAGAAGCTCCTCAGAACCACCTCAGAACCTCCTCAGAACCACCTCAGAACCACCTCAGAACCTCCTCAGAACCATCAGTCTAACCTGAAAAAAGACCTTTTTTTGTGACGGATCACGTTAACATCACAGAGCCAACAGTAAGATAACCGTAGTTTCTGTGCCTGTCTACTCCAGCAGAGGGCGCTGTCACCATGACTCTCGCTGTCCCTTTCTCATTGGTCGGCATCCTTCTCCTGAGTCTGGCATCCTCTCAGACTGTTGACCCCTCTGTGAAGGACCTGACCAATAGGAATGCAGACTTTGCTGCCAGACTGTACAGAACCGTCTCCAGCAGAACCAACGACAATGTCTTCCTGTCCGTGTTCACGCTGTCCAACGCCCTGTCAGCCCTCTCGAATGCCACCAGTGGGCCAACGCAGGAGCAACTGCTGCAGGGACTCAGTCTGACTGGGCTGGATCCTCAGACCCTCCCAGGTTGGTGAGAGAAGACAGGTTAGAGGAGAACTTCTGACTGTTATTGTGTTGGTTTTAAACTGTGGCCCTTTCTCTGTTGCTTTCAGATCTGTTTCAGAACCTGCGGGAGAGTGGAGTCGTGAATGTGAAGCAGGGCGTGGCCATCTTCCCCTCCCAGAACTTCCAGATGTCACCATCATACCTGGACGTGGTTCAGACAAAGTTTGGGGGGAGCACTAAGAGTCTGACCTACACAGTAACACAGGAAGCCACTGACACCATCAACCGCTGGGCCCAGGACCAGACTGGAGGGCAGGTCCAGAGCCTGGTGACCAGCTTGGACCCCCAGACCCAGCTGCTGCTTGCTACCGTTGCCTTCTACCAAAGTATGTTTCACCTGGGTGGGAGCATCTGTCAGGGGCAATGTTATCTAACACCTTCATTTTTTAAAAAATTAAGTTTTAATATCTTTACCAAAGGTCTTTATTTATGATGAAAAAGCCTAAATTAGTTGTAAAAATTTGAGACAAAGGTACTCCCAAAAAACAAGGGAGAAAATATTTCACTTTAGCTTAAATAGCTAACCCTGACGGCCCAAAGAACTAAAGAGCGACGACTACATTTTCCAAATAGAAATGATTTATTACTCTGCAGCCTACGTAACAAGGAAAATAAAACAAAAGTCTTGTGTACAAAACTTAGCAAATCAGCAGGCTTATTCAAATTAAATATATACAGGCCATTCATCCAATTCTAAAATTAGGTAAAAATAGGGGAGAAGGAACAAAAGGTGTCAATGTATGCAGATGACCTACTTTTTTATGTTCCAAATCCAGTTAAGTCAATACCATGTGTTCTGTCTGTGCTGATTAGGATTGGTAGGATTGAAGATACAAACTCAACTTATTGAATCAGAGACACGCCCCCGGTGTCGCCTTGTCTGACCCTCGTGTCTTCACTGACCTGATCGCCCTGTTTGACCCTCGTGTCTTCACTGACCTGATCGCCCTGTGTGACCCTCGTGTCTTCACTGACCTGATCGCCCTGTTTGACCCTCGTGTCTCCACTGACCTGATCGTCTGAAAGATGCAGTAGTGTACATGTAGCCTAAGAACTGGGTGTCCACTGGACACAATAAATGGTAGATATTTTAAAACTAAAGTCTTAAAACTAAGAAATGAAAATGGTTGTTGTTGCGAACATGATGAGAAAATGACATTATTTCTAAGAAAATAAGGTTGTTTTATTTGATAAAAGAATGTTCTTCTGTCTCTGTTTCAGCACGGTTCAGTCCGGCCTTCAACTCGTCCTTCACTCAAGACGAGCGTTTCTACGTGGACAAGTACAACGTGGTCATGGTTCCCATGATGTTCAGGGCTGATAAGTACTTCCTAGCATATGACCGCTCGCTGAAGGTCGGCGTGTTGAAGCTGCCGATGGCAGACGGAACAGCCATGTTGGTTCTGCTGCCCGATGAAGATGTGGACATCACTGCGGTGGAAGAGGAAGTGACTGCAGAGAAGATCAGTGCCTGGATCGCACAGCTGAAGAAGACGTGAGACACCTTTTCCCTCTGCCATGTTTCATTTTCTTCCTCCTTATCTCCTACCTTACCACCATCTTTCTTTCTTCCCTTCAGTCTTTCCTTTTCGCCCTTACTCTTGTTGTTGTTGCATCTTTGCAAGATTTTTCTTCCTTCCTTCCTTCATGGCTCCTTCTGTCTTAAATCTTCATCTTACCTTATTAACCTTCTTCCTCTTCTCTTCGTCTTCACAGCCTTGTGTTGTTCCTTTGTTCTTTGTTCTCCTCTGACATCCTGTTTACTCTTTTTTTCTATTCTTCCCTTCCACTTTTCCTTTATTCTTTTTGTTACTCTCATTCAGCTTCTCTGCCCTCCTTTTTTATTTATTCAACTTTATTTTGTATTTAACAGAATTAATAAGGGGGTTTATTCCAGATGTAGTTTAAGTTCAACTGCTCATTTAAACAGAAAGTTCACATTTTTTTTATTAATAATTTTTTACCTTTTACCATTTTTTCTGTGAAATGTTTCTATTTTGACTTTTGACAAATAAAATAAATTTGAATGACTGACCCTCACAGAATAAACCTGCCAGGAGCCAAAATCTTTACTGCTGTTTCATTTTGCAAACAGTAAGCTGGAAGTTCAGCTGCCTCGCTTCCTGTTCGAGTGTTCGTACTCTCTGCGTGACGTCCTGCAGACTCTCGACATTACTCAGGTGTTTCAGGACAACGCCGACATCCTCAGCATGGGTGGAGCTAAAGGACCCAAACTCACGCAGGTGAGTCCCTAAAGCCAAGTCAAACAGGACGTAAGATCAGTTTGAGCTCTGCTCAGAAAAACATCTTAAGGTGTCTACTTTAATAAAATAAATAATATTGCCGTGGATTCGGATGGAACAACCCCAAAACTTCAGAAATCTCATGTGTGACCTGAACATTTTGCACCGAGTGACTGAGGAGCTGATTTAACTCTGTATTATTTGATCTCTTGAATGTGCCTTCAGTTTTTCCCACACGGTTGATATGATAGAAAAAGTCCTGTAGTTTGGTAAATACCTCATAAAGATTCTGTGTAATGTAATTCACAAAAACTCGTTTCAGAGAGGCACATAATTCAGCCTCGGAGGACGAAACCTGGCTTCCTTAGCAGGGACGAGTTTCATTAGATGCACTTGGTAATGATCGGACACATTTACGGCTTCATAGTCACATGTAGTTTCTAATGAGATGAGACTTGTGTCCTGAAAAAGAATCTGTCCGTGGATGGAGGTTCTGGTGAGGTCAGTAAACTGCTACACGTCAACCATTCCAGCGTTTGGAGGAAATGTTGAAATGGAAACCTGTGGAAGAGCCGAAGTCTTGAACAGGAGAGAGAGTTTAAATCTACAGCAGATTCAACACTTGTGTCGTCGCTGGCTTCTAAAAGAAAGTTGGAGCAGAAGCCTGACCTGTCTGATCTCCTCTGAGTGAACAACTTCTGTTCACTTCAGCTGGTTTCACACACCTGTCTTGTATTTGTCTCAAATGTAGTTTATAATAAGAGTCAGTCAGCATCAAGGTGGCAGTGAGAACATATTTTCCTGAGTTCTGATGTTGCGTCCCGTCCTCTGTCGTTGGGACGATGAGTGTCTTCATGATGTTGGTGATCTGAATCCAGAGATTCTCTTCACTGTGAAACATTTTCCCATCTGAAGGAAACTTTCACTTCATGTTTTATTCACTCTGAGCTGTTTGTTTTTATGTCTTCAGGTTTATCAAAAATCGCTTGTGTCTGTTGACGAGAGCAGCGATGACATCACTACAGGAGGCGGAGTCAGCGCGTTTCCAACTCCTCCTCCTCGTCTGACTATCAACAGGCCCTTCATCTTCATCATCTACCAGCAGACGACCAACAGTGTGCTGTTCATGGGCCGAGTCATCGACCCGACTAAGAAATGAAACGAGGCCCCGCCCACATGAGCTACTGTTGCCTCAAACTGAAGAATTCATTCTGTATTTATCTTCTTCTCTCCTTCATGCATGAGTCTCGTTCCCGTCACTGTCTTTGTTTCACATAAACATGATGGTACTTGACCTGATAAGTCAAGTTGACCGTTCAACTTCTGATGATGCTGCAGATGTCTGCAGCAGCAGATATCTGCTGGTCAGCGCCGCCTTCTATTGGTGATATGAGGTCATGTGATGATGCCTGACAGCAGGTAGATGGTGGCTTTTCTTCTCAGTTATGGTCTGAGTGTTTAAAACTGAAGCATCAAAAAAAAGCAAAGTCATCAGTTAATCAAAACTTAGAAATGTCTCCATCATCCATCTTCAAATGCCGGCCTTCCGAATGCACCAAAGGCTGCCCCCTACTGGATGAAGGCAGAATATTAAATATGATAATCTGTCCACAATTTGAATTCTTTTTCTTTTACCCCAGGATGTCTCTCGGGCTCATGAGGCTCTTCATTAAAACAACCTATAAAAAAATCAGCAAAATTACCAAATAACTTCCTGTACTAACAGATGAAGAACAAGAACCAGAACCACTGTTCCTGCTGCCTCGTGGTAGAAGTGATAGAGTATTGAGGTAAATGTCTTTTCTTCCTGACACTGAGCGGAAGGCCTTCACACTGCTGGTGGAGACGTTAAAACCAGAGTGACATTTATTGTTAGTTAATATTCAGTTAAAGAAATAACTAATGATTCGCTGATGACTTCTTGTCAGTCACAGCTGGACTTTCCTTCTCTAGTAAATGTTAGTTAGAACAACCACCGTCGTACCTTAAGTATTGTATAATTCATGACTAAAACAACTGCTTACTGTATGGAACTATTTAAATATGTGTATTGTTAAAAACATGCATGTACCCCCACAGTGAAGTATTAAACATTCAAATGTCCTTTTTTTCCGGTGAATCTCTAATGTGACTGGTAAAACTTTTTCACTGCAGTGCTTGAACACAACACATGATGTCATGAAACATCACAGTGACATCATCATCCAACCAGTGGACATAAAAAAATCTTGTCAGAGAAAACTGCAAAACCTCAGATCTCCTAAAATAAGAACCAGAGCTGAAGTCACAGAGAGCATTAAAAAACTGTCCTGTGACAGCATTTATTCGACCAATCACACGTCAGCAGGTAAAACCACTAACCAATTAGAACACAGCAAGGGTTTATATGTGTGAAGTTTACTGAACCAATCAGGTGACAGGATGAGATCATGAGAATACACAGTGTTCAGAAAATAAAGGCAGCAGTCAGATTCTACTGTTTCTGTCAGTGGCTGTGAGGAAGAGATGACGTCCTGGTGCATTCTGGGTAATGTTCTGAGGCATTATTCATCCTTAAAGTCGTGAAGCTGCTGCTCGAATGGAAACCACTCCCTGACTGCTGATTGGCTCAGGGCCTGTTGGAGGTATAATGACATCATCTTCCTCAGTCTCGTCCTGACTGTACGCTGAAAGAGTTTGACTTCCTGTTTCTGCAGATTAGAAGAGAAAGCACATTAATCATTTCTCAGAACTGAAACTGTTAACGTTCAAAACTGAAGACCAGTGACTTTGGACCAGCACAGCAGGCCTTGAAAGTGCTGGAGAAAGGTCTGGCTGCAGCCAGTATTCTGCGTAAAGGGGAAAAACACTTGACTTCTTTGTAATTTTGTAAAACAGTCACAGTTAAGAGGAGCAGCACTGATCTCAGGATGCAGCGACGGCGTCTTTAAGAAATATTTACATTCACAAAGCAGACAGGGTGGAAGAGTGCAGCCTGAAATAGTTGCCCAGTGGCAGGTTTGTATCCACAGTTTATCCAGTGAGACAAGTTCTGGATTGATGCTTAAATTACATTTGAACAAAATAGGCAGAGTGACGTCTCAAACAATTCAAATTCAGCACTAAAACAGGTTTAACAATGGGTCAATCTAAGGCAAAGCAAGGGCTTAAACATGCAAAAACAAGGTTTTAAATAGCATAAAAGACTAACAGGCCTAAATCAAGACCAGAGGAGGGTTTAACAAAAGAAATGTACATCAATGGGTAAAAACCACAGCACAATGAAAGCAAAATGTCAGAGCCCAACAGTTACATGGAAAAACTGGGTTAAGATGGGCTCAAACCTGGGCCAAGCCGCCCTGAGGTAGAAACAAGATAAACTAAAGTGAAATTTAGGTTAAAACAGGCTGAAAGATTCAATCAAAATCCATAGATGAAACTGGGTAAAACAAGACTAAACCGAAGCCAAGACAGAGACAAAACAGGCCTAAACCAGGTTTAAACCAGAGTCAAGTCCGGGCTACACAACGATGTTAAACTGTGGTTTGTCCCTTTAAGACAAGAACAAACAAGGTTAAAGAAAAGCTGCATTTTTGTAATTTAGCTTGTTTATCCAGATCCTCGTTTCACACCGGAGAACTTCCACTCCAGAGGGTTTTGTCAACCCCTGTGATGGAAAAGCAACCAGACAATGTTGATTCATGCAGACCCTTGCGACTGGTTCAATGAGCTCAAAGAGAACCTTGTTTGGGGCCCAGTCCTGGACTTGGGGTTAGGGACTACAAACTGTAAAGGCTGTAAATACCATGCAGGATCAGTAACTTACAGGGTTCTAAGACCAGAACATTCTATCAACTCACATCGACAGCTTTCTGGACTGGCTATCCTTCACCCCGCAGCCACGGTCCATTGTTTTACTGCGTTGGTCTAAGGTACTGGTCCTATGGTCTCGCTGGGCCAGGGTACTGGTCCGATGATCTCTCTTGTCCAAGGTACTGGTTCTGTGGTCTATTGTACTGGTTCTCTGGTCCATCACATTGTTCCTGTGGTCCATGTTACTGGTTCTGTGGTCCAGTGTAATGGTTCTATGATCCCTCTGGTCTAAGGTGCTGGTCTTGTGCTCCATAACACTGCCTCTTAGGTCTAGTGTGCTGGCCCTGTCCAGGAGGCTGGTGGTGTTGCTGCGGATCAGGACTGGCATTGAGGAGGTGGACTGAGTTGCCATTGTGAAGGGGGCAGTCCTCAAGGAGTCATCTGTAAAAAACAAGCCATGTGTGAGTGAAGCAGCCACATGAGTCCCTCACTGCGGCGGCACCGGGATCATGAAAAGCAACTGCACGAATTTGGACAAAGCCAGTGTTAAAAATTCAGATGTATTTCATGAGGTGGTACCTTTACTTAATAACATGGAGGACCCGGGTCCAGACGTACTGCTCAGCTCTTTCACTTTCCTGAAACACAGAACCAGAGAACAGAAGATCAGGGCGCCAGAAACTCATTTGTGTCAATGTTTGAACATTCCAACATTCCAAGACAGATAAATATCAATAGATAAAGTAACTAACGAGTGTCAGGTTGCACTAGCTGGTACACTAACTGGTAACCACACCCATCAGTGATGTCATAGTGCACTGAGGACACTTCTACATCACTACAGAAAGATGACAACATTAACCTCCAGAGTTAAGGAGAGAAGAAGTGCAAGATAAGATAAACTTTGTTGTTCCACAAGGGGAATTTGTCTTGTCCACACAGTGGACAACCATGTAGGACAACAAGGGACATTAAAGACTGACATTACATGATCATTCAATAAGTACTACTGTGCAAAATGAAGCTGTAGGGTCTTTACTGCTCCAGAAAATGTGCAGCTTTGTTCGGTCACATTGCACCTCAATGTCAAGCTGGTGGTTACTGCAGGTGACACTCTCGCTAATGGTCACTGCACAGAAACTAGAAGGAAGCCATGAGTTAGGGTTAGTGTGCATATCACATACTGTCGTCCAAGTTGCACACTATGTCCATTAGACGTTTTTAGGAGGACCTGGACAAAAGTTGTACTCAACAAGGAGGCACAAAGTAGAAGTGCCAATCAAGGCAAGCCAGGGAGAGGGCCAAAATGTGAGAGTCCTACTGTATCTACTAAATGATGAAGATCAAGATGATGAGGAAGATCATCAAGCATGAGGTGGAGAGGCTCCACATGGAGACACAAAATGATGTTTTAAAAAGTGGTTTAACAAAAATTTCTCCCAAAGGATCCCTAAGCGTGTCCTGGTCTTCACGCTTGGGGTCTTCTCCCTCTGAACCACACTGGTCCAGCTCAGTGTCTGTGGTGCCTGTCCACATTTTACCCTGAATATGCAGAAAACACTGGGGCAACTAAAACTTGCAGTGACAGTTGAAAGTGAAAGGAGACCAGTGGTTCTTACAGTGGTCTGTCTGAGTTGGTAGATTTGGATGTCGTTGGCTGACTGCTAAGGGACCGACTTCGCGACAGTTTAGCCTTCCTCATTTCTTTACCTGTAAGAAGAAACAACACCATGACCATCACTGTCTGTGTTCCGTAGATGATCAATGTGCTGATTTGCCTGGATGTTATGTAATTCTCAGTGTCCACTGCAAGATTTAAACCTAAACCACCACTAGTCAGCTTTCATCCCTGAAGTATTCCAGACTAAACCAAACTCTAAGCCTGCAGGACTTTAGACTGTGTGCTTCTCTGATCTATAAATCTGCACAAAGAGTTTATCTACAGCAGAAACCCTATAATATCACCTTTTATGTTCATGCAGTGAACTTGTTGGCAAACAGTTGCTAATTTCCACATCCAGCAGTAATATGACTATTCATTTGGAGTGTCAGCTAGACAACATAGTGACATTTGATGGGTAATTTATGGTGAAAATATCCTTTCTTCCTGTCTTATTAATGGACTCACTGAAAGACTTCCAACCAGAATTAAGATAACATGACTATGTTCAAAGGTCTCAGGTAGAATATTTTTCAGTGTCCACATCTACAGAGTTGATCCTCATCTGAGCTCATTTAATTTTTCTTACCAGAGGAGGACAAGGTGGCTCCAGATGTGGACACAGACATGGATTTGGTAGCAGAAAGACTGGTCTTACTGTCTCTTCCTGTTGGAAGAAATCAATTTACAGACCAGACCCAGAAATGCAAATGAACCAAAATGATTTTCTTTAACATCCACTGCGACAAACTGCCATCCAAACTCTTCTCTCTAAAACTTTTCATTAAAAAATGAAACGTGATAATTTTGCTTACGTTTTCTCTCTGTATGTTTTTCAGAGTTCAGTTTCCCTTCACTCTGCTGGCGCTCCAGCTGTTCCTGGAGGCAGAAGATACGTCATTAAAACAAAACAGGAAATGACTGACACCAAACATGATCTGCCAGACTCACCATCTCCAGCAGCAGAGTCTCCTCCTTTTCCTTTTTCTGGTCCAGCACATCCTTTTCCTGCCTCTTATGAAACTGCAGAGACACAAGGAACCAGATGGAGGCACATCAAGAGTGAACCAAAACACTCACTTGTGATTTATTCTACAGTCCTGTATGAAATCAGGCAGCTTACAGGCTCCGTGAGGTCCAGTTTGTCCAGTTCCAACACTGTCTGAAAACATGATGAACACAGTTAACCCATCATTGGTGATTATTCCCACAGACTGAGAGACTTCTGATAAAGGGTCTGTGCAGGTCTCATACAGTAAAGTATGCTACCTTGCGGATGGTGGCCACCACGTCCTTGTCTTTCTCTTTGCAGAGGACTTTCTGGACACAGAAGTCGAGCTGCTGCAGCAGTTGCTTGTCAGTTGGCAGGCGGAGCGAGGCTCGCAATCGGGGCAACAACTGGCACAGTTTGTACCTGACAGACAGGTGTGTTACGCCTGGTGTCACAGAAACAGAGCTCACCAGCCACACTGGACAGAACACTGAGACCTACCTGACGTTGGCGACAGGATCGTGGACCAGTTCCAGTGCCGGCATAAGGAAGTTTTTGTTAAAGTATTTTCTTGAGAAAATCTCAGTGGCTGTTTCACAAACATCAAGAAACCTAAGACGGTTCCAGTAGCTCCGCCCCTGAGCCAGATCTGAAGATCAGACACATGACAAGGTACATCATCAGCATAGACACTGATTTAGTGTTTGTGACGGATCAAAAAAAGGTGTCACACTGAGGACACACTGCTCTTAAGTGACGTCACACTCAGAGCACCAGACACTAGAAGAACTCAGTGTTCTGACCTTGGATCAGTCGTTCCATCATCTCCTGACGCTGTTCCTGTTTGCGGTTGTAACGCAGGAAAGTGCAGAATGTCCGAGCAGCCTCCTTCTGAACTGGCAAAACCCTCTGCAAAAACAAGAGCCAGGGGGAAATTACCATCTGTTTGCCTGGTTTACCTGATGTACTGTGTCACATCATCTCCTGCCATGTTGTATTCTGTCTTGTAGTGCTGACATTGGTGGTGAGGATGGTGAAGATGCGAGGGGAAAAGCTCTGGTGCAGCAGCTCTCCAGGCAGCAGTCTGGCCAGGCAGCTGTAGCGCTGCAGCAGCTTCTCATGCAGCCGCCAACGCAAAGAACACCCGACCTTTTGCTCCGCTAACAGCAGAGCTGACAGCAGCTCTGGAAACTGATGAGAAAGTATGGTAAGGAGAGGAGAACATGGAGGGATCAGAGAAGACAAGGGAACCAAGACCAGAGAGGACAACAGAAAAGAAAATTAAAGTATCAGAAACATACCACAAAAAAAGATCAAAGGTTCATATTTAACCAATGTTAAACTCTGAACTAGTTTTAGTCCTGAGTCATTTTTAGTTTAGTTCCCCACCTTGTTGTCCAGCGTCAGGTTCTCTCCTCTGGAAAGAACGGCCTCCAAAGTCTCCTCCAGGTGATTCATCAGAGCATCCAACACCTCAACAAAAACAACAACAAATAAAGCTTGTGCATGAGGAATTAACACTTCATCTGAAATGAAAATGCTGAGCTCGGTCTGAGCTGTTGGATATTTAAGACATTGTTTGTTGATCTGTGCAACCGACCAGGTGAGCAAACAAAATGTCCAAGTGTTTCCTTGAGTGTGCAAAACAAACACTCCAATTAAAAAGTGTTAACAAATCAAAACTCTCAGGTTGAAGCTGTTTCCTTTCCAACTACAAAACATTTTGAAACGGTGCACAGAATCCAGAAAACCACTAAAAACACAAACATATCATTCCCGGTCTAACACTGAATGCACAGTGTGTTTTAATTGGCTGAGCTGTGATGGTGGTGGGCGTGGTCTCTCACCTCCAGAGCGTCGTCTTGCAGCAGAGCGAGGAGCTCTTTGTGGACTAGCTGAACGTTTGAACCAAGCAGCTTCACTACCTGTTGGAAAGCAGTGAGGCCAATCACGCAACAGCTCATTACAAATTTTCACGGAGAGTCTGACGACCTGCTGACTGACGACCTGCTGACTGATGACCTGCTGACTGATGACCTGCTGACTGATGACTTGCTGACTGATGACCTGCTGACTGACGA
>JAPZDY010000010.1:22176798-22190968 GCA_029783645.1 Ctenochaetus hawaiiensis
GCCATAACTTTTCAACTGTAGGTCCTAGACAGATGGGACCCACATAACCCCCCCCCCCCCAAGTCAGCTACGCCCTTTCCAACGGTACCACCCCTGTCTCTCTATGACCCACTGTTCTCCTGCAACTCACAATCTAAATCTTGACCCGGGGGGTCATTGGTGGCAAAGTGCCTTTAACCTAACCCTAGATTAAGTACAAATTCAAGAAAATAAAGACTTAAAGGACCAATTTGCCTAATTTAATACTTTTTAGTTATAGTTATTTGAGTTTTCCAGCTTTTTCCTTTCCCATTGTTTGGGAAAGTGTCCTTAGTTGTTGGCATTTGGTTTTTTTTGGAAAAATAAATTAAAACCAAATGAAAAATTAAAAATCAAGGAAAACAAAAATTAAAATTAAGAAAAACAAAATCAGTACAAATTATAAAAACAACAACAAACAAAAATGGATACCTGGACGGTGGTGCGCAGAGGTAGACGCCGCTAGCGCACGCGCCAGGCAGACTGGGGCTGGGGGGATGGGCGGTATGTGGGAAGGATGGACAGGGCACCTTTCTTCCCCATCAGGGGAGGGGCTCAGACCCTATTTCCTAACCCTAACCCTAACATCATTAATTACCATAGCTCCTCTGCAGCGGCTGGACAGCGGCCCCGGGAGGTGAACGGCAATCCATCTCCACATAAACTGCTTCCTTTCGTCACCGTTTATTCTAAACAGCACATTCACCTGCATGGTGTCATGGCCAATCACCCGCACCTGAGTTAGTGCGGGGTGCTGTCCGCATTTAGAAAAACAAAAATTTAAAAGATACACTGGTTCAGGCGTCATTCAGCAGGCGGGAGAGAGTTAACAGTACAGTCAAACACTGGGCTTTTAGAAATATTAAGTTTTTATTCAACCCACACAGGGGCGTGGGAGCCCCGATCACAGACAATTTCAACTTACTTAGTAAAAATATAGTTTACTGTATTATCTGCCAATTCTGCAAACTCATGTATGTAGGAGAGACAGCGCACACACTGATCACCAGGTTAAAACAACACCTGTACACCATCGGGACAGGCAGGCTGGGCACTCCTCTGGTCACTCACTTCCAGACTCACCCAGTTCAATATTTGACCATCTCAGGCCTCCAGGCCTATGCAACCTGGACGGGGGGGCCAAAGAAAGAGACAGGAGAGGATCTGGATCAATAAAATGAAAACCCAAGTCGCGCTGGGACTAAATGTGCTCTGAACATCTTTTTAAATATAAACCATAAAGGGTATGTTGATCACATGACCTGTTTGTCTATTTTTGTAACTAAACCATTTTTTGAGTCTTCTAGGGTGCTGGTTATGAGGCTGCATACTCAGACTCCCCTTTTCTAACACCTCTTTTTCTCCACAAAAAAAAAATTAAAATCTAAAAATTAATAATTATCTGCCAGAACTTACCATTTAAATTACTAACTGTCTAGCTCCTCGCCCTGTTGTTTTCAGGCCTATTCGGCCTCCCAGCAGGAAATAAAACAAATAAACATAAAACCAAAACTTAAAGGATGGAGAAGGGAGGTACTCCTGTAGTGACTTGTAAATTTTAATTTCAGCACTTACTTCCTTAGCCCCAGAGGACACCATCCCTCTGGGGACACTGGAGATGCACCAAAACACAACTGCAATGGGATTTTAGAAAGCATTTATATATTATCAAATTGTATTATATCTCTTATTTATTCTGTCACAGTTCTGGCGATGCAAAGAATAAAAAAGGGTTTATCTCCACCTCAATTTCTTTGTCTTTTTATAAATTTTAATCAACAATGTAGCATTTACAGATTTAATTTTACAATCAATTCCTCTCTTGAGACTGCATTTAGAAAAAAAAAAAATATATATATATATTGATAATATAATGTTATTACATAATTTATGTCAACATGTATATTAACACGGTTATTTACATTTATATGTCTTGATTTTTGAAAACAATTCAAATCTTAACTTTTGCATGATGCAAAATAGTTACTGAAAACTGGTGAATGTTAAAAAGGCCATTACTGAATTAAATATAGTTTTATTGACCCTACAGTCCTCCTCTCTGTCACGACTGAACTAGGACGTGAACCCAACCGCACAACTCAGGAGTCAGTTCAAAGTTCAAATAAACAATTTTTAATGACAAACGAAAAATCACACTTACAGAGGAAAAACTACTAGGTGACAAAAGTATCAAAGGAAAATCACTCTTATAGAGGAAAACTACAAGGAGATAAAAGTATCAAAGGAAAATCACTCATAAAGAGGAAAACTACTATGCAACAAAGTATCAAAATAACATAAAGCAAGATTATAGCGAGACAAAGCAAAGTAACAAAGAAATCAAACCTGGCTTGACAAGACAATGTGACATGGACTGGCGTAGGTACTCTCTCTTTTCACAAAACAGGACGAACTAGCACAAGACAAAGGGAAACACAGACTATATATACACATGAGGGCGGGGAGACAACAAGACACAGGTGAACCACATTAGGATAAACACAAAAGGCGGGAAAGGAACAAAGGGAGGAAGTAAACATGAAGACAACACAAGGGAAGACGAGACTATCAAAATAAAACAGGAAGTCACGAGACAACATAGACATGAGACAACACTAAATCTAACTTAACCTATTTCTTGGACATGACACTCTCAGTCTCTCTTGCTAATTGTACGTTCCTCAAAACACTTTTGCTCTAGCTCATGCTATTTTAATGACATAAAAGAAATAACTACATGTAACATGCATCAGAAAAACATAACAGATATTATTTATATGAAAACTGTACATCAATTGTTGATGCAGTTTTGGTGTCATATAACAAACTTTGACTACAGTCTTTATCATTTATCAAAGGAAATTTAAGAATACAAATTTTACAGAACAATTTCTCATGTCAGTTGTCATGTTTCTGGGAGTGGGGGTGGGGTTGCTCCTTGTGAGGCTGAGGGAGAACCAGGGGTTGTTTGTTGTCTCCTCTGTCATACCAGCAGACGTCCAGCAGGGGGTAGACTTTCCCCTGAACGTCCAGCCTGAAGCTGTAAATGAATGCCAACTCATCAGGACTGTCAGTGTTATAGAAGGTCAGGACCCTGCCCTCGTAGTCTAGGAAGAGTCCCACCCGACGTGGGGGACACGACAGTGGCAGGACCACTCTGGGAGAAGTGAAGGCTTCATAAACCCCATCCTTCAATCCAATCAGCCACACTCCACTGTCAGGGTTCTTCACCAGCTTGGCCTTTCGATTGGTGGTTCCTTTGATTAAACCAAGACGCCACTTAGATTTATTCCCAACCTCCACCTGGGAGTAAAGAACAGTTTTTGTGTGAACATGGTAAAAAGTTCACAATCATTCAAGGTGCTTAAGGTGAACAATGAACTGAATGTTTCAATTTGCTACTTATAGTTGTAAACTTTGCATCATTTAGCATCATGAAAATTATTTGTAATTGCAAACTGTGCCAAGAAGTGACAGCTAACTTCAAAAACATTGGTAAACATTGGCCATTAAAACAGGTTGCATTGACCTCTGTCATTTACTCATATAAAGCTCCAGCTGGCAGCACACTGAGTGGCACAAACAAAACACAGGTTCATGCATCCTTCAGCCATGACTCAGATATTGACTACTTTGCTAATGATCTTGTACTTTAAGTCTTCGTATAAGGCCTTACTCATGTTTCTGAAAGTTTCTGTCACAGATTGGAAAATACAGCCTCTTTCAACTTAAAATACTTAAATCTCTCAGGAGTTCAGTGGAACAAGGAAGTAAAAGTGATCTGACCGCTGAGAATGTTCAAACAAAGAAGCTGAACAAAGAGCAGTTTGATGCAGACTTTGTGGTGCATGAGGCTCAATAAGTAACAGACAGATTAACAATATAAGTTACATTAAACAGCAACAACTGCATTTTGTGGCAACATGCCATTGTTTGCATGTACAAATCTCTGCATCATTTGTTTTTTATGTCTGTGGCTGTAGATGCTGTGGAGTTTACATCTCTCTTGTCTGCTCTGTCGATGCATTTAATTCCTCTGAACTGATATTTTCACACTAAGGTGCTTATGTCTGCTTTTATTCATTTGGCAATTTTTTTATTTATTTTTTTGGATAGTTGTACTTATATGTTGTAAAAATGGTCAATCACGAAGGTGAGAAATTTTATTTTTATGTGTGTTAAGTTAATATTGTAGCTAGGTTTTTGGATGTGTGAACTTTAACAACACTGGGTGAGAAAAAAAAAACAGAAAACATCAGAAAAACCAGCTGTGTTTCTTTTATGTAAATATAAAGTAAAGCACCTGTGCATATCTGCCACATTTATTGTTTTATTAATCTTTTATTCATCTCTTCATGAATCTTAGTGTTACAACATGAACAGCAGTGTTTACCTCCCAGAAGTGTTGGCCAGAGGAAAAGCCTCGGCTGGCGAGTACACAGTAGCTATAAATAAACCTTTCTGGATTATCAGGAAGCCTGCGGAGAAGATCCCCACATGCCACTGCTGTGCCCCCATGATGGAGCTCCAACATTGGATGAGCGGTTTGAGGATCCAGCATCAGTGCCTCTGGTGCTGGAAAAGAAACAGAATATATGAATAACAGGGAGGAATACACAGCCCCATCTAGTGGCCATTAATAAAAGCACATGATACAACATGACAACTTTAACATAAGATTCAAACTCTAAAAATTGAGGGTGTTAAATTAATTGTCATTTGCCCGTTGGTTGTGACAAAGTATGAATCAAACTTGACTTGCTGTGCTAAGAAAGTTTTCTAAGAATTCTTTGATGAATTTTCTAATTACAGAATTTTGATTATCGCAACATGAAACCGAGATGATACAGCAATCATGCAATGTCTTTACGCTTTGTTCTCATTGTCTTTAGCTGACTGTTTATTTTATGTCACTACACTGAGAGCCATAAAAAACTGGAGACACATTCTTTGTTGTCAGTGTTTTCAAATATTTGGCCAATAAAACTGATTCAGAGCTTGAATTTGATTTGAAAAGAAAGACAGACAGACGGACGAACAGACCTCAGAGGCATAAAGGTGCAACGGTACCTGGCAGAACCTTTCGATGTAATCTTTTCCACACAGTCAGTTTAATACTGTTGTGGTTGAAACCTGGTTTAAAGTTCAGAGAGTTGAAGATTCTCTGCTGCTTCTGCTGGAGCTCCTGGATCTCCCTAAACCTAATGAGATCAGCAGAAGAGAGGAGGAAAGAGAAGCGCACAAAAGAGGTGAAAATACGCTCAACAATGTCAACACTTTTGTTTCCTCTGACATTTTTCACAAGTTGAAGTACAAGTTCTCAGAGTTTTTACATGCAAACAAAAGTCTTTTTCTCTCACATTTTGACTGTAAGTTTGTTTATCATAATAAGTGCTAACCTGTGGCCCCTGTCATGTGACATTTATAGTTCAGAGCCAAATAAATGTCTTTTCAAGTTAAAACAGCACTTTCGGAGCCCATTTTATTGTGAGCAGCCCGAGACAGATTGGACCAATAATGAAACTGTAGTTTAGCTCCTTGGTGTTGCAGACCTGTCAAACAGGACGTTATCTTTGGAACAACACACACCAGCTCCAGTCACAATCCACAACAAATACATCGGACAATCTGTTTCATTCAAGTACCTGGAAGTGCATGTGAACAGCACCCTCTCATGGTCAACTTACGTGAGAAGAAAAGATCAAATCCCTCACATTCTAACAGAAAACTGGTTCATTCATCAACTCTAATCTACAACTCACGGCGATGGCACAAATAACAGCAAATCAATTTACCTACAATAACAACAGAACTGAGTTGTAATTTCTGTTGAGTAGCTATAATGAGCATAAAAATGGTTGTTCAATTAAACAATTTGAATAGAAAACTTATCACCAGTGCGCTGTGTATCAGTTATCAATTATTTCTCCAAAAACACTCAAATCTGCTGACAGTCTGTTTCCAGAGTAGAGACGAGTAAAACTTACCATGTTGAAAAAATACATACAGCACAGAGCGACGTCCCACATTCCTGTTCAGGCAGCAGAGTTCAGGTTTTCTTGCTGTGTTATTGGGTCATTCATAACCTCTGTGTTTTCAGACATTAAACTGAGCCATGATTTAAGCCTTTCTTCAACCCAGATTTCAAGGAATAAGACTTTTGTGTTCACAGAGAAGCTGGAAAAACCTACTTCAACTAGTGAAAAACTTGGTGGGAATACAAGTGTTGAGTTTTCAATTTTGTCAGGTGAATTTTTCACTGATGAACCATCAAAAAAACTGATTGATGACGTGTTGACATGTTTTACCTTGGAGCGATTGATCCATACTTCTGTGAAATAAAAACAAAAAAATAATTCTAATTTGAATAAAGTTTAACTATCAGAGTATCGATCAGTCAGAAGACACATTACTTTGTATTTCTGCACAAGTTTTAACCTTCACAGTTTAATGATTTTATCCACCGTCAGATTAAATATTTCTCCTTCTTATCAGCGCTGTTAAAGTTGGGTTGGATAGTAATAAGAGAAGGACGCGTCACATTTCATGCAAACATCTGATTGTTTTTGTTTGGAAACATTATGTTATCCAGAAAAAACACGTTTTCTTCTCGGTTATGCTCAACTGACAACAAAGACACAATAATGATGTTTTATGACAGAAGAACTCTGACTTCAAGTTCTGTCCACATGTCCAGTTCTACACACTGGACTGATCTCAGACTGAAGCGGACTGACAGTACCATGATGAAACCCAGGTGTCCTTCGTTGCTCAGGTCTTGCAACGTGTTCTGTGCGTCCTGCAGCCTGTTCAGGTTCTGATTTAACTGGTCCATCTGGTTCTGGAGGGAGGAAATAAGGACAGCGGCTGATGTCTCCACCTGCTGCATGAACCCCGCTTCCTCCACCTCCAGGCAGCGCCGAAGTTCTCCAAACTCCTTCCTCACCACCCACTTCAGGACGTCAGACTCGTTCTGATTGGACAGAGAGCACCACATGGTCATCCTGCACTGGCTTCCAGCTTCAACAGAAACAGACCCTTAATGCACATTCAGAGGCCGACCGAAGGTCAGCAAGGTCCTCAGAGGAACTCATCATGGTGTCCATCGGGCACTGCGGTTGGTTGATCAGGGTTGACCTGTTTTTACCACTGGAATTTGTGTGTGTGTGTGTGTGTGTGTGTGTGTGTGTGTGTGTGCGTGTGTGTGCGTGTGTGTGTGTGTGTGTGTGTGAGTGTGTGCTCTGGCTTTTTCTCATCAACTGGTCAGCAGACTTGTATGCAAACTCAAAAGTCAAGATAGCTGTGAAACAACCCTCCTTCCACACACACACACACACACATGCTGAAACGATGGGGGGGGGGGGGGGTCAGACTTTTTTCAGTGTTGGTCAGCTGTCTTTCAACGCCGGGCAAAGAACTCTTTTTAAAGGGCTTCGCTGGTGATGGTGACAAACACATGATGATCATCATTTAAAAAAGATTTTAACAATAAAAACAAAGTGTAAACAGTGAAATCACTCACAGTGATCCTGGATTTGTTGTATGCCATTTTACAGATCTGATCCTCCACCTCACGTTTCTCATGCTGAAACTCGGTCATTAAACAGGAAATGTCCTCCTGAGAAAGACAGACAGGTAAAATATGATCAATACTGAAAAATTACAAACATTACTTAAGTTTAAAAAAAGTAACCCTTAAAAAGATCCACTTAAATCTTAAAATGTCACTCTTTCTATTTCATTCTTCTACTATTTGCCTCTTTTGCACTGATGGATTGTGGTTCTGGTGGCAAGAAGCAAAGTCCGGCATGATTTTCCAGATCCTTCTGGAGGATCCCAAACTTTCAAATGTCAAATGAGTCTCTGGAACCACAAACTTTCACACCAAACCGCACAAGAGACCCCGTTTTCAAATCCAAAAACACAAAACACCGATCCTTGTGAAGCCCTGACACCTTCATACTAAGGATTCGTCACCTTCACCACTGATCCTCACCAGCTGCATCAGGCACCAAACAACCTTCTGACCACAACCAATCAGAGTTCAGGATAATGGTGGATTAGGATACGGTTCTCCAGGGACAGCCCCATGAGGCCGACGGTGGTGAAGGTCACACTGGCTTCAGTGTGTTGTGTTACTGACGTTCATGAACATCAAGCGACATTTGGTGGATTAAACCAAACCTCCCTGTGTGCATTCTTCAAACATAAATCATTCCCATGAACGCATCGTGCCCTTATTGTGGTTAAACTGGGGACACAAAGGTGACATTTGGTTCTTGTGGAACACTGAACTCGTGGTTGTTAATCTCACTGTTCAGTGATAAAATGTCGACGAGTGGCTGCTTATCAGCACCGAGTCAACAACATTAAACCACTGCAGCAGTCAGCCAACGAAGATTATCTCTGGATTTTTAGATCAGAAGTTAACATGAACTCTACCCAACATCTTGTTTTTTGGAAAATGATTTTCAGAAAAACGTTTGCAGGTGGATGGACGGAGTAGCTCTCACATTTCTTTAATACATTTTACAACCTCAGAGACTGAACGTTATTTACAACCCAAACTTCATTATGAAAGCAAAAATAGAAACAAGGCGTTACATACATTTTGAAGGCTGTAGATGGAGATGATCGGTTTGATTTTTGTTTTACCTTCATGTGACTGTAGACGGAGCTCACCAGTGTGATTTTGTGTCCACGGTGAGCGCCGATGCTTCCACAGAGACCACAGATCACCATGCGTTCATCCTCACAATAAAGGCTGAGCGGGTTGTGATGCTGCGGACACAACTCCTGCTGAGCTGCACCTGAAACACTCACTTCCTGTCAGGATGAAGAAAGAGTATGTTGAAAAAACGTGTTTATACAGTTTAAATACACCAGCATGTTGATTAATTTTTTTATTATTTATCAATACATGAGATAACTGCCTTTAAAAGTGCTTTAGATTTGACTTTGTTAGCTGGACTGTTTTAACTCTGATGATCTGAGCTGCACGGCGTCTGACAGGTGACCTGATCACAGGTGCTTTTACCTGCAGAGCCTCAATGATTCGAGCCAAACTGACGTTGAGAGGAGGACTGTCTCCGTCCACAGCACTGCGACACACAGGACACTGCAGCTGACCGAGCAGGTCCATCGTCATGGAGCGCACACAGCACCTGGACAGATGAGGGCGACACAGGTGAGGTCATGTGAGGACAGGTAAGAACAGGTGTGTCGCATCCATCCATCATACTTGCAGTAGGAGTGTCCACACTGTAACATCAGTGGTTCGGTGAAGATGTCCAGACACACAGGACACCTGAGCTGCTCCTCCAGACTCTGACGACGCTCCATGATCCTGACCGATCTCTAACACCGGAACCAGAACCTCGTGAGACCAGAACTACTGCAGCTCATACAGTCATACTACAAAAAACTCTTCAAAAACAAATAAAAGACGAAGAAAACGAAGTAAAAGTTCTAGAAAGCATCCAAACTTCACCAAAACGGTTTGACTGAAAACAAGTGAACTGACTTGCAGCTTCAGTCACCAGTTTCTGTGTTTCTGCAGGCGACTGTTTATAAACTGAGGGTTTCTTTCTTTTTCTCCAATGTGATTGGATGGACAGAGAAAGTGGGCGGAGCTATGATGATAGGATGATAGGTTCTTTTTGCGTTGACATTGTGTGAAATGATATAAAATGTCATTAAAAAAACATTCATAATTGTCAGAAAATATTTTTTTATTCATTTTGAATAAACAAATGGCAGCTTTTGAGAAAAAAACCACCAAGTGTCTCAGTTATACATTCGATTTATTATTGCTGTTGCTGTTGTTGTTATTATTATTATTACTAGTAGTTGAAGTTCTAGTATTGGTATGAATCTAATTATTACTAAAGTCTCAATAAATCTGACTTGCTTCATCACTGAAGTGTTTGACTTGGCCGGTTTAAACAGCTGCGTTTACATTCCTCAAAGTCTCTGATCTCAGATCTGCCTTTATCTGATAAACCGACACCTGAAAGTCACCTTCACCTCACAAACAACACGTCTCCAGGCTGACAGATCCGTTTCCTTCATGCTCTTTAAAACAATATAAAATAAAGAAAGCAGTTCACACTGAATCTGCGTCGAAGCGAACGTCCTCCTGTTCATCTTTGAGTGACAGAGACCTGAAGAGATGCAACCAGCTGATATCTGACAAACTCCATGGATTAAGGAGGTCAAGTTTTACTGTGAGCAGGTTTGAGATAAACTTCTGGCCTGATTTTCAATGAACTTGGTGGGGGGGGGCAACATGGGCAGGTTTTCTGCTGAAGCAGGATGACGTCTCGACATCTCAACTGGCCGGTGAGAACATTTAGGCTTCGTGTTGGTTTGTAGAAGCTGAGTGTGAAAAGGAGCCGAGGGGAACTAAAATGCAACAGTCAGACCTTTGTGTTTATTTTGCCTTCAGTCTGGATCAGATGAACTGACCTACATTTAAAAGACTGTTAAGTGTAAACATGAAAATGTAAATGCACACAAGTCGACTTAAGAGTCTTTTTCACAACCGATGTGAACTTTCTGCAACAAGATTCACCAAAGACATAAAGAACCTGTTTGAACTTTATAGAGAAAAAACATTTTAGCTGCACATTAAATTCACTGTGACATGACAAGGCTTCAGGATGGCCCACCATCTTTTGACAAAAATGTATTTTTGGAATAAATAGTGAAACATCTCGTGTGTGAGACGGTTGGTTTCGTCTCCATAGCTGATGTTCATGTGAGTCAGTGTTGAAATGATTTAAGGCTCCACACAGAGCAGCTCAGACCAAACTGGAGCATTTCTGACTCTTCTGAGTTCATTCCTTCTCGTCTTATTTCCTGCTTTTATTTAAAAACATGTTTTTGTTGTTTTTTTCCTTCAGGCAGCTTTAAAGTCATTTAAATCATCGTGTAGAAAATCAAAGCACCGGCATCGTGAACGAATCATTTCACACCGACTGAGATCGAAACATCACCAAACTCCTTGTTGTTGATTCAGCTGATTCAATTTTATTAGTTTTCATTAAAAAGGAAACACAAAGATGACACTTAGACATTAATATTGACCTTTGACCTTTGAAACAAACAGACGAAATTAGAAACAGAGAGTCTGAAAGGTACAAAACCTACTAAAGACCTTTGAAAAATCCAGAAGAATCCACATCAGCAGCTCAGCGACAGAAGCAGGAACAAGGTGAAGGAGGGAGGGTCGAGAGGGTGAAAGGTTCTCGAAGGTTAGCTGGGGGTCAAAGGTCATTAGGTGCTGTAGAAGCGTCCTGCATCGACTCTCTGTCTCTTGCGACTTTGTTGTTGCTCAAAGAACTGACGGATGTCATCAGGGGTCACGACCTGCCGGAGAGAAGAAGCAGTCACATGGTGTCAGGAGTCAGGTGACTGAAGAGTCATTCACCAGGTTACACACTTTTGATGCCAAAGAACATTTTTTGATACCAATGTTGACAGATAAGCAACAAATGAGGTGTGTGTGAGATCACACACACTCACACACACACACACACACACACACACACAGACACACACAGAGTTTAAATCCAGTCTGAAACAGTTCATCATACTTTGTGCTTATGTTGACTAATGACAATCGGCAGACTCAATATCCCACAATGCAACATAAGAGGTCGTGTCACTGATCACTGAACAGGTAGTTTGCACTTAAAATGTCTCTTCACACATTTTGCACAGCAGGTCAGCTGCAGGTCAAAGGTCGACTGCGGTCTTTAACTCACTTTTCCTTCAGCTGCGAACGTCTGCAGGAAGTCCTTCAGCTCGGTCTTCATGTCGTTGTATCCTGACAGAAACAAACACAGCAGTGATCAGGCCGACAGGTTCAGGTGGAACCGGGCCGAACTCAGTTTTCTTGCTGGTAATTTCATCCTTTCATCAGAGTTGTGTGTGTGCTGCCTGTTGTTTCCTGTGTGGCTCGTGCAGTCGTACGAACCGTGGATGATCTCCAGCTGCTGCACTCGGTTCAGGTTGTCGAGTGCCGACATCAGCGGGTCGTGTCTCTGTTGTCCCTGATCGCTGTTCTTTCCTTTGTTTTCGTAGGCGAGCACGGTGTCGGACTCATCGAGCAGGAAGGACAGACCGGCTCCAGACAGACTCTCCTGAGGACACACGTGTGTGTGTGTGTGTGTGTGTGTGTGTGTGTGTGTGTGTGTGTGTGTGGGCACAATCACACATCAGATCGACAGAAATGCACCAAAACCTGTGACATCATCAGCACTTCAGCCAATAGGCATTCAGACAGGTGAGTTCTACCTGGCAGGTGCTGCATGAGCAGAGTTTGGATCGCCATGCTGAAGGCCAAAACACGGCTCCGGATTGGACTCTCTTCTGACCAATAGCATGCAGCTCCTTCAGCCTGCAGCTTGGCTCCGCCTCCTCACGGCTCCGTTTACAGCTGGGCTGGATGACATCATCAACCTGACAGACAGATCATTTTCAATCATTAGTCAGCGATTGATCCGAGTGAACTGTGACGTCACACTCAGCATCGAACGATCAGCTGACTGAACCCAGAAGTCAAAAGTGTCTCTGATTCGTTTTCTGTAAACTGAAGAAGAAGCTCAGCCGACTTCTGATCTCAGCTGAAAAAACTCAAACACAAACTGATCTCAGATCAGCTCACAGATGTTTTGACAAGTTTGACATAAAACTGTTTTTTTGTGAAAAAATTATGAACAATTTGATTCAGAATTTACAGGCAGAAGAAATTATTGGCGATGTTGACGTGTCGCAAACCTGCAGCACAAAAGTCTTGTTTCAACCAGACGAACTTGTTTTGACACGTGAGACTTCAGGAACAGCTGACTCAACATTCTTGCACGTTTGTGTGTCGCAGCTCGAAGCAGCTCGAAGCCTCCGGTTTGTTTTTGTGACAGCTGATCGATTCAAAGCTCTTGTACTTCAAACTCCACACAGCTGCTTTAAACTTTTATACTCAAACTGTGTTCACAGTGAATCACTCAGCATGGTGGAAGATTTTTATGGATAAAATATTATCTGTGATCAATTCTATCAGACTTATCATTTTCTAATTGCTTTCTACTTGCTTTAACGTACCAGCAGTGAAAAAAAAAAAAAGATTTCAGCCAACCAGGACAAACATCAGCAGTTTAAGCCGAAGTGGGAAATTTATGGTTTGAAGGAAATTTATTGAGTTTCATTTGTAACTCAGCGTCGTTTTGATGCAGTGATTCTGTGCTGAAATATTACTGATGTTCATTTTAAAGAAAAGGTTTGTTTACACAGCCAGCGTGTTCAAACAGTGACTGAAAACCACAGAAACCGTCACACGTTCAGTCGGAACAAAAAGAGCCGCCACAACAAAGTGATTCTGACAAGCTGAAACTCTGAACATCAACCTGAGCAGGTGAGCTCTGCTGCCTCGTTGTCATGGTGATCAGACCAGGTGAAAACTCTTGAGACTCGACACGCCTGTGAGACGGTTACGCAGCTTCATGGAGCGACCAATAAGAATCCAGATGTCAAACAGGAAAAAACAGCCAGTTCGTTCAAACAGTCCAGAAAAAAATCCAACGAGTTCACGAACTCTTCAAGTTTCAGAACCGACGAATCAGACGGAACTCAGATCAAGATGTCGATGTGAAGATCGGTTTAAGATCCTGTCTGTCTGTCTGACTGTCTGCCTGTCTCTCTGACTGTCTGTCTGTCTGTCCGTCTGCCTGCCTGCCTGTCTCTCTGCCTGCCTGTCTGTCTGTCTGTCTGTCTGCCTCTCTGCCTGCCTGTCTGTCTGTCAGTTACAGACCTTCCCTTGTTTCCTGCCTGCCTGTCTGTCTGTCTGTCTGTCTGTCTCTCTGCCTGTCTGTCTCTCTGCCTGCCTGCCTGCCTGTCTGCCTCTCTGCCTGCCTGTCTCTCTGCCTGTCTGCCTGCCTGTCTGTCTGTCTCTCTGTCTGTCTGCCTGTCTGTCAGAAAGTTACAGACCTTCCCTTGTTTCCTGCCTGCCTGCCTGCCTGTCTGTCAGTCAGTCACAGACCTCTCCTTGTTTCCTGCCTGTCTCTCTCTCTGTCTGTCTGTCTCTCTGTCTGCCTGCCTGCCTGCCTGTCTGTCTGTCTGCCTGCCTGTCTCTCTGTAAGATACAGACCTTCCC
>JAPZDY010000011.1:0-10580 GCA_029783645.1 Ctenochaetus hawaiiensis
GGCTAAAATTGCAGAAAAGTTGCGGTGATTGGAGAAAATTGCAAGGTCGCGCTGAATTCACGGAGATTGGCTGAATTTGCGTGATTTGGTGCGATCGCAACATCGCGAATTCCTGGAGGGACTGAATTTTAGTACTGAGTTCACTTTCATACATTACATGTCTCACCCATTTCACTGAAGCAATCCCCTTGTTTCCAGTCTGCAGGAACTGCCCTGGTATGACCTCCTAAAAGAGCTCTTTTTCTCTCATCCACATTCTTTGAGTTCAAAAACAGCCAGTTGCTCTTGGGCTGAAAAAGGAAAGTTAGAGGCACAAAAAAAATCTTTGAATATCAATTAGTTGATACATTCCATACTAAATTTCTTAATAAATTCATAATTCTTGTTCCTCTACACAGTCTTGAAGTCCTCTTCCCTACCTTTCCATACTGGCCACTGTTAACATGTGGGAAGCTGATACACTGGCTCAGAGTATGGTAACTTGGGTTTGAGATGTAGTTGCTGCGGTGGGTCTCACATGCAGTTGTACAAGCTTCTGAAAAATGAATAGATGATAGGAAATTATACTGGAATGTCACATATGACTCAGTTCACCAGAGTTCTCACAGCAAGACATCCAAACTGAAAGCATGTCAATCTGGGATGTCAATACTCATAAACACTAGTTTTGAGTTGTTTGCACACTGCTCTGAAAATTATACATAGATAAAAATAGATATATAGCTAGAAGTAAGCACAAAAAAACGCTCAACAGATATACCCAAAAAAATACAACTATTACATAGACAGAAGTAAGAGAAAACAGGGGCGTGTACCATATATAAATATACTTAAAAACAACAATGAGCAACTACATAAAATGTCTAAATATTAGTCAAGCTTTCTGTAAAATGTGACCAAATAAAAAGAGCACAGTTGAAAGACTACTGTCGTGGAATTATTGTATAGTGATAATGATGTGAAGTACATGCACTGATAAACCTGTATACAGTATATACAGCATAAATGACTTATATTTGGCACAGTGTATATTTTAAACGGTCAATTAACGATTTATAATTTGTTGGTAAGTTTTAGTGTTCCAGGGTTATTGACATAATATTATTATTTCAAGCATTCATCATAGAAATGACCTGTGGAAAGAAAATGTGTCTGATTGTTTTAGCACACAGTTCTCTCCAGTATCTACTAGATTAGAGAAGCTAAGCAGGTTGTGTTCAGGGGGTGATTGGCTGACCTTGGAGATTAAAAGTCATGAATGTAGGAGGAGGGGAGATCAGCACCTTTTATTTTCCAGTTGTACTGCTCCTGCCCTATTTGGTGACTGATCTGAACCAATCAGTAAGGGGCATACATAGAGATTGCATGACTACATGACTGCATTGTAGAACTGAATGGGCAGCTTCTAAGAATGGTTCAACTTCCTGAACAAGTGCATAAAGCACATCCTCTGCCAGGTGTTTCTGTGGGAGTTCATGTCGAATGCCCCCTTAAAGTCCTTGGAATATGTGGTCCCACAAAATCTGAAAACCTCAGCTTTCATAACAAAACAATGCTTTTGAATATGGTGATGGCAGGAGAACTCAAGCAGGTTTCTGGATACCACTCTCATCTCCATAAACATAAGTGTTCAGTTCACACCACAGAGCTACCTGTACTGCAGACTCATCACTTTCCTTGATGAGGTATCTGCATTTTTTTTCAGTGTAATTTATGTCCACTCTTGGTTTAAAAGTGGTAATTACAGAAGAGACTGTAGGGAAATGCACTTGTCAGTCAAACAATGCAGGCTGGATGCTGACAAATGCAGTAAATACAGGAGTACTAACTACCCCTAACCCTAACAAAAATTAAATTACATACCTGTATACCCTGGTGTACAACATTAACTTCCACTGATGTACACAGTTGAACCAAAACAGGGCATGATTTGCTGAGAATTGAATCACTTTTTTGTATTGTTTTGCTGTGATACACTTTGGTTACTTTTGTTGTTTAAGCAGTTTGAATAACCAATTTCTGAAGTGCATCATTAGCATAAGCGAAGTCTAGAGCCTTTCTTTAGCTTAAAGATTTATTGCCATACACATATTACAAAAAAATGCTATGAAGTAATGCCAAAGTTCTGTTTAATGTCATTAAATAATGCCCATGGTGTGTATTTTTCCTTCCTAATTAAACATTTTAAAAAACATTTCCAAATCCTCATGGTCAACATTTGTGTTTTCTTACACTGTGTCTTTTTCACTGCCTTTAATGGCACACTGCTACATTTCTTAGCAATCACAATAAACTGTCAACTGATGGAATAGAGTGAAACCATCATTAAGAATGTGTTATACTTCTGCAAGCAACTATGTGCATAAAAAACAAACACACAAAAAAACAAAAAACATATGCACTAGATTTACTTGCTGTATTTATTTTCATCAGCTTGATGTAGCATATAAAAGCATGAAGTGCAAAACCAGGATTTGAGTTCAAAACAAGAGGGTAGCAGAAATCCTGTGGATATATACAGTATAAACTTTTATTTACAGATTATCAGTGCCAAACTGAAGTAAGTTTTACCTACTGATATTATCATTATATTGCAACAAAGGCGTATCATATGTGATCAGCCCAACTTGTGCTTAGAGATGAAAAATTTACTTACTTACTTCTTAAAACTATACTTATTGGGATCTTCAGTATCAAAGTTTCTTTTGGCATCTTAAGAAGAAAACACAAATGCAGACCAGGTCTTCACTACCTGCAGTTCTTATAGTTTTTTTTATGTGTCTTGTTACGGCCCTGGCCGTGCCTCTACTTCCTTTCATTTCCTTGTCCTCTGTTTCCCCCCTTCCCCTGTCTGTCTCTGTGTGTCTGTGCTGTGGGTGTGGCATCTCCCTCACTCTCCTAGGTTCCTGATTATAATCATCCTACTCACCTGCTCCCTGCTTACCTGAAATCCACTCACTAATCAACCCTGCAGTTTAAAACACTGGTTCTCTTCTCCAGTCTTCGCCAGATTGTTGTGTCACTTAACTCGGTACAGACCAACCTGTTAGGCCAACTTAAACTGTGTGTTTAAGTGAAGATTCACTTGTGCTTGTTGATTGGAACTAATCATGTTTGTTCTCTGTATCTCAGGATCACTGCCTGCCTGCCTGCCTGCCTGCCTGTTCCTCTGCCACGCTCACAGCCAAACCTATCCTACCCAGCTTGCCTCCCTGCCATCTACCCGCTCTCCTCTGCCCTCGTCTCCTGGATTTTCCCCTCCACCCACATTCATCCTTCTGACAACAAACTCCATTTTGCCACCCTATTTGTTTGTGTCTGTGTTCTGCGTTTGGGTCCTCCTAGATTGAATTGAAACATGTCTATGTAGTGGCTGTATTGCAGTGGCACAAGTTAGCTATTTATTTACCCCTGTGCCCCTTGGTACACCCTATGAAACTATTTAAAGTATTCTTCCTATAATATTTTCTCATTTTTAAATGCTCAGTAGCTTTCATTGCTTTATTCATGACTACTAATATTTAATTTCGTATGACATAAAATCCTCTGATTTTTAAAAATGAAATTCATCACTTTATAGCACTATGGACAGTGAATGGAAGCACTTTGTGTAGTCACTTTAAGGGACATTATATGCAGCATAGAGTTATTTCTTTCCATCAATAAATGGGTCAAATAATTCCATTTAGCATGAAAAACAAGAAAGTATTTTAATTAAACAGTAATCAAACAAACAAGAAATGCAACAGTCATGTACAAAGAAGTAATATTTCACAACTAATGAGGAAAGATCTAGCTAACATACCCATGACAGTACATGGTAATCAGCTGGTTGAATTTTTTTAACAGGTCAACCTATCATGTACCTGCAATGGTGTAATCAGCAGCGACCCTCAGAGCAGGAGTGTAGGTCACAACCGGCATAACGGGCTCTTTGCCTCTTTGCTTCTTTCTGTAGATGATGACGAGAAGGACAAGAAGGAGCACCAGCAACACCAGGACAATGATTCCTGAGACAGCTCCGATTTGATAGGTGTCCACCTGCATCACAGCACTGGTCAAACTGTTTAGGCTGCTCACCACCACAACACCACCTGCAGACAAGAAAAAATGGAAATGTAGCTCAAGATATAAGAGCCTTAGAGTCTGTTTGGTCAAAATGAGCATCTAGTCTTTAAAAAAAGGAAATTCAACAATGCATTTCTCTCAAAAGGCCAGGATTGTCAATGATTAGACAAACAAGGAAATCTAATTACAGAAACCAACCTTGACAACTGATCTAAAAACTTTAAAAAAACAGGCATTTTACAACATTCTTTTGATTAATATGGTGCAAAATTTATTTACACCATTGATAATAAGGTGTTTCCTCACCTTGGTCACAACGAGAACCCTTCCAGCCTGGGCTGCAGTAACATGTACCAGTCATGTGATCGCACGTGGAGTTATTAAGACAGTCACAGACCTGATGGCAGCCATAACCATAGGAACCAGGAAGACACTCTGGAAATATACAAATATAATACACAAGTATATTTAGAGGAAACACCTTGTGTGAGCCTACCTTTGTTTAGTGTTATTAATGTTTGAAATATTTGATGGTTCTGAAATGCATTTGTATGAGAGTACAAGAATTTCAGAAGTTGAAGCTGAACTGAAAGAGTGTTGAAATGACATTATATTAAAAAAAAGATAGGAAGTTGAATTAATACTTCTATTAAGGATGTTGACAGAAGCTAATGAGTCATTTTTACCTAAATGAGCTGAAAGAAGTTACAGTATCTGTTAAGGTTGTAGGTACATTTGGTGTAAGCACTTAGAAGAATTGAAATCTTGAGATAGTACAGTGTGGTAGTCTCATATAGTCAGCCCTTACATATCCACAGCAGCACTGTGTCAGTGCTGGTAAAGGTCTGGCTGCACCGATTAGCATCCTTCTACAGGCGAAAATATTCTCTTGCTTCTTTGTATATCCTTAAACCAATCACAGCTGTCTTGGGTGGTATTAAGCGGATGATACATCAACAGGGGTTCTGAAAATGTTAACATTCAGATGGCATACAGTCCACATCCAGTGCACTGACATCATGAATAAAAACTGATAATGCAGAGGTAATGCTGTATGCAAAAATGTGCATCACTGAGGCAAGAATTTGCCTACTTGTCTAGGTATAAATCATGTGCAGTGGTTTAGAAGAAAACAAATGATGTGTTTATGTTGTAGGCATGTGAAGTATATCTAATAATATACTAGGGGGAACTGAAAAAAGAAGCAAATAATAATAGTGTTGCATTGACAACACTAATACATACTCTTTTAAATGGAAAGGGATGTTGAGAAAAAAGAGAGGGAGGCGGTAAGAGTACATAGGAAGTAAGACTGCCCAACATACTTTGTTCACAGTGTTGTCCCATAAAGCCAGTGCTACAGGTGCACTCCCCAGAGATGTGGTCACAGTCAGCTCCATTATTGCACTGGCAGATCTGAGAACAGTCCTTCCCATAAAAGCCTAATGGGCAGCCTGCAAGGCAGTCCAAACATGTCAAATGATACACTTTCAAAATGATCTTTTTTCTTAAAACAAAAACCATATATATGTCTATGTGAAATATGTGTCTGAATTTTTATTTTCTTTTTTGCAAACAAAACCCGTCAGTTTTATCTTTCAGAGCTTTAAACCCGTTTTCACAGCAATTTTCTATATGTGAATATATGAATATGTGTGTTTGTGGGTGTGTGTGTGTCGGGGGGTGGGGGTGGGGGTGGGGGGTCTGTGACTGACGTTGTGTGCAGTACAGGCCGGTCCATCCTGAGGTGCACTTGCATTCCCCATCATAAGCACTGCAGTATGCTCCGTTGTGACAGCTACATGTGTGGATGCAGTTGGGTCCCCACTGACCAGGTGGACAGGCTGCAACACAGGGACATCTAAATTCCTGAGCTTTGAATTTTTAGTTTTAACTGTATAGATCTATGTACCATTATCTTTTTACTTTACAGATAATGAGGAAAACAAGTGAGGAAACACACGTTGGGAGCAGTCCCTGCCAATCCATCCTGGATAACACTGACAGGAGCCATCGATTGGGTTACAGGTGCCATTGTTGATGCAGCTGCAGCTCCAGGTACAGTTCTTCCCAAAGCGACCTCTGGAACACACTGTCCAGAAGACATATACATTAACCAGTTTTGTTCCTCAACCACATTTTAGATAGAAGTATTCTCACTTATTGAGTATCAATGCCATCTTGGACACAATCCATGGAGTCAAGAGACATGTTAGGAATCTTGGTTGGTGATTTGTTTCACTGTGGCACTCTCATCACACATTTTTGGTCAATACTGTTCTCATCATTTGTAACACTTTGCTAAGCAGTGTGTTACATTCTGTTATTAAATATTCTTGTCAATGCAAACATTAGAATTTTCTAAGTCCCTGCACCGAAATGTACTTTGATATTTGTAATGATGACACAGATGTGTCATATTTCTGCTAACAGCTGTTTTTAGAATGAGATATTCTAGAACAGAAGAGTTTCATTACTTAAAGAATTTCTCAGAACAGTACATCTTTAACCACTACCTAAAGAACATTGTGACAAGTATGAGCCTTGAAACTCATGGATTGAACCATTAAGGCTTTGTAAGGATAACTCACCTTCATTGCACAGTGCCCCTTTGAAGCCTGGCAAACACTCACACTGTCCTGTGATGTGGTGACACGGTCTGTTGCTGTGGACACACTGTGGACAGGTCTGACTACAGCGGTGACCAAAGTAACCTGGTGAGCAGACTTTACCAAATCAGGAAAAACACAAAAGATAACATCATCAATCTGCAAACAATTTCAACACTGTTTACTAAGGTGACAGCCGACTATGTGATCGACAAATGAAAATGTATTTTAAAAAGTTAAAAAATTTAAGATCATCACAGATGAGAGATTTGATGGCTCTTCATTTAAGCTCAATCTAAACAGGTACAGTTGCCTCAGAAAAAACACTGCAAAAACCCTCAGCCACTCTGTTCTCATTTAATGCGCCAAAAAATACAATGGAATCGGAGTTGGCACATCAAGGCAGTTTCAGGCACCCATTATGATGTTTTTGGTGCTTGCACCGGCATTTTAAATCAAATCAAATCAAATTAAATCAAGTCAAATCAAAATTATATAGTGCTAAATCACAACCAAGGCTGTCTCAAAACACTTTACATATAGAGTAGGTGAAGACCACATTCTGGGAATCAATTAATGAAGACTCAACAATGGAAAGTAATTTCCACATGAACTTGGCGACAGTGAGGGGAAAAAACTTCCTTTTAACAGGCAGAGACCTCAGTACAGATCCACGGAAATGGACTGCCATCTGAGAGGACAGGTTCAGTTAAGAGAGAGATAGAGAGCAAGAGAGAGATAGAGAGCAAGAGAGAGAGAGGTGGGGATTTTAAACGTTTTAAACAATAGGTGTATTTCAAAACATCTGCATCAGACATTTTCAGTGCATATTAGCCTTAGGAAATGTATGATGAGCTGAATGTCATTTTCTCCTTTATTATAATGGAATGCCCTGCCACAATAACTGTAGGCTACAATAAAAACACCTGTTGCTTCTCTGCCATTTGTCATAATATTTGGCTGAAGTAACTTACACAAGGGCCTGTTGTGCTGAAATACTTTGGGGTTGGCTATCAGAAACAATAAATAATAAGATTAAGTAATAGGATTTAATTTACATAAAAACCAACTCGGAGCATCACCCTTAAAAAGGAAAATGATAGCCAAATTGTTAACCCAGTCTCATAAAAATACTAACTATAAATATACTAACTATGACAAATAATTAACTTGATAAGTCATTTGGTACCTTTGATAATAATTATGTTTAAAATAATTTACTTAACAAATACCAAATGATAACACATAATATCTAATCTGACGAGTGCATGCACTATTTACATGTGTGTGTGCGTGTGTGTATGTGTGTGTGTAACATTCAGGTTACTCACATGCAAGTTACTGGATGTGCTCCCAGTTCTATATGTGTGTAAAATGTACAACTAACTTAACAATAACCAAGCCTTGACATATAGCTCAAAGAATCCGTACAATAAAATCATAGCAACAATGATAACAGTTGAATAGTTCTGTGCTTAGCTGTGCTTTTTTATGTTAGGTTAAGCCCAGTTATGTTACTAAGTCTTTTGAAGGAAAAGATGTCCTTTTTGGTGTGTTGCTTTGCCAGGTCCATTAGGCTGCAGGCTTGCACTGGGGGCCTGTTGGCATCACAGCCTCCATTCCATGGTTTCTCTGGCTGTATGGGCCGCACCCACACATGCCTTGCCTTTTACAATGCACTTTATATCACTTAACACACACACCTTACTCTATATTGTAAATAGTTACTTACAAGCACATTTGGACACATAACAATCAGGGCTCTTGGGGCCAGGCTGTTGGGTGGCAGATGGGCCCCCGTGTCCTGCCCCTCTGGGGGCTGGTTCCTGCGCCTCAGTGCAGAGGTTATCTCCCAACCTCTGCATAATTGGTGATTTGACCTTAATTGACCTCCCAAACAATCAACCCCAACCCATACTCACAGCTCTCGTCATTGCCAAGAAAAAAATTCTAGTTAACTGGAAAACAACAGTAGACATACTTTACGAAGTAGTCACCATGTATCAACTTATTTAACCTAAATCCATAGCTAAATTCGGCCTACTGGCGTATGCCACCCCCACGTATAAATGTAACATCTCCAGAAAATAGTTATATCATCTCTGCCAATGTTGTATTCCCTACTTTTGTCTCTAATGTTGCTATCATTCTTCTCATTAAGGAAAACTACAGTGGGTCCACGGACTTCAGGATCTTGAGCATGTGTTGGTGGTGATCTTTCCCTCTTGACACTGGTGTTGATCTCTGGCTCTGTGGGGGCTGCTTGGTTGGGCAGCCTCCCCCTGGGAGGCCGGTTGGTTCAGGTGGCTGACCTTGCGAGCTCTGGGGCCGCTGAGTCTGTCCATGGGTCCATGGGGGGGGGGTGACTGGTTCCTCCTGGTGCACTTGCCGGCCCTGGGGGTGTGGAGCAAGTGGGCTCTCCCGTTGCTCCTCTATCCCTTTTCCTCCCTTTTCACTCCCCTTTCCCTCCCTCTCCCTTCTCTCCCTCCCTCCTTTCGGGGGGCTTTGGGTCCCCCCTGGCTCCTGGAGGTCTGGTATGACAGCTGGGTGCTCTCTGTAGGTGGGCTCTGCAGCTGTGCCTCACTGGCATGGTGCTGGCACTTGGGTCCGGGTGTGAATTGGCAGGGGGGGGATCTGGCCCTGGCACGGCCTCATGTGGATGTGGGGCTGGGGGTGGCTGCCACCTCGCAGTGGTGTTGCTGGGTGTGCTTCCTATGTCCCTACTAAATTGGGATCTGGGAGGGCTCTGTGGACTTGCTATTGATGGCCGGCTTGTGTCAGGTTTTGGTTGGGTTGGTTGCTTGCTGTCCTCACGGGGGGTTAGGGTGCATCCTTAGGTTGGTTGGATCTGCTGTGTTCTTTCAGGTTTGAGTGTATCAGGTCACTGCCCCTGCAACCCCCCGCCCAGTCCTGGACAAGCCTCCCCCGAGCACCACCCCTCCATTGCTGGCTGACACTCGGTGGGGAACCAACTGATGCTGTGCCATTGTTTTCCCATCAGGGCAGTGCCTGTTCCCCATGGCTGGTCCCTTGGGTCATTGGGGCCCTCTGGCTCATCTATGGGAGTGGGTTGGGTGGTGGCTGATCAGGCTGCCTGACCATGTTGAGCCAGAATTGAGCCCAAAATTTCTTTGATATGTCCTGTCTGTCCCTCGTTTCCCCCTTGATTTACTGTGGTGTAGCACTGAACTCTTTGGCTGAAAAAAGGAAATTGCACATAATAAAGTTTGACAGGCTAGTATGCCTAACCCTGACTCCAAGGAGGGCTGGTGATGTTCTCATGTTCTCCAGATCGATAGATCGGCAAACGCCGGGAAGCACACTAGTCGCAACAAGCGACATCAAGTAAGAGAGCTTTTGTCTGGGCAGAGACTGTTAAGTTAGCGTGGAATTTGAACTGTGTTTTTGTTGTGTTTTTAAGGACCGCCGAGTCCAACTTGTTTATTGACTGTAAGCTGTTTGCCGCTAGGAGCTGCTTTGTTTAACTCTGCTTTGTGAACATCGTGCTGCTAGTTGTGTGTTGTGTGTATGACCACAATATCCCGTCTTACTGACTTGCACAGCGATCAGTGGACAGTAGATGAGCACCAGCTCGTTTGCCGACCCCTGAAAGACAGTAAAGCGAATATTGCTCCATCCACGATCCTTTGATCAAGCTACTCTGAAGCGTACATGCTTCGCTCTTTCTCTCTCTTTTTTTACTAACCACACACAAGCACATAACTACGCTGCTTCATGTAGTACACATCACCCTGTGAGTATCGCACGGGCCAACCAGAAACCTTCGCACGGGCCAACCAGAAACCTTGGATGACCAAGGAGGTGTGTGCAAGGCTGAGGGAGCGTAATGCTGCATTCAATTCTGGTGACGCGGTGGCACTCAGATCAGCAAGGGCCAATCTG
>JAPZDY010000011.1:21444-34347 GCA_029783645.1 Ctenochaetus hawaiiensis
ACCAAAAGGCGCTTTGTCATAGGATAAGGGAGAAGCCTTGGAGCGCTTGTTTACAACTCTGACACATGCCACCGGCTCTTGGAAAAAAAAAATCGACGTAATTTAGAAATGAACTCGCATGTAGGGGTGAATCTACATCGAGGTTCTAAAACGATTAATCGTGCAGGCCTAATGTAATGTTACAATAATTAAATAAATTGTCAAAATATTTCTTTTTGGTAATTGTTTTAACACATTTACAATTATTACTGTTTTCATTGGTGACTTGCATCTTGTATGCACCAGTAAAATTAACATATTTTAAATGCTCAATATAACTTTTTTTAATTATCATATCGCACAGTATTGGTAATATTACTTCTGATATTATTCCATATTTTCTTAGGCCGCGAAAAATACGTAATTCAATTTAAATCATAGATGTGCAAAGACCAGTAACAGGTGGCTTGAATTATCAACCATAGTCAGCGAAGAAAAGTTTCTATTGAACACTGCCCCTGAAACATATGCTTACATTGTTTATTCTGGAAGCTAAAACATGAAATACAAAAGTATGGTGCCTGTTGAACAATAAATGAAAAATGAAAGAACATAGAGGTTGTTCTTCCCAGGATTTACTTTAGCAAACTTAAAATCTTTTTGACACTTCTGTATTACAAGTTGAGGTAGGTCTTTTATGCACATTTAGTACCAGAAGGTCAAAAGGTTGTAGCCATAAGGATGTCAAGTTGTCATACAGTTCAGCAATGATGGTGTGCTGATTAGAATATTTTTTCAATTATTTTTAAAGACAGTTTACTACTTACCCTGAATTGATTTTTGGATGTGCTTGAAGTTACACAAGGCAGTCACCTATTATTGATATTGTCTTCTTTGGCACTGAAAAGTTTGTTAAGTTGCATACAGGTGTACATGATGCTGCAGAGAAGTAGGGTCTTAAGACATGTTAATAGAAAAAGTGCATATCCTTCTGTACTTGCGCATTTAGCACTTTAGGCATTATTGGAGGCACTTTCTGATAGCATGAAGTCTGGGTATCTTGTCACTTTTCATCTGCTTTCTTTTTTGCTTCTGTCAGATGTTCACTTGGAGCTGGAGTGTCGTCTAGCTAAATTTATGAAAACGGAAGAGGCTATCATTTATTCTTATGGCTTTGCAACCATTGCTAGTGCAATCCCTGCCTACTCCAAAAGAGGCGACATCATCTTTGTGTAAGTACTGTCTGCAACTGTGCCTAGAGTAATATTAAAGTAGAAATAGATGATCAGGCTTAAAAAAGCCTATACAGTGCATAATGTATGTCAGTCAGGTTAAGTTCCACAAAGGTTCAGCAATACATCTATCGTGCTTCTCTTTTGGATTTATATTTCTAGTTTTGTGTTTTTAGTTTTTTGTTGTGCCCTTGTTGTTGGTTCAGGGATGAAGCAGCCTGCTTCTCTATTCAGAAGGGTCTTCAGGCATCTCGCAGCTTCATCAAATACTTCAAACACAATGACATGGAGGATCTCGAGAGGCTGCTGAAGGAGCAGGAGCTGGAGGACCAGAAGGTCAGTAAACAATTCATAATTTGAAATAAGAATTATTTTGGGTGGGTGTCACGCATGCCCTGTGCTTTCATATTTAAAATGAAACCCAAACAGTTTGAACTAAAAATTGCAATTTTATAGCTCTTTTTTTTGGGTCTGCTCTATGTTTGTTTTTTGTTGCAGAATCCTCGTAAAGCTCGAGTGACCCGAAAGTTTATTGTGGTAGAAGGGCTTTATATCAACACTGCAGACATCTGTCCTCTCCCTGAACTGGTAAGAAGAATACTAGTTGAACTGAAGGGCAGCTCATTATTCTTCATGACAAACTTCATCTTGTTGATTCTTAGACTGACCAAGCTTTCTGTCAAGGTCTGTCTTTCTGTCAGGCGCATCTATCAAATCATTGTAGATGCAAATTAACTCTCAAAAACAACAATTAACACTGAAAAAAATACTAAAAAATAACTTAAAATCTTTATTACTAATTTATCATTAATTTTTTTGGTACAGTATGAAAAAAAAGTGGAACAAAAACAAAATAAGGGCAAAGTATACATGTAATATTCAGTCAATACCTAACAAACGACAGAGACAGAAAGGTCAAACAGAGTCAGGTATGAACAATTCAAAATGTTCAGATCGAGTGCAGTTCATCAGACAGGTCCTAAGCCTTTATTTCTAGTTCTTAAGTGAAGAAGACTGAGGTGCAATTTGGATTATAACTGTTCCACAGCTGAGCCCCTTAATACGAATAGACAGTTGACAGAGTCCAGTGCAGAGCATTAGAAGGTGTATACCTTTCGCTTGTCTTGTCTTAAAATTCTGTACATCTGCTTTCACTCAGAAAACTTGCTCCACAAAGCAAGGGAAGAAAAGGCAGTAGGGGCAAAATTTTAAAGATACACAGGTTTTGTATTTATGTATGTTAAAGATCGACAGGATCTTGAGCTGTTTTAATAGTGGGGCTGAATGATCAGTCCTTCTGTTAAATGTGGCGATTCTGCAAAATGTTTTAGTAAACTACGAAGCTTAAGAAGATGGGTGGAATGTGTAGCTCCACAAATGATATGTATGGATGGGTAAATCAAGCTATAAGTCAAAGTTAATAAACACTTTAAAAATAAACACACACTCAAACTTAGAAATTTGCCAATGATACCAATAGATTCAGAAATTTAATGGCAAACAACATTAGTATGACTCCAGCTTTGAGTATCATCAATATAAACTTCAGAAATTTTGATGATAAATATGTTATCAATAAAGGGTTGCAGATGAAGGAGTTAGCCTGATAGGCCTAGTGATTGGGGTAAAAAGCAATTTGCATACAGTATATTTAGAAAATCTGCATTCAGGGATTGAGCATATTTTTTCACTCAGCATATTTTCCCTTCGTGGTTAATCTTATCCAGAACACAAGCAAGACTAGAATATATTTTTTTAATATTAGTGTCAGGAGGCCTGTAAATCCAACCTATGATAACACCTTTATGATCCAAAATCTCTCAATAGGGTATTTCAATGAACAGTGATTCAAAGTCATTTCACATAGAAATGAGAGTGAGACCATTGTAAAGATTGCATTGAAATTTATTGTGTAAATAAATAGATACACATCACTAGTTCTTGTCATCCTACAATAACGTAGAGCATGATAATTTGGAATGTCATCAAGAGATGTCAATTCACTGGTCAGCCAGGTTTCAGAAAATGCCATAATTGAGACTCATGATTTAATGAAGGTAAAAAAGAATTAATTTTTCATGATGCTTGGAGAGGCTGTGATTGTTTTGATGGAAAGTTGAGAACTGCTTAAGATGGTGCTTTGGCATTATCACGCAGTTGGCTGTTGAATCTGTTGACTCAGAATTGGTCCCAGGATACAGACTCCGAAGTTAAGCAGCCTAAATATTATTGGTCAGGATCCAAATGCTCCATAAATTTTGTGTGCCTATAAGTGTGCCAAAGAGAGGGGTAAGAAGTCATATAATGTAAAACAGTTGTCATCCTGTGATCATAATTTTTATCAGCAACCAAACCTTAATCATCTATTTCATGATATGGTGATATAGACACACTTGCAAATCCAGGAGCTCCTCTTATTTGTTTCATTTATATTGATGGGTGTGCATCTTAGATGATAATCCTGTTTACAACAGGAACAATTGTTACGGCCCTGAGCCATAAGGCCTTTGAACAACTGTATTTGAAAAATTACTATATCAGTGATAACAAAGAGAACTACTGTCCTTGGGTATAGAAGGCATGGAACTGATTGAGTAATTTAACAACATGAATTCATACTACTATAATAGTACTGAATGTATGGAATTGTTTGTGTGTGTGTGTGTGTGTGTGTGTGTGTGTGTAAGTGATTGAGTGTGCCTGTGGGTGTGCCCATGGGTGTATGCATATGCTGTCTAAAGATCAGAATTCAAAAGCTGTCATAGTTTTGGATATCTTTGCTAAATTTCCCCTTTATTGTATATGTGTGACCCCCAGGTGAAGCTGAAGTATAAGTACAAAGTGCGGATTTTTCTGGAGGAGAGCATGTCTTTTGGTGTACTGGGAGAACACGGTAGAGGGGTAACAGAACACTTTGGGGTTAATGTGAGTACACTCAATTTTAATTAAAGAATTACTGTATTTATATTGTTTTAATTCATTAAAACAGTAGTCATGTCAGTGGTTCTAGTGCCACACTTTTAGCCCAGTGTCATTGTCTTCCAATTCTTTTTTATGTTTAGCTTTCAAATTATTAATGCCAGTCTTAAGTGCTGACACCTGCCAGACTTCCTCCGATGTGCAGCAGCATGTTTGTGCTAATAAATTGAGTTAAATAATTTTTCCCAATTTTAATTTATGTTAAGATTATTCACCAATATACATCATATATAATGCCATGGTCTGAGTAAGTACTGTTTTCTGATTGGCCAAGAGGTGTTTGTCATAACCGTTTAATGCATACTTAGTGCGGCCCAAGCTCAATCACCATGCAAAAATTCATCCTTCACCCAACTTGTAACCATAGCATCATGATAGCACATTTTATTTTCCTACTGGTTGAAGATCTGCTGTAAAATGTTTTTTTTTTTTCCCTCCACGTTGGTCTTCAAAACCATTTAACACATACCTACTTGCTGAATATCCCTAACCTGGAATACACTTGATCTGTCTTGTCTGAAAACATTTGAAGCATATTTGTTTATTCTGTTGCATGTGTAATAACCCTGCCCCCTCTCTTCTGGGGGGCTGTTCTGGGGCTGCCTTGCAGTGCTTCTCTGCCACCAAGTTATAAACAGGGCAAACATCATCATGGGTGACGAGAGGCAACCACTGGCCTCCTCATTTAACCTGCTCCCATCGGGACGATGTTATTGTCCCCTTCTTTTTCCAAAAAATAGATCTGAGCTATCCTTTATCCTACAAGCCATTAAATTGTTAAATACTCAAACAATAAACAGTATGTCTAGCTGGTCTAGAAAAAAGTCTACCACTGTTCTCTGTCCTCCCTCACCAACTCCTACTTAAAGTGCAATGTAGGTGAATGCTTTTTTTACTGATGTTTTCATTCTGTTGAGTTGATGTATGGAAATGTCAAGTCATTGTTGCTGCAAAACATGGGCAAGAATACAAGTATCTGTCTGTCTACCCCATCTTTGTCTTTTTAGCTATTAAACTATCTAGCTATCTAGCTGTCTAGCTATCTAATAATGACATGGCACCATTTCTGCGATTTGCAGATTGATGACATTGATCTGATCAGTGCCAACATGGAGAACGCTGTGGCCTCCATTGGAGGGTTCTGCTGTGGACGCTCCTTTGTCATTGACCATCAGGTAAGTACCTACAGTTGATTCATAGTCAACGAAATTCTTTCCTTAAATGGTACAAAGCCATTGTATAATCAGAAAGTCCCCTAACATTTGACCTTGTCATAGAACAAGTGTGACATTGGTTATTGTAGAACAGTTTCATAGTAAAAATTTGGATGCAAGGATCACAGTATTGTGCTTAATTATGCTACTACTTGTACTTGTTGTCTTGGAATCTCAATTTTTATGCCTCAGCCCTGGAAATTTTTAGGGCAAAAGGCATTATGTTTTCGGATTGTCCGTTGGTCCATCCATCTGACTGTCTGTCTGCTTGTCCCTCCAGCTTCCTTGTGAATGAGAAATCTCAAGGACACTTTCATGATTTTCTTCAAACTTTGCACAAGTGTTCACTGTGACTTAAGGATGAACTAATTAGATTTTGGAGGTCAAAGGTCAAGATTACTGTGACCTCACGTTTGTTCGGGCCACATTTTTAACTTAATATCTGAGAGCACCTCATGGGAATTTGTTCAGAATTGGTATAAAGGTCCACTTGGTTTAAAAGATGACCTGATTAATTTTAGGAGGTTAAAGGGCAAAGTTACTGTGACTGTACATTTTTCTGATGTATTTTTTATCACAATATCTTTGGATACCTCGAGACAATTACTTCCAATACAGCACAAACATCAATGTGGACTTGTGTATGAATTGATTTGATTTTGGAGGTCAAGGGTCAAGCGCTACTGCAACCTTATGGATGCACTACTACATTATGGAGGTCAAAGGTCAAGGTCGCTTTGAAAGGGAAAAAACTTGTGAGCACAATATCTTAAAAATCTGTCTGGGGGTTATTTGTCAAATGTGGAACAAAGATACTTTTGGACTGGTAACAAATTAAATTTTGGAGGTCAGAGGTTACTGTGATCTTACTTATTTTAAGATCACAGTCACCTTGTACCTTACTGTAACTTGTTAGTTTTGCTTTTTTAAATTCATTATGGCATCATTAACACCTTTATATCATAACACCTTTGCACATCTGTACCTCAAATACTTTTTAAACTGTATTAGTCATGCATGCCTTGTTTTTATGGTGTTTCTCTCAGGTATTTTTAAAATTGCTTTAATAAGTACTTGTTTTTTTAGGTATCCTTTAGTTGTGCCTTTCTTCAGGGATAGGTACAGATGTGTGTTGGTCTTGTCATGTCTGATTTGGATGTAGCTGCTTTCCTGTGAATTTAAACTGTGTGCATTGAGTGAGGGATGTGACTTGACAGTCCTCACCACCTCCGTTTGCCCATTTGCCTTCTTAATTTTCATTTACATTTACAATTTTCATTTACCATTTTTTTATTCATAAAAAACTTTTTTTTATAAGCAGACAACACCACCTGTAAAGCCCAAACTACACAGGAATGTCTTTAGAACACTTCAAAAAGCTGTTCACTTGCACCTCCTGTAAAACTGCACAAAAGAAATAAAACTAATAGGGATTTTATGGAAATGAAATCTTGCCCGGTTAATATCTATGTTCTTCTTAAAGTTTAGATTGGATGGATTGCATTGGGTTTTGGCTTTCCATTGTCATCAGTGTAAAAAGACTTATCCTCACATCATCCCCTGTAATACAGTAAAGGTAAGAATAGTCTTTCTTGTTTTGTAGCGTCTCTCAGGCCAGGGTTACTGTTTCTCAGCATCACTGCCTCCCATGCTGGCTGCTGCTGCCATTGAGGCCCTCAACATCTTAGAGGAGGATCCAGGTACAATTTCTTTGTCCTCTCTGCACCTCTTCATCTTTAGATCTCACCTTACAACTTCAACAAAAAATTAAGACACTGTGTTAAGTTCTCCCAGTTTCACGGCTGAGAACCCTCTGTTGCCAGTGGTCTCTCTATGTAATAAGCTTTTGAGAGAAGAAAGCACAGAGAATTATGTTATTTTGATTAGGAGTGTGCTAGGAGAGAACTGCACCAATCCCTGTGTATGTCCTTTCCACCTCTACAATGAGCTGCAGTGCTGTTTTATTTATATTTATTATAAAATTTGGCAAAGGGGACTGACCATCCCAAAGTGGTTGCCATTTTAGAAGGATCAATCATAACTTGATCCAGTGAGATGACATAACTCAAAAAAGAGACAGTGGAGGAGTGGATTTTCCTTCTTTTTTTCATTAAAAATATGGTGTTAAAAGTTGTCTTCCACTCAACTCCCTCCCTAATGTGGACTGGGTGATAGGTATTACACAGGTCTAGCTTAGTGATGACAGTGGCTCCCTTGACTGGAATGAGAGCAGAGTCAGTAATTAGTGAGTGATGTCTGATTTGTCACTAATACTGGTTAACCCCTGATATGTTACAAGTGCACCATCATTCAAATCAGACTAGACAGCCAAACTATGAAAATGGTAAGTAAACTACCAAACAGCCTTCACTAACCCAGTTTCATTAAACTCCGCCCACTTGTTAGCTTGACACAGGGTGGTAATAAACAGATCTAAGCACAGCTGAAAAGGTATTGAATGGTGGATGGACCTTACTCAAAGATGGCATTAAATATATTAGTGTAGGGCCTTGCAGTAGATTTATGAGGTATGTTATGTGGGCCCCTTCACTGGCGTGACAAGTGGGCTCAATGTTTAAGGCAAGATGACGCTGTAGGAACTGACCATAAGTGTTGGTGTCACCCAAGTATTGGCTATTGGTGGGATGTGAAGCTGCTGTGATGGGAGGCATGGGCTGAGCAGTTGGTGGGGCTTGTTTGTTGGCAGCTAATGGTGAGGCAAAAACAGCTGCCAAAGAGCCAGCTATCTCGCTGCTGACCATTGCTAGAAAAGTGGTGAACTCCTTTAACTGTTTCCTGCCTTCCACAGAGTGGGTTCCTGCAGAGCTAAATGCTGTCCTGGAGGACTTAAGCCTTTTTTAACTTATGTTTTGTAAGTTCAAGGTATGGTCAGATTGTACTGTAATGTCTGAGTTGGTGGACTCAGCTGAGGGGTCATTAAAGGGGTTTATCTGTAAATGGCAGAATGGAGTTGAAACGTGAAGACAGACTGAATGGGCAGTGATAGAAGCAACTGAAACTTGATAGAGGAAGGGCTCCAGTGCAGAAGGCAAAAAGGATGAAGGACTGAAGCCAATGAAAGGAGTCAGGCTGAGGCTCTGAAACCCAGGGGAACATGGTATATGAATACTTAGCAGAATAGAGATGAAACTGCAACAACATTAAGTGGCTGAAAAGTGATTGACAGAAAAAGCCAAATTTACAATCTGGCAGAGCAATGGAGTCAGAGCAAGGTCTTTATAGCAAAGAAAGGATTGTTGATGACTGACTGTGGGAATTGTAGAGCCTGGCCTCCAACAACAAAACGACCTCAGTGGTCGTTTTTCAAGCAGCTTTTTAAGACCCATATTTATGTTTTGAATGTAGGGCGACCTCTAGGGACCGTGTAATTAACGTGTGAGGTTATAATGCCTTTTAACATTATAACTGGGTTAAAAAAGGCTTAGCTTACCGTCCCACCTGTAGTCTTACCCTTACCTTAACCTCACTAACACGATGAGACTTCTACTGGCAGAAAATAACCCCAAGAGCAAAAATGATGTGTGTAGTGTGTCCTCTGTCGCTGTTAGGGGCAGTCTACTGGTTTCCTCTAAATTCAGATGAAGGCAGCAAAATGACGTGCTGAGTCGTTTTCTATGGAGGACATGTTGGAACTGTAACACACACATTCTCAAAGGGTCCTTGCTTGTCTTATTATTGCTTTTTAAGTGTTTGCAAAAATCAAGAAACTGTATCTTTTTTTTTCTTTTTTTTAACAGAATTTTCAGATAATTACAGCTTTATTTTTATACAAACGAGTTCTCATTTTGGGTCGGTTCCCAATTATCCATCTGTTTGTTTTTTTCAGATATTTTTACTATCCTGAGAGAAAGGTGCCAATATGTTTACAAGGCCTTACAAGGGTAAGTAAAGTTTTTTTTTATTTTTTTTTGATGGATGTCTCATATCTTGTAGGCTGAATTAAGAGTTTTCTCAGAAATGTATCTAAAATTTAAAGTTTGTTGTTGCTTGTGAAACTATGGCACATTTCACATATGCAGAGGGTTTTAAAAGAGATTTTCTTCCTTTGTTTTCAAAAAACACTCTGTCCACAAAAGTTGGACACACTCAAAACACTGTTTTGAGTAAATCTGTGTAAATGAAAAACACTAAAACACAACTGAGACCTTGTCAAGACCATACCAAACCAACAGACACTGATACAACCCTAAGGCTATATCGTTAAATCGGAAGCTTTGAAAAAAGTTATTACCAGCTTCCTACAGTCGCAGCCCGGTCAGTGACACTGGACTTCCATAGTGCATTCTGAAACTTTGTGTGTGAGAATATACCAGTTACATTACTCTCCCTCCCTCCATGCGATAGTTTTGCTTTTTTTGAACACATAGCAGGGTAACATGCTACAAATAACTTGATGTGTCTGTTTCCAGCAAAAACAACAGCAGAGTTGCCCTTTCAGTTCTCATAAAACAAGGGTATGGAAAGTCAACCAACAAGACAATTGTGGAAGAATCTGTGTTGGTAACTTTTGGCAGCCTTTCCAATTTAAAATTCATGCTAATAGAAACCTCATAATGTTCTCTATAAGGACAAAGAGTTGGTTATCTCACTTAGAAGTTGTAGGTAACAGCCTATCTCCTGCAGCTCTTTATCTAATAGTTCTTGTGGGTGCTCCTACTTGTTACTCCCAGCAATATTTTAAACTGTCAAAAAGTGATTAAAACTTTTTGAAAATGACTATTAATTTGTTTTGTTGCATGGACAAAAAGCCAAACAGAGAAGAAGCTTTGTTTTCAAAAACACTTGTGTGCATATGAACAAAGCAATAGACTATGCACATAGGCTATATAAATACTAAAGATTTATGGCCCTTCCATAGGTGGTAAACGGACAAATTTCCTTGTTTAATGAAGAACAGAGAGAAAAGAGAAGTATCTCTACTGAACAGTGAACTGTGTGTCTTGTCTTATGCAATATGTTTTTGGGTTTTTTTTGTTTACCATGGAAGAAAGAAATTGAAATTTATATTACAGCCTCTCTGCCTGATTTATCATCATGGACTGGCCTCCGCAGGAAACAGTCTGAAATGTGTGTGGGTGTGTGAAAGCAGATGAAAAAAAATTAATTGCCATTATCCTTTTGCAATTATTTATCCTGGCCATTACTTAATCATTTCAGCCTTGCTGTCAGTGTTACATCATGCTATGATGATCTCATGTAGCCTGATTATCCATGTATGACAGAACTCCTGGTCTGAAGTTAGTAGGGGAGCCTTTTGCCCCGGCTTTCCACTTACAGCTGGAAAAGAGTTTGGGCTCCAGGGCCTCCGACATGCACCTGCTTCGCATCATTGTAGATTATGTAAGTCTGCTTTAATGAATCAGATTTCATTAATCCAATAATGATTTTTCAAGTTGCTCTTTTTTGTTGTATAAAATAGAAGCTTATATAACAAGAAACTCTGGAGAGTCCAAATGTAAGCATATAAATTGAAGATTGAACTATAATATTGTTGACATAGCTCTTTTGCCAATTTTGACTTTCTCGCTTTTTATGCCCTTAATGATAAAATCAGAACAAATAATCTTTTGTGTTGTGTCTTGCATTTTCTGCATCTTTTTTTCACTTTGACTGCATATATACATCAAGTAGTTACATAAATTTTGTGCTGAATAACAAAGATTGTTTTTTAGTGTCTCATAGTACGGTTCCTTTTTTCTGTCAAAGTGTTTGGAGAGACATGTCGCCTTGACTCTTGCTCGTTACCTGGAAAAAGAGGAGCGTTTCCTTCCCCCACCTAGGTGAGAGACCAGAATATAATTGTGTAAAATCCCCTTTAACGCTGTTTAAATGTGACTTTCTTTCCAATTGTGAAACACTTATCCTCAATCATCAAACACGTTATCTCTATTAAGTCATAATATGACTGAATAACATGCTGTAATATATATATATATATATATATGTATAAAATATGCAAAGACCATGGAAATGGTGTTAAATTGTTTAAATGAAATCATTTGTATGGATTACATTAGCCTTGACACTGCCCTTTTGTGTCTGACTGCGTAACCTATGTGTGTCTTTAGTATCAGAGTGGTGGTAACAATCGAACTGACGGATGAGGACATCAAGAAGGCCACAACTTGTATCAAAGAGGCAGCTTCAGCTGTCCTCAAATAACAGTGTTGTGTTTGTCACTACTAAAAGTTTTACATCACCACCACTGCTGTAGCAGGGACCTGGGTCATAGTCATCACAATGAGGGGAATACTTCTGAGCAGTTGCTCTTAATCACATACTGTAAAGAAATTCTACTGATGAATATGTTATCTTGCTATCTATCTATGCTTTGTTTTGTTTGCATTTGCTCTCATTTTCATGGTTTTTGTTATACTACATGTTTTATATTGTTCTGAATGTAAGTGTGGGCCTTCAGCAAGACTGGTGTTCTCTGCTGTAAATGATGATAGCCCACAGTAACTAATTTAAAAAAAAAAAACAAAAGCAAAAAAAACCAGTTTGATGACACTTGATTTCCACGGACCAAAACTTTGTCCATTTGTGTAGTGACCAAAAATAAGATATTGTGCTCATTCTGTCTGTTATGTCTACAGTCTTGGCAAATGAATTCCTTACAAGCATACTGATTTTTTACACCATTGGTTGTTCTGCCACAGAAAGACACTGAGTTTTTACCTGGATAAATTGTTCTTTGTAGTTCAGTTTAACTTCTGTTTTGTTCAAGGTCAGTTAATTTCTGTCAGCCTTTCTGTGTTACAAATAGAATAAATAGATTTGTAAAACTTTGTTGTGATTTTAGTGGAATGAACCTGTATCTGTTTTGAGTTCAGATGTTTTAAAGTTTTGAGCTTTCCAACCATTTACAACCAAGCACATCAACCAAAATCCTCACACAATTGCCTTGTATATTCATAGTCTACCATAAGTACAGATCAAACAGATACAAATGTAGGAGAAATATTCTGGGTTTCCTTTTCACAGGCCAGTGTCATTTTACTCATGAGCAGTAAATCACTAAAAGTAATGCTTTTCTTTGCTTTAATGCTACAGGAATTAATTAATTACAGGAATATAATGCAAGGTAACTACAGTGTTCCATCTAGTATGAAATGTATTTATCTGGACAAAATGTTTATTAAAAGGTTACTCTTGTAATTTAGTAAGTACTTTCATAGTTTGCTCACTCACGATAAAGTTACTTTTGTGTCTATATCATGCATTTAAACAGAATGTTCTAGAGCAAAACTATTAACACCGCTTCAAAAAGTTTTGTTGCAAGTGAAATAAATTTGATCACATTGCATTAATGTGAATCAGAAACTGTAATTTGAGTATAAGTTTGTTCTGTTTGTTTAAAGGTTTTGCTGTGTAATCCAGAATTTTGTTTGCAAACCTAAAGGCTTTAAGTATAAAAAAGTTTTGTTTGCTAGTTGAATTTTTTTAACAAGTTTAAAAAATTCAATTCTTTAAAAGCT
>JAPZDY010000011.1:60964-74230 GCA_029783645.1 Ctenochaetus hawaiiensis
GTAAATATCTTGTTAAGTTACATATAGAGCCGGGTAAAAAATTTGCAATTAATCGCGATTAATCGTGCGTTAACTCAAGACACTAATGCGATTAATCGCGATTAAAAATTTTAATCGACTGACAGCCCTATATATATATATATATACACACATATATATATACACATATATATATAGGGTGCTTTAAAGGGATAGTTCACCCAACATTTAAAATGTTCCCCATTTTCTACTTACCACTACATCCATGCAAGTTCTGGTGACATTTTCTAAACATAATATAACCTGTCTAGAGCTTCATTGCTGATACAATGGAAGCCTTTGGTAGCAATGTGTCAGCCAGATCCTCATCAGTGGTTTGTTTGCTGGCTCTGTAACATTTTCAAAGGAAAACATTATATCATAGAAAATTAAATCAGGATAAGTATTGTATGTACATTGATACCACACATAATATGTTCAAGGAAAAACTAAATATAGCGGTTAACATCATTGAATTATAAATCAGAGGACTTAACTCATAATTTTTACTATCCCCAGAGCCTCCAGAGAACCACAGGAAGGAGATAATGTTCATTCTAATACCTGCAAGCGCCATCCCATTGGTCATTGCTTGCCTCTTCTTTCTGGTTTGCATGTGTCGCAATAAGCAAAAGGCAACAACTGACACAACACTTCGCTGCCAGCTCAGCGGCTCACACAGCCAGGACATGGAGCTGTCACTTCTCAATCAGAAAAAACACCAGGTAACACACACACAAAAAGCACAGTTATTTTATTGTATGTATTATATTTTGCTTCACTAGAAAACAGAACCAACTCATCCATTTTAACACTGAGGAATCTGGTAAAATAAATGATGCAGCAAAAACAAAAAAATGCGCACCACCACTAAAAGCTCAAACTAGTTTAACAGTCTGGTCCCTCTACAAGAAGATCAAATTCAAAACTCTTAATGTAATTTATTTTGTAATATATAGTTATTCTGAGCTCTTAGTGGTGCATGTAGTGTTACCAAACAATTATTACTCAATACCGCAAGCACATATTTTGCACACTTTATAGATCATTAAAATATATCTAACATAGTATGATTCTACTGTTACCTGTTGATTGTGGGGATTGAGTATTTGGATAAGTGCTGCAACAAGCTATTAATATCCTTTTAAATGTGATTATAGGCTTATGTGCAGTGTTAAGTGTCTGATAAACCATAAATTCACAAATCTATTACTAATATTTTTAATCCCTGGATCCTATTCAATCAGCTCATCTGCACTTGAAGCAGCATACCAATGTATTTTTTTAAATACAGTCTTGTTTCTAATCAAAACAAATAGTTATGAAAAAGGTGACCTTCTACTAGGTAAACATTAGAGCATTAGGTTTTATTGCTGGCCATACAATTTGATGAAATGTATTTATATTTATTGCTTTGTGGCTGCAGGCCAAGCTGTGGGAGATTAACACGTCAGCAATACAGTTTATGGAGGAACTTGGTGAGGATCGGTTTGGCAAGGTTTACAAGGGTCACCTGTATGGCAGTGCACCTTGTGGGCAGACCCAAGCAGTTGCCATCAAGACATTAAAAGACAAGGTTGATGCCTCTCTGTGTGAGGAGTTTCGCCATGAAGTCATGCTCCGTTTTCACCTACAGCACCAAAATATTGTTTGCTTGCTTGGTGTGGTCACCAAAGAGCATCCAATGAGCATGATATTCACTTACTCTAACTTTGGGGATCTGCGTGAGTATCTGGTGATGCATTCCCCCAACTCAGATTTTGGCAGCTCAGATGATGACAAGACAGTCAAATACTCTCTTGACCAGGCAGATTTTCTTCACATTATTACCCAGGTTTCTGCCGGAATGGAGTACCTCTCTAACCAGCAAGTAGTCCACAAAGACCTTGCTGCTAGAAACATTTTGGTCTTTGACAAACTCAGCATCAAGGTCATGGATCTGGGCTTGTTCAGAGATGTCTACTCTGCTGATTACTACAACCTAATGGGAACAAGCCCTTTCCCCATACGCTGGATGTCCCCAGAAGCAATTATGAATGGCAAGTTCTCCACTGACTCTGACATCTGGTCCTACGGTGTCTTACTGTGGGAGACTTTCAGTTATGGTCTGCAGCCATATTGTGGCTGTTCCAACCAGGATGTGATCGAGATGGTGCGCAATCACCAGCTACTGCCTTGTCCAGATGATTGCCCAGCCTGGATTTATACACTTATGCTAGAGTGTTGGAGTGAATTCCCAGCAAGAAGGCCGCGATTCAAGGATATCCACACACGCTTGTGCTCCTGGGAGAGCTTGTCCAATTATAAGAGCTCTGCTCAGACTTCAGGCACCAGCATTACTACCCAGACCAGCTCTCTAAGCACCAGTCCTATCAGTAACATTAATATGAGCACAGCAAATGCATCGCGGTACACCAGCCCCAAAAAGAGTTCTCTGCTCCATCAGCCCCAGTTCATGCCCATTAAAAGTCAAATCCACCGACCAGTTGTGCCACCACAGCTTTACATTCCTTTCAATGGATATCACCCTATGCCAGTTTACCCATACCTGCAAAACTTTTACCCTTTGCAAGTATCCATGCCCATGCCCCACCAGCAGATGCACCACCCACATCAGATGGTTGCCAAAGCTGGTTCTCACCATAGTGGCAGCGGATCAACATCTACGGGCTATGTCACCACAGTCCCATGCAACACTTCTGTCACAGAGCAAGTAGCTTTACTCAATGAGGATTCAAAAACCATTGATGAGGATCTGGCTGATAGCACATCCCAGGCAGAGGCAGACCAAAACAAGGACTTGTCGGTCCCTGAAACAGAATTGCTGGGTGACAGTGACCCTTTATAGACTGATGAAACTGTGATCCACCTGTCAGACGCATAAGTGTGCTGTCCAAACAAGGGTTAAAATGAAATATGTGAGCTGTGCTTGCTAAAAATTTTGAAGCAGCAAAAAGTGAAGTGAGCGTTTTTTGTAGAAGAGTGGATGTTTGGAATGTGTACATGTTTCTTAGATAAAACAGACACAGCTGAATGTCAGTTGTGTCTGATGTTTTTGTCTTCTAAACTCCTATATAGATTATTAAGAAAAAAGTCATTGCAAAATTCTCAATAGACTTTGTTTTTATAATGTCACTATACAGACCAATTTATCGTTTTGCTGTTGCTGTGCAAGGCAAAAACACTTGATCTAAGAATACATTAGGGGTTGTCTTATTTGGTAAGTCTTTCCTGTTGTATGTACGCTTTGCTTCAAGATACTTCTTCTGACTACTAAGGCCATTCACTAGCTATAAAGCTATAAGGTCAGATTCATGCCTCCACTGACTCCCCATCCCCTCTAACCTCACAAATTGTACCATTTTGTATAGGTATCCAGTCTGCCCTCCCCTTCCCTGACCCAATTAAAATGCCAGTTCTGTTTTTAGGTTTATTATTTGCCAGTTCTGTGACCAGAACCCAGGATTGCACCCAGATATTTATTCTTATTATGAGCAAGTGCTTTGTTTGTTCATAACTTTGGAGGACATTAACAATTTTAATTAGAGCTCATGTATGAGCCGTGGGCAGACCCTCTTGGAATGCAATTTTATTTTTTGCTCCCAAGTGGATCGTATTTTTGCTGGTCCCAGCATGCCCAAATATTCATGAAACTTGGTTCGCATGTCCAGCCTGGCAATAGATTTCGTATTTTGGTGTTGTCAGAAATAAGTATAACAATTTGATTCTACAGTGCCCTCTATCATGTTGCCCAAATAGCCAGTTTCACCTAGAATTATGAAATGGGTACACTCATGAATGATGCCTAGATGCACAAAAAAGCCTCTTGGACCAACCCCTCAAACCCAACAAGAGTTGCCATTTTGAATTTTGCTGTCATTTTTTGCAATTTCCACCTCTCATACTTTTGCAAACTCATCCTACAGAATTGATCAAAGTCAGATTTGGTACGTCCAATCTTTAGACCTTCGTGATCAGAAGTTATTATGGGTCCATGCAAAACTTTTAGGATTTTCACAGGGTGTGGTGTTTAATTATAAACAGGAGGTTACTATAACTTTGGGCTACATGGCCCAATCTGTCCCGTAACTTCATAGGTTTGATAAGGATCCAGCCCTGAACACATCGGTATGACAATATTTACTCATCCTCATAGCTCCACCTGTTGGCTACAGAATATGATATTTTTTTATACACTTTTACAAACTTGTCCCACACAATTAATCTGATCCAGTTGAAATTCTTTCTTTATCTTAAGACCTTCACAATCATAAGTTTACAAAGGTCCATGCAAAACTTTTATTGTTTGTCTGTGGCATGGTGTCAAACTTAAATGTTTCACCACCAAGAAGATGTTGTAACCTCCTTATATATTATCATATCTCCCCCAAATTTCACAGGTATGATATGGGTCCCACCCTGACCACACCTGTATAACAATATTCACCTCTTGTCATAGCACCCCATAGAGACTACAGGAAATGACTTTTTTCATACTTTGACAAACTCATTCTACAAAATTAATCTGCTCCACTACAAATTCAGCCTGTATGATCTAAAGACATTTATGATAATTAAGTAATTAATTAAGTAATTAATTAAGTAAGTAATTAAAGGTTTGCGCAGAACTTTTACTGGTTGCTCGGGGTGTACCATCAAATGATGGTACTGATGCTTCACCATAAACTAGGAAATTGTTATAACTTTACTGTACACACTCAAATGCTACATATTCTATTGGTGTTTGAAATTCCTCAGTATCTCCCCCAACATTTCAACAAAGCAGCCATGCTCATGCTGTTTTTCACCTACTCTTACTAAACTGTGTACATGCTGATTAAGAGTTTCAGTCTTGGGAAAGTGACATGCCAATTAGGCATCACACACACTGCAACCTGGTAGCTACCACATGAAAACCAGGTATGACATTTAGGTTATGATTTCCATTAAATTCTAACACATGCACAACTTTCTATGTACTAGAACCTAACACAGGAGTACTCTGTGTTGTCTGGGGTGACTGCAGCCCTCCCTGATTGGCACAAGGGTGCGAGGGCCCGTTCAACTTTGCTTGCAGATCTGATTGTTTTTGAAGTTGTTATTCTATGGTTTGTCATAGCCACAATCATTGTAGAGTATACAATAAATATGCATGTTGTGGAAATTTTGAAAGAAATAATCCACAGGTAACTTTGTTGATAATGAGCCTTAATAAGATGTATTTTTAAACTTATTTCTATCAAACAAACTTAAAAAGGATCTTGTATGTGCTGTGTATTTTCAGGCAATTGTCAAAAGTTTCATTTAACATGACTTGTTTTTTATATGGTTGATAGTTTTATTATGTTTATTATTGACTACGACCAATTTTTACAGATTTGTAATTTATGTACTTCTTTTTGAATACTTTAGTTGCATATTATTTTTCATAATTAATAAAAATTTCTAAGCCTAGTTTTATTGCAGTGCCATTTCCACAACATCTGTGCTTTGTTTTAGCAGCTATTGTTTACATAAAATTATATGAATAAAACTGTGTTTCCTGGAAGGAATTATGTGCCATCATTTGATTATATTTAATCCTAACCTACAGTATGTACAGAGAATTTAATGCATGGAACATCGTGCCATTAAGGTACAGTTGGCAGAAAAGTATTTTTTGCAGTGAAGAAATGATTTTATTTCCAAAACCTGATTAATAAAAGCACCTTAACTCTCACATACAGTACCCTTCCATTGTGGTTCAGAAGAACTAATACTATGAAGAAATACCTTATTGTATTTGTTTGTTGGGATTTTGATCCCCTTTAATTAAACAGCAAAGCAATAACAGATGTTGATCCATGTAAAAAATGCCAAAAAATGTGTTGCATGAACCTGCTAAAAGTCTCCTTTTGAAAACAGTAACTATGATCAAGTTACTATTTTACTCACCTCTCAAGATATTTTGTAGTCTCGATTGTCAAAAAAAGTTGTCCCGCTTGATCCTGAAGAAGTTTGCTTAATTGTTTCATACTCTATCAAAATTAAACATTTGGCAATGTAGATTTAACACAGTATTGAGATTGTAACCTCTGTCCTTCAAATCTGGCCTTTGCAGCATTACTTTTTCGGCTCAGTCTTCAAACAACTTCAAGAGGCAATCACTTTAGTGATATGTGTGCCCCTGTCTGTTCCCTCAGTTTGTTTCAGTCTCTCTTTCATCCCTCCATGACATAGTGCAACACATTAAGTCTACAAACTGCCACCTGGACATTGTTCCCACCAAGCTGCTGAAAGAGGTTTTTCACACTGTTGGGCCTGGTCTGCTTGCTTTTATTTACACTTGCCTTACTTCAGGAACTATCCCAGCTGCCTCTTAACATGCCGTGGTTAGGCCTCTTCCTAAAAAAATTCATCTCAATCCCTCAGTTTTATCCAATTTTAAACCTTTTTCTTATTTCTCTCTAAATTTGTTTTTATACAATTACAGTCCTTTTAAAACAATTCTGTTCTTGAGAAATTTCAGTCTTGGTTTAGATCACGTCATAGCACTGAGTCTGCACTGTTAAAGGTGTGTTATGATATTGCTCTGTCTGTAAATGCCAAGTGCTCTGTTGTTTTAGTGCTGCTAGACCTCACAGTGGCCTTTGACATGGTGGACCATACAGTTCTCCTGTCTAACCTGAACCACTACATGGGCATTCATGGCTCAGCACTGAAGTGGTTCACCTCTTACTTGACTAATAGAAGCTTCTCATTAATGATGGGGAACCTGTCCTCTTCTTGAGCTTAACTCTCTTTTGGGGTACCACAAGTTTCTTTGGTCCTGTTCTTTTCTCTCTTTACACATTGCCGCTTGGATCAGGTATAGCCAGGCACAATCTATACTTTCATTGCTATGTGGACAATTACAGATCTATTTACCAGGGAAGCCAAGAGGAAGTGACGCACAAAGATCCTTATTTGACTTTATTGCAGACATTATGCAGTGGTTAGCTTAAAATTTCCATCATTTTAAGGAAGAAAAAACTGAGTGTATCCTGTTTGGGATTACTGAAATGTCTGGCTGTAGTACACTGACTTCAAAGTATGGACCATCTGTCAAGACTCTTTTGATAGTGGTTTGAAATTTGATCAACAAATTGACAATGTGTTTAAGACAAGCTTTTCTCAACTACATGTTTTGCCCAAAATCAAACCCTTTCTTAATCGTCCCAACCTTGAGAAAGCAATCCACACTTTTATTAGTTCAAGAATTGACTACTGCAATACTCTTTATGCTGGTATTTACAGTCTTCCCATATATACTTATTTATAATATATATATAGCTTCAGCAGTGCCTTCCTGTCCTGGGCAGTACACATTTCCATGCCAGTTTTTGATGTGTTTTGAGTCAGAATGCTTTTCATTGTGTCTTTAAAAAAGTTGCAGTAACTTAAAAAAGTTTTGACAGGATTTTTTTCTTTTTTATGGTCCATTAGCAAATTGTCAATTCATTTGTTTGTTTGTTTACAAGGGCAGCAATGTCATGTACATGCCAAGTTCTCTGTGGTTTAATTCCCAGAAACCCAATACCGTTCACCTGCTCCACCTCAGCTCCACTAATGTTGACAAGGATATGTGTCTTTGCCTCTTTGGTTTTGATGTGATAAGCAGTAGGCTGTTCTTTGCCATCCTGCAAGATTGTTGATGTCCACCCTAAACAAACTCTTATTGTTGTTAGAAATCAGACCAATGAGGGTGATCCTATGATGTCCTTTGCATACTTGACAATAAAGATCTTTTCATGTCAGGGGTTGCTGTCATGGGTTTACTAAAAAAAATTGTGATAGATATGTAGTAAGGGTTAAGTCACAGTGTAAAAATATGCTTGCATGTTTTCTCCGCTGTATCTCAATACTTTAAACATCTTTGGGATTTCCTACCTTACATTTCTTCTCATCCGTCATATAGGCACATACTAATTCATCTATAATAAAGCAAAATTGGCCAATAATACAGTTAATACTGCTGCATCAGCCAGGATTGTCCTCAGACACTTACAAAAGACCAGACAATTACTGTTAATATCATCACTTAAACACTGAAAATTTAAGCTAGCAAGGTTTTTGGTCAGTGCTACTGTCACAACAGGATAGAAAATTATAGCCATAGATGGGACATCAGTTTTTTTAATTTGCACACTACATTACAGAATTTGCACTGTGGATGAAGACTTTTTAGCTCAGACAGTGTTTTTTTTAAATAAAGTTAAAATAGTTTGTAAAGTGCATACAAATGGATGCACTATGCTGTATTTATTAGTAACAAGAAAGTTGTGAGTTTCCCCCTAAGTGTCCTACCTCTCGGTTAAAATCAGAGGTCACAAAGTGTGACATATCAGGCAAAATGAAACTTTACTAAAAGTAAATTAAATGTACTCTGTTCAAGTGACAATGAGGCCCCTGATAATCTGCATCATGAAATGTGAGATAAACAGAGCACTCAATGAAAACCGGCTCCCTTCATTTTTTGAGAATATCCTCTGTGCCCCAGGTTGTTAAAAGTAAATAGAGTTGAGTTGGGTTAATGTCTTCTTTTATTTAAGGAGTGATCAGTAACTTTCTATATTTGTGGTTAAGATGGTTAAGTTCCATATTTATTCTCCAGTATGGGCTCATGCAGGTTTGTTAAGTTGCTTCTACCTATGTGAACAACATGTGAATGTCAAATAGTATAGAGTAATTAAATTGATGGTTTCACAAATGGTACTCACATTCAAACAGGCATGATCTCATCTTAGGATATTTTTGAGCAGAGACTCTTGTACAGAGCAGCCTATGTAATTCTGGACCTCCAGCTACAAGGGGCATTCAAATTTATACATGCTTTACAACAGTGAACCCTAGAGGTGTTAGGCAGTACGAGTAAAGGGAGTGATGCTACATAGCACTGAGTATAAGGGTAATAACTCCTACAGCCATGTGAATCACTCTATAAGGGTTAGGCACATCCACAGAAAGTCTTTTTAAAAAATATTATGCATGTGTATTGCAGATTGTTTTACAGTTTACCTCTGTTTAAAAAAATAAAACTATTTCAGAGTATCAAGGTTAATTTATTTGTCATTTTACATAAAAGTGTGGTGCAAAAAAGAAACAAAGGTATCATTCAGCTCAGGTCCAATCATAACAGTACCATTCTCATCATCTCGTCAAAGTCTTTTTCATAAAGGTCCTCCATCTGCCCATTGCAACTCACTGAGTCAATTCAGTCAAACGTAGCTGGTCTGTCTTATTATAAGTTGGAGTCCTCCAGCTTGATGGCAGTGCTATAATGAGCTTCTGAGCTGTGAGTCTCCCCTGCTGCCATATGTGAGGTGTGGAGGTATGTTGTATCACTTTCATGCAACACACACACTTATACACAGAACATAGAAATGAATATTGTAATTTAGAAAAGTATAAAATGAAATAACTTAAAATAAAACCAAGTAAACAATTATTTCTACACATATTTTTTGTTGTTAATATATTTACTATGCATATGCTACTGATATGCCAGCCTAAGGTTCAGTATCATTTATTTGTGGTAGAGTGCAGAGGATGAGTAAGGAGGTCTCACGCCCGGAAAAAAATTAAAATTTTTTCCCCATTTTCCCCATATAAGGACATTGTTTTTGGCAAAAACTACTTCCTGTACATAGACAAGTTTTAGTTATTATACTTGTTATGTTAAAGAACTTAGGTCCTACTAATCCCAAATAGCTAGCAGAAATAAAAAATGCACACCAAACAAAAGCTTGGGTCTCAGGAGGTTAATATTTTTCATATTGCCACACTTTTTGTGTTTAACTGAATTCATTTAATAACATAAACATGTTTTTTTTTATTTTATGTTTTAACACTTACGTGCGTAATTTAGCAAAAATTTTGAACACAGGACCTTTGCTTGTGGTTAAGTGCCTTTAAACTGTGGTGTTGCTCTCTTTTATAAATAAAGGATCTGAATGCTTTCTCTGCCACATAATGTCTCTACAATATTATAAAGTTTGTGCAGGTTGGTTGTTGAGGCATTTTAATCATACTTAAACGTTTAATATGTCATTAATATGTCATCAGCTATACAATACTATAAACAGTATTTTCTTCTAATGGTCTTGTAAAGGCGGGCAAAGCTACATTTATTAATTTTACAGTTGTCAACAGCATTTGACATGTAGTAAATAATATAACTGGATTGACTGGAAGATAATCTAACTATGTATGTTACAATCAGCCTTCCAATAGGTCACTGAACCTAAACTCTGTAAAGTAGTTTGCAACCATGTTTAGAAAACAACTACTGAGAAGTGAACTAAGGTACTTTAATGCGCCACACGCATTGTGGATGACGACATGCGCTTTATATGAGATGGGCTTTCTGCTAAGGCCATGAGTCATTGGATATGATGGAAAATGCTGCAATGCGATTGGCTGAAGAGGCTGTCATTTAATCCAACGCTGCCAATACACTTAACCGCTGACCTACTAACACAGATTCACGATCGGTAGCCACCTTAAAAAGCAACAGCTACAGGGAGAAAGCCACGTACTTCTCAACTTGTAGGATTTGACATAGTTCCTATTGAACTTGTGGAAGCCTTTGCTTGATTACGCAGCAGAAATATCAGACAAGACCATTCAACCGGGTGGAAAGGTACACTTTTGATTTGATATTAACGTTTAGCAATCATGTGCCCCCAGTGTCAGAAAAGATTTCTGCGGAATGGTGTTGTGTTTACGCTGTGTGAAGACAGCCACAGAATCACAGCGGCGCCTAGTTAGCTTGTATTTCTGTCATGTGGTTAACTTTCTGTTTGTGAAGCTCTTTTTTAACTTTGAATAGCTAGGCTTGGATTTACATTAAAGGTGATGTTAAATTAACCCGGCTAAAGTTTGGGGTGTGTATTGGCTTGGTTGAATGTTATAAATTGGACTGCGCCGTGTTAGTAACTGTTAGTTTGCTATAAACGTCAGCTTACAAAAGCAGGATAATGGCCTGCGTTTATGACATACATAAATATCAGATTTTAATTCCGGTACGCAGGCCTACCAGTAGAAGGAGTTTACAGATTGCGAAACATTGTTATAACCCAGAATTAACGTTACATTTATTTTGCAGAAATGTTAGCAACGTTTTTTATGCCGCATGTTATAATTAATGACTTCTCATGTTTAGAGGGTAGATTGATCCCACGCTTCAGGCGCCAGTGTCGTGAGAAAGCAAGACAATGATGTCATGTAACAGAATGAATGCCCACATTGTAGTCTCAGTATAGCCAGTGACGTTTTAAAATAATTATCTAGCATACACATGTTTTATATTATTGCTTAAGAAATATATTTACTTATAAACACATTCAAGAACAGCAGCATACACCCATAGTATTATTGCCACATTGACAAATATTGCATAACATCTGCAGCCCAGGGGGCGAGGGTGGGGATGGGGGGCTACATTTTTTTTTATGGAGGTGGTCTTTTCTCCTACGCCCCCTGTCGCACGACTTGCTCACGTTGCGTTGGTAGTAACACCCTTTTTTCACGTGAGATGCAGATATAATCTTGCTGTCATACCTGCCATACCTTATTTTAATATCTCAACGTAGATTCACACCAGGAACTAATTGAGGACAGTCAGAGGAGACATTTCTTTGTGAAATTTACAAAATACTCATCCTCTGTAATCTATGAACTAACATGTCTTCAGCAATTGTAAGTAATACTAACTATGGCATGTGTTAGGATGACTTAATGTAATGTAAACCTCGGGTTGCAGGCTGTGTGTTCCCATGTATTAGCTTTTGCTTAGCCAAATGTTGTAATAACAGCTGTCTGTAGTGTTCTGTTATTTCTTCTTTGGATGTAAAACAGGCTAGATTTCATTTTTAGGTGGCATTCCACTCCGTAACATTATTTAAAACTTAGGTGTAGCGGTTACTTTAGAACTTGATACAAATGTTATCCATAAGGTGATAATAGGAAATAATAATCCATTATTAGTTTGTAATACTTAATGTAGGAAGAACAGTGCTTGAATCTAACAGTACCTAGTAAAAAAAGGGAGTTTGTGTACACACAGGAAAATGTAAAGGGTTTGAATCTTGTCCTGTGTGACACCAGTGATATTATCTACCATTTACTTGCTTGGTAGGCTTTTTAAAGCTACCTTGTTAATTGTTATGTAATGTGTGTCACACATTCTGTCTTCACCAGTTCAAACTTTACTACAGTTTTGAGCAAGTTGTCTTTTCAGCAGTATTGAAACAAGAGACACAGTGAGATGTAGCCACACTGCTACTTAACCACACTGACTTTATGTATGCATGTTTGTGCATGAATCTGTCTTTACTGCAGCTAACTTGAGTAATACTAAAGTTGCCCATTCCTCACATTGCTCTCTGTCTCTTTTAGGGCCGCAACTATCAGTTATTTTAGTGAGTGTTCCGCTGATTATTTCAGTAATTAATCAAGTAACCACCCGGATAGACTGGATGTTTTCTGCTGAGCTTCATCAGCATTGACAAAGTACTATTGTGGTAAGCCAGTCTGGCTTTACTATAAACACTGTACTGTTTGCTTTTCATTTTAACTTTTACCTTTCTCCATGACCCCAGCTATTTTTTTTCTTTCTTATTGCAATCCACACCTAATTTTATGTTCATGTTACAACAAACCAACAGCAAAAATGCGTTGTGCAACAGAAATAGTCATCTGTGGGAAATGGTGAGCTCAACTGTGTAGTTATCCTCAGTCAAATGGAGCATCAAGGCAAATAATTTCTCTCAAGTATTTGAGTTACTGGAGGGATTTTTTCAGCCTTTCTCTGCTAAGGCAGCAGGGAAAATGGCTCTAGCCAGTTTTTCATATGTGTCGAAGTGCCATGTCCACCAAGTTGAGATAAAGTTTATCTGATTCCCATTAGTTCAACCAAATGTTCTCTGTCGATAAGAGAGCACTGATCTATATAGATGATGGAGCAGCATGATTTTAAGTCCATGAGGGCAAAACAAACATTTTTCTCCCTTGTTCTGTCTTAATAGGATTTGATTGTGTTAGCTTATGAACAGTTGTTCACTGGTTATCCAAACTGTGACTGTACTATCTGCTTCCTGAAAAAATGTCTTTACTAAAAGAAATGTCAGGTTGAATGCTTTTGTTAGTGCAATCTAGTGCTGGGCGATTCTTGCTAAAATGTGAATCTCGATTTTTCTCCACAAAGATTGAGATCTACGATTCTCACAT
>JAPZDY010000011.1:147690-157797 GCA_029783645.1 Ctenochaetus hawaiiensis
TTGCTGCTGTGGTCAGAAAAGGACAGTGCTCTGTCGACCTCAATGCCCAGGTATTTAAAATGATCCACCTGCTCCACTACCTGCCCATTAATCCTCAGTGATTGGAGCAGTATGTGGGCAGCATCTCCAAAAGTTCTCCTGCAGCAGCACAGCTCCTTAGTTTTGGAGATGTTCAGACTTTTCAAATCTTGTAGTGTGTGCAGGTTTAAGATTTAAGAGAAGATAATCTTATAAGATTCTCCTTATGTGTGTGATAAAACCCGATTTTAGAATCTTATAAGATTTTAAAATCCTGTAGTGTGAGCCAGGCTTTATTTGCAGTCTTATGCTCTAGTATACTGTGTCAAATCATTATTGTTGCCACTGTTGTTACTCCTCTTGAATACAATATGAATTTTATCTGGCAAGCAGGATAAATGAACACCTTTTCCCTCTAAAAAAATAACAGCATTAATTTATGTTTGAACAAAATGAAGTGGCTTATGTATTGCTGGGCTTTAAAATTATTTCTTTAGCACTAAAAAAGTGCACATTGGAAATAGGATTAGGATTTAGGATTTGGAGTTGAAATAGACGAAGGACAGAGTTATTTGCTCCATGTTAAAGTTGGTTGAAGTTTTTCAAGGTTGTGATATGTTGGTCAGCTGGTCTCATTTTTCTTTTATCTTTTTTTTTGTTAAAAAGTCTAACAGCAACAGGCAGCAGCAGCATCTGGCTTGCCAATCATAGCCCAGGATTCATTCTCGACTTCTCCCCAGTATCAAGCTGGGAAGACCATAATTGGCAAATGTGTTATGTCTTTTCAAGATACTGTGATAATGGGTGAGAAAAATCAGGCAAGAGAAATGACAGAGAAAATAAGTGTAAAAAAAAGTCAACTTCTTGTTTACTGTCATGGTACAGAAAATGTTTTACCAATGTTGCAGGTATGCTTTAAGTTTGATACTCAGCCACAAAAAGCAATTCCCACATAAGCAAGTGTAAGTATTTGCATCTGGTGTTTACCAGCACTTGCCTCATGCAGTGCAACACATATCCTTCACATAAAATTGATCAGGTTGTTGGTTGTGGCCTGTGGAATGTTGGTGTAATCCTTTTCGATGGTTGAGGGACATTGCTGATATTGCCAGAAATTGTGACATGGTGTTGAGCCTACCCAACATAATTAGTGGTTTATATGTGTGAGCATACAGGAATTCTATACAGATCTTTACAGACCTATACCGACAGCTGAAACCCTTGTATTATTATGCTGCAACAAAAGGACATCAGTAAACAGCACTGGGCCTTGGGATCTCTAAATGGTATCTCTGTGCATACAGACTGCTATTAATGAAATATGCAACTGTTTGTTGTCAGTTGCTGTTCCTTCCATGGGTTGAAAGTAAAGAAAATGCCATCAGTGGCATTGTGTGTTGTGATGTATGTTTTAGAGTGACCCTTTATTGTGACCAGCCTAAAATCTGCCTGTGAAATATCAGTATCTTAATTTGCCACATCTGTATGGTGAATTAATTATCTTGACCAAAAAGAAGTGCTCATTAACACAGATTTTTAAGATATTCATGTTCAAAATATCAGGGAAAAATCCTTTGTGTACACAGACAAAATCTTATATGTTTTAATTTTAACTCTTTGGTAGTGAAAACAAAAGTCTTTTTTTTTTTGTTGAGCTTCTAAAAATAAAGAACAGAAAAACGAACACTTCTTTTGCTTGGATGCGTGAATGTAAAAAAAACAGACAAGGGGCTCTTTGGTACTGGGGTGATAGGACCACAGCAGAAAAAGGAAAAACCAAGGCACTCTAGTTGTAGAAAAAAATTAAAAAGCCCTTTTAAGTATGGCTGATGCATGGCAGAAGTTAATAAATAATACACCTTAGCATTGCAGCACACAGGCCTTCATCAGGGTGACTAACACTAGTCAGTCATCCTCCAAAATACATCAAAGAAAGTTGAATCTTTTGTCGTAAAATTATATATCAAAGTATTTTGAAATATCTGTACACTAGCATTGAAAATTTTGGTTAAGTATCATTTTAGCCTTGTTGCTCAGTCATGTTGATGCTTTGTTTATGTACAGATACTACAATGACACTAAGCATAGGAAGCTGGAGGAGTTCCGTTCCAGCAGAGACCATCGGCCGGACGTAAAGGATCATTCCCATTCTGACCACCGTTGTTCCTACCGCTACCACTCCGAATGGCAAACAGAGCAGCGAGCCTCTGCAAGTGGGCAACGCTCTCCCAGAGACCAGCGCTCACCATACGACTCCCGCTCACCTTTGGGACACCGCTCACCTTTTGACTACTCGTCAGATCACAAGAGCACACCAGAGCAGATCTGGAGCAGCCGCAAGACATAACAGGAGCTGCCTTGGTCTGCAAGTAGCAGCCATAGACTCAATAACACAGCAAATGCCTTACAGGGAATGTGGACTCTAACCTGAAACTGTATGAAGCACTGTGTATCAGTCAGTTCAGCATGGCTGTCATCTCCTTGCTTCAGCTGTAGCTCATCTCGGGATCCTGGGAGATGAATGCCAGGGAGCGGCTTACACCAGGCAGCAGATGAAAAATCAAAGCATATTTTTGTATTTAAGAGTTAAAAGCTGCATCACTGTGTGGGCTCAACAGCATGCAGTACTTTTTTTTGTTGTGATTTTTATAAACTTTTTTAACCTTGCAAACTGACACAATTGACCCTGAGTGCTGCCTCATACTCCCACCAACCCATGACACTGGATCCTGTATTTGATTTTTATTTAATCCTCTATTTCTTTATGTTTGTTTGTCTCTCTGTCATGCTTTTTGGGATTATCTACCTTAATTTAAGTATTACCTTGATGAGAAGTCACTTGTCACATGAATCACATTACAAATTGATGTAAAGGTGTCTGGTTGAATCCAGTGTGGGCTCAGGCGTAACACCTTAAGTACCTCATTTACAGCTTTCTTATTTCCTCAGCGGGTTGTCTTTTTTTCCATCAGGTTTGAATTATTTAATAACATTGTTTGGCTAGTAGAAAAAATGCATTTTTAGAGCAACTTTTATGTTTTCCTCCTCAGTAATACTGTTGTAAAGTATTGTAAAATAGTAAATCTGTGGTCTTTTTCCTCAGGCTTTTGGGATTTATTTTGACTCTACTTTTCCCCATCAACTCAGGCTTTTTTCTCGTTCTTTAAGTTAGCTTCTGTATAATAGTTTTATCATGGTAATGCTTTCAGAATGTAACTTTTGGTAAAGGGAAGGTTCTTTAACAATACTATGTTTAATTATTAGCTGTTTAGTTGTTTTTAGTTTGTCAATCAGTGAGTCACAAGGAACTGAGTTTTAAAATCAGTCTGGAAAAAGACAATTTTTATGTAAGTAGAGACACCTGGTAAATCTTAAATAAACTAGAATTTTTACATATTTTTCTTTCTATACCTTTTTTTATTTTTATCTATGTAGGCAATAATAATGTCAATGTTTCTATGCAGCCAAGTATATTTGTGGTGAACCACACAACTGAATGAAGTCACATTGGTTCACATTGTTGTATATAAATTTCCTCTATATTTCAAAATGAATTTACACTGAAAGTGCATGAATTTTTATGAACTGTTTTATATAGTTGTTTATGAAGCCATTAAAATTAATCACTGTACTCAATAGTACCAACTGTCTTCAACAAAGTGTCATTTTTTTTTTTATTTAAACAGGGTTCTTTGTGCATTTTTCAGCAAGAAAAAAATGCTACTGCTCAATCAGGTGCTTGGAGTCTCTGATTAAGACACAGAGCCTCTGATGAAGATGCACAGTACTGTATGTGTCAAAATCTTAGTTGCACCAATAAATTAAGTTTAACTCATTTAGTGTGCTCCAATATTCCTGTTTTTTTTATTTGTTTGTTTTTTTAATTTTCAAATTTTTTAATCCGCAAGAAAATTTTTGGAGCACACTAGGTTGGCTGATATAATTCCACTTAAGCTATCAAAGTCTACTCAGTATCTACTAAAACTCTACCACTGAAAAATTGATAATTTTATAAATTCGTATGTAAGTATTTTTGTATTTGCTTTCTTAACACCTGTATATTTAAAAAAATGACAGTTGCATATTCTCAAGTTCTTAAACTACATTCATCCTAAAGGGCTCTTGGTGATCCAATTTGCATATTTTGTTGCAAGCCATTCTGAGAATTTATGTGCCATGTTTTTGATGAACGTGATCAAATGTGTAGTTCCAACTTTAAATGTTTTATAAGAGCTGGTATTTACAGCTCTTTAATTGTTCTGTACTTTTTTCTTTAACATTAATAACTATACTGTCTTGATTTGAGTGTTAATAATTCAGCATGAATGTAGACTTCTTCAAGACTAGCAACTAGCAGCAATTCCCTAATCTCAAACTTTGTCAAGTGGGGCTCGGTCATAACATCTATATTTTGTCTCTACTGTCATGAAAACCACGGACCTGTAGTAAAGACCTGTCTTCCTTTCCACATAGGCACTGACAGAGAAATACAGGTGTACTTACAAATGTAAAAATAATTTTGAAATCATAAAATCATCTAAATCCTTTGGTTTAATTACAATAATTTGGCCTAAAATGTCTCTACATGTGAGATAAGAAAAAAAGGTCCCCTGGCCCCTGACTCCTATATTTATTTTCTTCCCAACCAAGTGTACCAGTTGGCATTAATTACCATACATTCTTTGATTTAGGAGACCCCTTAAGTTTCACTCTGGTTGATTTAAAGTCCTAAATTTAACTTATTACATTGTCCTAGGTGTTCTTCAAAACAGATGTATCCTTTTTTGTTTTATATATTTACCATGTAGACCAAAAGGTCAGGTTAATGAGTCATAGCACGGGACTGTGAATCCAAAGTTACTTTTGTGCTTTAAATACATTACACAAAAAACACGAAAGCAAACAATGCTAATGGTTAAAACAATTTTCACAAAGGCCAATATAAATATATATGCAACACAATACAAATATTGCAAAGGATCTTCAAAAACTATACAAAATGAAAACAGAGACTGTGATATTAAGAAGCTGAGAAACTCCAATTAATCTCTCAATGATCATACTTTAATGAACTTTTTAAAGTATTAAGGATTTAAGGATTAAGGATTACATCAAGGATTACGTGTTTGTAAATTATTAAACATTTTATATAAAAAGCTTTTATAAGGCCAACGTTAAGGTCTCAAAGGGCCTCAACTTATCAACTTATCAGCAGCCTGCATGCCACATTTCACCAATATGCACAAAAACCAGTACACATGTATCGTGTGGATGCAAAAAAAATCTCTTGGACCCATTGCCTAAACCCAGTAGTAAGTTGGCCATTTTGTATTGAAAGGCCGTTTGACAATTTGAACTTGTTGTATTTTTTGAATTTGTACCCAAGCATTCATCAGATCGACTTCATATTTGATGTGTGTGATCTAGCCCATTTTGTGATTAAAAGTTATCAAAAGATCATGCTATCATTAAAGGATGTGGCCATTATGTGGTGGTGAATTTTCATGTCTTGTCATGAAAAACAAAATTGTCATAACTTTTGTGTTAAAGGTCCGAACTGCACCAAACTTCATGTGTTTGTCAAGAGTCCTGCCTTTAACATATCTGCATGATAATATTTGGTCATACTCATAGCACCTTCTGCTGGTGACAGGAATTTCTCTCAATGATCATACTTCAATGAACTTCTCCCACATAACTGCTCCCACAGAATCTAAAAAAATTTGAAATTTGGTGTAGGTACACATAAGACCTTTAGATTAACGGTATGGCTGTGCCTGGGAAACTATTTTTTATTTAGCCATTCAGCATTTAGCATTTGATGTATTTGTATGTTTAAACAAACTCCTCAGAGATTTTATCATACCAATTTGAAATTTGGTTTACACACTCTGAAGATCTGTGTGATAAAAAGTTATCTAAAGCTTTTAATTTTGAACAACGGTGTGCCCGTGGTGTGGCGGCCACTTTGTGCATTTTACCATAAAAAAAAAAAAAGGTTACAACTTAAACAGACATTGTCCAGTATGCATTTAACTTTATATGTGTGTTCGAAGTTCAGGCCTGAACCCAGTGACATCTCAATGCCATGTAACAGTTTGAGTGCCACCAGTTAGCAATGGGAAATGGCATGTTTTACGCTTTCATGTACTTCTAGCAGGTTGATTAAATCCACCTCAAATTTCATGAGATAAGCCTTAAGACTTTGATGACGATATGTTGCAACCACTTTTTGTTTTAATCAAAGGACTTAACTGTTGGTTAGGTGGCGGTGAGGCCAATGTTGATGTTTCACCAAGACAAAAGAAGTTGTTGTAACTTTCCTGTTTCTTAAGCAATCTGTCCCAAATTTCACATGGTAATCAAGAATTCCTTTCTTAAGAAAATAATGTGCCAATTAAGAGTACTGCACATGGTGCTCCCTGGTGGTTACCATGAGTAAACCCTATATGGCAACAATGATTCAAATTACATTATACTCTTGTGCACACTCTTTGTATGGGAACTTGATGTTGTAAGTGCTCTGAATTTTCTGGGGAGACTGCTGCACTCTATGAAAGGCGCCTGGGCACGAGAGCCTGCTCAACTTTGCTTGCAGCTTTACTTAGGGCCCAAGCACCAAACAATGTGGGGACCCACTTGGAATTGCACATTAGTATTGTTTTTTCTACCAAATGAATTGCTTTTTGGTGACTTTAACTTAGTCTAAAACTCACCACATTTGACATGTGTGTCAGTTGCAATGAAAATGTACATATTTTATAGGTTTTTCAAGAATGAGCAGGGCTAAATGCCTCACTAGCGTCCCCTAAACTGTTGCCCCATGACCAGTTTCCCCTACATGTACAAAATCTGGTACACATATGTATCATGTATCTTTTGACACCCTAGGCTCAATATAACAGGATGTCCATTATTTTGGATTGAAAGGCCTTTTTTGGTGATTTCCATGTTTCATATTTTGACAAACTCCTCCTAAATATTTCATGTAATCCTCACGAAATTTGCTGTATGCACTGTGTCATACTTAAACAAACTCCTCCCACAAAATTAATCTGAACGACTTGGAATTTGGTTTACATACTCATAACACCTTTGTGTTGTCTGGGATGACTGAAACTCATTGCCTACAGGTACTCGGGTGTGAGGGCCCACTTAATGTTGCTTGCAGCTTTAATTAGGGACCAAGCCAGTAAGTCAAAGACTCCTCTAGCGTGCTACCTAGGCACACAAAAATGTGCTTTCTAGCACCACCTAGGCACACTAAAACAGCCATCACAGTCCATTGAAATGTCATAGAGAGATTAAACCAGAACTGAATTGTTCGACTCATCAAGACTTACAAATCACTTGCTGACATCCCCAACCTAAATCCAACAGATAGTCTGCAATTTGCATTTCAAAGTAAAATTTAGGCCTTAAATATAACTCATCTGAACAGTAGTTGTTGGTGACCAGCCAACAACAACCCCATCTCATTGAAAGAACCAACAATTTAGAACCAGTTATGCTGGGGAACCACTGCGGATCACCTTGTAAAATATGCCGCTTTGATAACAATAAACTTGTCCATGTTTGCTGTTGGTCACATGCTACAAACCCCATCCCTTGTATAAGAGTGTCTAGATGGGGAAACCCTGGGAAGATTTATGGTGATGCATCTTCATGTGACAGCCTAGCTGGATTATGGTTGTAAGATTTAGTAAAGGTAGGTATCGAGGAGATACCCCGGCAATGTTGAGCTAGCTTCATAGTACAATCCTTGCTTCATGGTACGTTGAAAAGTTAACCTGACTTTTTGGTCTACATATATAGCTCCTATATATTATACCTATACCTACACTACATATACACCTAGAAGAACACCCTGGATAATGTAATAATAAATGGCTGTAACTTACTAGGGAAAGGTTGGATGTATACAACAATTTATTTGGAAGCCTAAAATATCTAAGTACATCTTTTAAAATGAAAAAGAAAACAAAATTCCTAAAGTTCAGTTGGGAGTTCTCAGTACAATTCCCCATTCCACCCCACAAAATTTTCAGATATTTTTCAACAATTTTGGAAACTTTATCCATTTTTAGAAAAAGCAAAAGTTAAACCAGAGTCAAACTAATGGTTATCCTAAATCAAAGGATGGTACTTGATGCTGACTGCTACAACATGTTGGGAAAAAATAAATGCAGGAGTCAGGAGGCCTATTAATTTATTTCCATTTTTCTATCCAACAGCCCACAAACATGAATTTAGGAAAATGTCTCCAAACTTTAATTATGAAATGACCTGACAAATGAAAAATAGAAAATTGGAAAATTGAATTCTATTTTATTTTTTCAAAATTTTTATACAGAAAATTGAACTAATTAATGTTCAATTTTCTGTATAAAAATTGAAGTTATTAATGTTGCGCGGACCAAGTTTTACACTTTCACACTTAAGTGTACAAGGAGGACTTGACCATTATTAACGTTGTTTAGCTCTAATGTTACCAGCTAGTATACTTCGGTAAAGTTGGAAAGATATTCACAGATTCGGACTTCCGGCATCAATAACTCATTAGCGATACCTTGTCAAAACATAAACGATGCCTCTTTCCCATCGTTGTAAGGTAGACAATGTGCTACAAGCCTAGTTTTATCAAAAGTAGCTGTCTTTCAAGCTGCAGAAATAAAATTGGCGTCTGTGAGACGAGTGCACGGGGACCGTCTGCAAATTGCAAAACCGCTGCAACAGCAAAGAGAGACACTACACAATATTCAATAACTTCACTCTTATACACTGTACTGTCACCAAAAACACTGCAGGCTTCAACTGGCTCCTGCTGATCATACTACAACATTTGGTTTGATATTATTATTATTTTTAAGAATTTTAAGAAATTTTTATTATTAATAAAATTCAATAACTTCACTTTTATGCGCTGTAGTGTCACCAAAATCACTGAAGCCATCAATTGGCTCCTGCTGATCACACTACAACACTTGGTTTGATTAAAAAAAACAAAACAAAACATAATTTTATGTATTTTTTAAAAAATAGTAATAAAATTCAATAACTTCACTTTTATGCACTGTAGAAAAATTAAAAAATTGTCCAACCATCAGTTGGCTCCTGCTGGTCATACTAAAACACTTGGTTTGATATAAAAAGAATAATAATCATTTTAAGGAATTTTTATTAATAATAAAACTCAATAACTTCACTTTTATGCACTGTAGAAAAATTAAACTCTATCCAACCATCAACTGGCTCCTGCTAGTCATACTACAACACTTGGTTTGATATTAATTTTTTTTTTTAGAATTTTAAGGAATTTTTATTTGTAAAAAAAAATCAATAACTTCACTCTTATGTACTGTACTGTCACCAAAATCACTGCAGCCATCAACTGGCTCCTGCTGGTCATACTACAACACTTGGTTTGATATAGAAAAAATCACAATTTCAAGAATAAACAGACTATCAACATAGTCTCTTCAAAGTCTATAAAGGGAGATGGCAGAGGAAATTCTCAAACCATCAGGTACTGTTCTAAATATTACATTCATATGATGAGCATCTGCTACAAACTTAATAAAAATGTATTTATTAATTAACAATTTACACCTTTTTTCAGTTTCAAAGGATGATTTCTGTTCTTTCTGTGGAAGTGAGGACCTGCCCAAAACTGCAGATGATGCTGTTTGCTTTACAGTTTTTTATGATTGTATAAACACTAAAAACAAAAGAATTACATAATTATCATCACCTTACACTCAAGGAGCAAAACACTGGACCAGATTTTCACCACTATATACACAAAATCACACTTTTTTCAGAACAATACACACAGTGATTTACGAAACACTAAACACACTTGTATACATTAGACACAGAAATATATCATGATGTCACTTCCTTGCAATTCCAAAGTACTGACTGACAAATCACCACACACGAGCCAGTTGATTACAGTTTTTTATGATTGCATAAACACTAAAAACAAAAGAATTACATAATTATCCACACTTTACACTCAAGGAGCAAAACATTGGACCAGATTTTCACCACTATAAACACAAAGTCAGCCTCACACTTTTTGCAGAA
>JAPZDY010000011.1:201404-213703 GCA_029783645.1 Ctenochaetus hawaiiensis
TGATTGGCTACTGTCATCCTCAGCGAATATGAGTGGCGTAATCATGTCGATAAAAATCAAACATGTTTGAAAATTATTGGGGCGCCTCCGATTGTCGGGAGGGCCGTTTGTGGGGCTTAAGATTGATCCGCCACCCGCTCACACTAGAAGATAATCGGAGCCAAACATCGGGGACGATCTTGGTCTTGGACCCGATGTTCGGGCCCGATTGTCGGGAAGGCCGAATCACATTAAAATTGGCCCGAGAATCCTGTAGTGTGAGCCAGGCTTTAATCATAACAGTATATGAATATATGAATAATTAATAAGGAAATGAAAATACAAAACTCCTGTTTAAATTTGATTGCTGGGAACGGGTTGAGAAATCTCACAGCTTGAAGATGAAAGCCATCTTTTAGTCTGGTGGTATGGCAGTGAATACTTTAATATCTGTTTTCAGACGGCAGAAGGAGAAACAGACTGTTGCTTGGGTGGGTGTTGTCCTTTAGTATCCTTTGGGCTTTTGCAGGCACTTCACGTCGCCAATATTACTGAGGCTCAGTAAATGGGTACCAGAGATTTTCTTGGCGATTTTAATCACTCTCTGCAGAGCCTTCTTGCTCTGGGCTGCACACATCCCATGACAGTTTGTCATGTTTCCAGTCAGAATGCTTTCTGTCACTCCTCTTTAAAAGTTGACAAGAACTTGGCAGGAAAATGAGTTTTTAAGTTTTCTTACATGAGAGAGAGAAATATGCACAGCAGCAGCATTAGTAATAAATTGAGAATTAATAATAAAAATAATAACAGTGCTCCCCTTCTGTGGCCCACATATTGAATAAAATAATCTTAGGTGTGGTTAGGAACATGTTAAATAAATTTCATCAAAATGTAATAATTTCAGTTATATGTTACAGGGCAGAGTCTGTATAGGTAGGTGTCAGGGTCCTTACCCGGACCACAGTCTGCCTGTTAGAAACCTTGGGGGGATGGAAAGGGAAGAATTGTAAACAAGGTGAAAGCACATTTTTTTTAATCTTTCATTTAACAAGAATGATGTCCCCGTTATCTCCCATCAAATTTCCTAAAAGCAACAAAGATCCTTAAGCTTTGGAGTTTCAGTGTTTTTTTTTAATGTACATAGAACTGGCTTTTCTTTTAATTTGAATTTTTTCCCCACAGCTAAATCCCGTCTAACAGACGTCAACCTAGCAGACACCATGATAGGTAAAGCGGTGGAGCACATGTTTGAAACGGAGGAGGGTCCAAAGGAGGAGTGGAGGGGGATGGTTCTTGCCCGGGCTCCCATCATGACCACCTGGTTCTACATAACCTATGAGAAGGACCCTGTCCTCTACATGTACCAGCTGCTGGACGACTACAAAGAGGGAGACCTCCGCATCATGCCTGACTCAAGTGAGTTAAGTAATCGTATGTGTATGTAAAGTAATTGGATGCGTACTGATATTAACATGTGATACAGTTCTTGTCTCTGTGATGGCAAGATTGCAAGTATTATCCAAAAAACTTTCCTTTAGATCTGTCAGAAACATCCTTGTATCTGTCTTTGTTTTTCACCGTTTGACTAGAAAATTAAAACTAGGTAAGATGGGAACATGTCAGTACCAATTATGTTCTCTACCTCTGTCCCTCTGTAGATGACAGTGTCCCGGCAGAGAGGGAACCTGGCGAGGTGGTGGATAGCCTGGTTGGTAAACAGGTTGAGTACGCCAAAGAGGATGGTGGCAAGCGAACAGGCATGGTCATCCACCAGGTGGAGGCCAAGCCCTCTGTCTACTTCATCAAGTTTGACGACGACTTCCTCATTTACGTCTACGACCTGGTCAAAACTTCATAAGACTTTGTGGATGTCCTGAGCCCCTCCCACATGACAGAAACAAAATGCAGCATTTGTTGAAACATCTGAGGCATTTTATCAAGCACTTGTTCCTCAGACCATCAAACACAAACAGAAAGACTTGAAAAAAGAATCCCTCTCAAAGGAAAATGATACACTTCTTCAAAATCACTTTTTTTGTCCTTAAAAAGTAAAGTCTCCTCTAAAAGTTTCAAAACATTCTAAATATCCTTTAATTTTCCCCCCGACAAAAAGGCATCAAAAAATTCCAATTTTCTCTAGAAGGGAAACTAAACCTGCAGATTAATATCTCTCACTGGTCAGCTTATAGAGAAAAAAAATTGGCCCTGGGATTTTTATGCCACAGCTAATCTGAGTTACTACATGGTGCACATGTCACTGAGGAGTTTGATAGTGGCCCACTCTTCTTTGCTCTTCCTGATATTGTGGGAGTCTTTAAAGTCTTAAAAGATGTTTCTTGTTAGTTAACATCTCTGGCCACAGAAAAAAAGGAAGACTCCGAGCATTGAAGTAAAAATCTGTAGCAGGTTGGTGGAAGGGGCTTCAGAGAGGAAGACGAGAAAAAGAAGATTTCTTAGATTGGAAAAACACACAGTTATGATCGTAATCCATTACGCTCGTGTTTCTTTTTGGGACTCTTTACAGGAAAAACCCCCCACCACAGCTCAGTTTTGTTAATTAAAGTTGTTATGTAAATCTCGCCATCTGCTTTACCCAATAAGGACTGGAGTCACAACTGTATGGAAGACCATATATGACATAAAAAGAAATAAAATACAGATGGATAGTTTGTTGTGATACTAAGTCAAAATTCCGAATCATAATGATGGGATACCAAGTCAAAAGAATTTCGACTTACTATCCCATAATACTTTGATTTAAAATGATTAAAATTCATGATTTTAATCAAATAAGATAAAGTTTTTTCTCAGAGTTTATCTTCACATGACTTAGCATCTTTGCGTGACTTAATTATCATCATTCCGACTAAAAACTCACAATTTCTCTTGGTTAGCAAACTTTTGTTGTAATGTTGACTATACAAGAAAATCATAACTTCGATTTAGTAAGTCACCTTATTTGACTTAATATTTCCTTTTAAGTCAAAAGTTTTTATTTGTTATAATTCTGATTAACAAAATCAGAACTTTTAGTTAATTCACAATTTTACATTAGTTTGTAAACTTTTTTTTTACTTGTCATGATATTGACTTAGTAACTTTCATGAATTTGCATTAGTATATCAACATTTTTTACTTTTGACATTGTTTTGACTTAAAAAAAATTGCTTTTTTATAAGCAAAAGTCGACTTCTGTATAACTAAGATCCACAGGATGGGGAAAAAAAGAAACTGGTCCCAGTTTAATCTGGGAACTTAAGAGACTTTCTGAAAGTGTTGAAAAAAAAACAAAAGAAAAAGATATGTGAATAAGCTTGATGGTAAAGTTACACCTAAGAGGACACTTAAGAAAAATCCCAAAACTTAATATATGGCCCTTTTGGTTTGAGCAACAGTTCATGCAAGTGGGAGTTCTGTTCCGGTGTTTGTACAGAACAAAACAAGGCATATGTCTTCATTATATAGTGTGCTACTCACAAAGGCTCCATTTCACCGACTGCAACTGAAAATTCACGAAAAGGGTCAATGAATCCTTATCTAAAGATGTCTGCAGTTAAAAACTTGGATTAAAAAAATGGGGGCCTTTTTTTGCTTTTATCTTTGCCAAAACCCCTTCCTGTTGTGAAGTTGTTTGATGTTAAAAATTATTGGACAGTTTTTTCTTGTGATTTCGCTAAAGCCTTGGATTTGCTTTTGTGTTGTCTTTTCTAAGTCATCAAAGGAGGACTAAGAGGACGGAGAAATGCAACTGGGAGAAACAGAACTGAAATTTGGCCAAAGCCCTTTCTGTCCTTGGCACTATGTTGTAAAGTTAAATACCTTGTTAAAGTGGGACAAACACCTGGATCTGTGATTTCTTGGGTTTCACCATTTGAACTTCAAACGAAGTGATGGATTATAAGTGTCACACATTGTTGATTTAAGGAGTGGAAAACATCGGTTAATGCACCTTAAATTCCCCGGAGGAGATAAGAATATGTCCATGTCAGTTCATGAGCATGTTGAACTTGAATCGCCACCAAAATCTACTAGAAAGCCTTTCTTTTGGTGTCAAAAAGCGTTGGAAACCTGATTCTACTTTAGTCCCATGTCTCAGTAGTTAAAAATTATTGTGAAACAAAGATTTCCAGTGTCTGAACACAAACTGAAAGACAAGGGGCCCTGTAATATGAAGATCTGATGCTCTCCTTTCTGACACAAGTTTCTGTCTAAAGCCCATGAGATGATTTGGTCTGTTCAACAGCATGTATGCAGTAAGAAACAACACAGTCAGTTGTGTTTAGTACATTAAGAGATTAACAAATAGTGAAGGTTTAATTTTCATTTTTTGAAAATGTACTTTTTTATTTCATCTGGATTTACTTAGGACTGAAGGTTTTTCATAAATGTTATGTTTGTCCTGATTTTAACTTTTAAATTTAAGGAGAAGTATTAGAGGGAAATTTAAAAATATTGTAGGAATCTTTCTTTTTATGGGCCATTAATTAATATTTCATATTAATTTAACACTTAATTTAACACTTAAGGTGTTTTTTCTGACAGCCACATTTGTTAATGAGAACAGAATCCTTGAAACAGCCTTTATTTGACAAGTTACTGCATTAATATAAAAAAAAACTTGAAAACAAGCTGTTTGCAGTGGCACAAGTTTTTTTTTTCAATTTTACTCTTAGTGCCTAACTCAGATGTCACCAGTAAAACTAAGAAAAGAAACCAGTAAAGGTTGATGAACCATGCGTTACATGCTTAAACCTGTCAGGCTTGGATGAATCAGTGTGTGTAAAACCTTCAGTCTGTGTACTTCCTGTGATGTAGTCATTCGCTCAGGCAATTACAGCTCTTATTATAACAGCACTAAAAATAAAACAAAACAAACAAAAAAAAAAAAGAGACAGACTCTTGGTGAGATCTGTATGTTTCTGCACTTGTATTGTATATCGGTTTTGTTTTTCATTAAAGAGAAATATGACTGTGATCATCTCAACAGGCACTTTCTAATTGGTAAAAGAGAAAAGGAGTCCTACATGACTTCGTTTGCAGCAAGGCTATGTCCAATTCAGTCAGTACATGCCATAATAACGGATTATTGTTGTTAATGTTTGAATGACATGGCCCTTTTATCATCCCTCTGCTTTGTATTGTTTGTTTTTGTACATTTCAAAATGTATGTTAATAATTTTTATTGTTAATCGAAAAAAACCTAACATGGTGTGCTTTGTTTTCTTTTCGGTTGAGTGTTTTGTTGATGTGAGCAGGCAGGAAGAGAGTTAGCTGAAATTATACTTTACAAAGCCCTTCATATCCAGAGTGACCAAGAAGCTTACATTTTAACTGCGAAAATCCTCTCTCAGCACATATTTTGCTCGCAACTCTTAAAACGAATCCCATCTAAAATGTGTGTTCAAATTGCCTGATATGTCATTATTGTATTTGCTAAACCCTCAAATACTGAAGATCAGCCTTAAAAGTTCAGCTGTAGCTGGTCTGTCTCAAACATGCTGTGTGGTGGTCTAACTTACTATGGAGTGAAGAGCTGGCAAGAGTCGAGCCCACTTATCAAATCTGCTTGAGGAGAGCAACCTGAGACTTTCTAAGCTGCTTTGACACATCTAAATGTGTGAGTGGATAAAACATCAGTATTTGAAAAGAGGAGTATCTATAGATCTATCTGACAGATCCAAGCTAGCTGTCACAAACCTGGAAGTTTAGAATGTTTTGCATTTTTCCCAGATAAAAAATGAGGTAAGCAGCTGCTGGATTGAGAACTTCAAAATGTACCTCATTGAGATTATCATCAACATTAGTATTTGTTCTCATGCATAATGCAAAGCTGTAGTGACTTCCAATTCTGGCGTAAACATAAACTCTACAAATTTAGACATCTCCATGATGTATTTGTGTGTAAGAGAAAGTACAATTAAGGGGTGAAAAGAGTAAAGTAAAATCTTTTTTCTTTTTTTATCAGTAAAGCACATTTTGTCTTTCATTTTGCAGTATGAGCCGGCATAAACACTCCTGGTCTAATACCTCTGTAAAACAACATAAAATAAGGCCAAAAACTAAACATTTAGAAGGATGAGCATGGCAAATACAATTTCAGAATGTCCCTTTGTCTGTTCACTCTGTAAATGCTTATTCTTTACGGGGTCACACGTGGCTGGAGCCTAATCCAGCTAACATTTGTCGAGCACTGAGCAGCGGGAAACACCCTGGCTAGGTGTCAGGTTTACGGACAGGGCTGATACAGGGAGACAACCAAACAAAATGTCATCTTATATATGATAATTCATGAGAATCATTCTACTCGATATACTGATTTCCAGTATTTTATCTAATTTGCACTCCAAATTGCTGCCCCCCCCAGTGCTGCCTGATGACCCCCACTTGCTAATTAAGGAAACACTGATATTAAAGCAACATAATGTAGCTTTTGGTATTTTGCGTGGCTTAAGGCCTTACCAGTTATCGCATATACTAAGTACAAACAAGACCAAACTGATCTGAGCTTCAAGACGATATACCGCTAATACCTAGCTGTAACATGCTACCAGCTAAAACTTTGTTTACTCTTTTCACTTTGCTAGTCTGACTTTGACATTGATTGTGTTTGCTCAGTCGCCCTCTCTTTGTCTAACGCATGTAAAGGTCCTGCTCTGTTTCCTTGCCTCTGTCATGATGACCATCAAGGCTGCTGAGTTCGTTGGTTCCATTGGGACTAAAACATGGGTGCTCTGAGAAGCAGCACCCTCACCCAAGCAACATGGCGGAGCTAGCTAGCAGCAATAGTTTGGAAAACTGGGCAAACAACAGAGAGTTGAGGACAGAGCAGCCAGAGAACATCAGAGCAAAGTCAAAAAGCATCTTCTCCAAATTCAGTGATAGTTGATGGTGTCTGAGACAGGTTGCTGTACAGCATTACACTGACTGACAATTTCACACCATTCAACCTGACACAGCCATCAGAGTGATCTTTAAAATGTCAGCTACAGTTTTGGATTAATAGTAACACAAAGTTGCTTTAGGGAGATAATAATATTTATTACGGAAAACCACCTTTAAAAAAAATGTAAATTTTTAACTGCTGCATTTTTAATCGAAATACAAATTTCAGGAGACAAAAATTTGATATCAAGTCTACTTTAATGTCAAAACCCTGCAGGCTCACTGTATGCAATGATTGGCCAGGCATAAGAAAAGGCAAGAGTGAACGTCACTTTGCCGGGGGTGCAACTTTATGAAAGGCTTTAAGAAGGCTGTCCATGTTTTCTTGCCCATCTCTATTTCCATCCCGATGATGCACACATTTTAACTGTCTAAAGAAACAGCATCTAATTTCTTACCAACGACCATCAATTCTGAAACAACAACTGCAGCTGGCAGATTTTAAAAGCTTGAGCTGGCTCTTTGAACAAGCATTACTGTAGCTCAAGCTAGTTGAGACACTGTGTCCAGCGGTCTTGTGTTTCCAGCAGGGTAACGTTAACAAGAATCTTGTAAAGTGTCCTAAATATGGACATGATAGAACATAGATCATACAGTTCTAAAGAGCTAGCTGCACGTCTAAATTTCATTGGTTGACAGCCCTGTTTTCTTATAGTTGCTCGGCCATGATTGCACAATTGCGGTTTGAAGGTTGGGTTCAGCAAACAGTCAACTGATCTCCTGCAGCAAAATTATTATAAAAGGTGATTTTGAATGTATTTATTATAAAAAAACTAATTTGCTGCGTTCATATCAAGTATGACTGTGTAGTTACAGTATGTGCTTAATGCTGCCATTACACTAAAATGACAACAAAAAGACCAGTGTGAATTGAAACAATAAATAATATTAAGTAAAGCCAAGTTATTCAAATGCAGTACGTTCTAAGCAATTACCTGAACTTGTGGACAGACACAGCAGAAACCATGATAAACCGTGTGAAAGTTTGTAAAAACATTTGGTGTTGCACAATTTAAAGATAGCTGCAGCAGTGGCTTTGGCTTCCATTTACACAATAAGACTTAATGTGTTTTTGCGTGATTTATGCATGTCCTTCTAGTCAACAGTGGAGACCACTGCTGGCTGTGTTACCCAGAAAAAGGTGAGAAGATGGATATCAGTGTTAATGTCTTCACCAATGCCTTCTTTTCTTTCGTTAGCCAACAAGCTAATCACCAAATGTTTCCCTCTTTACATTCTGTTTCCATATGTCTCCAGTAAACAAGATACAACATGTACACCTGACAGCTCCTCCTGGACTTTTTGCTTTCATTTAGCTTACAGTTCCCCATCTGACCCTGGGTAAGAAGGGAAGATTTAACCAAAAGTTACTGCTCTCAAAAATACTCTCTGACCCTGGAGTATTCAGCACAAAAGCAGCAAATGCTAACAGACTTGTAGCTGATGCTCTGGAGCAGGTACAGCATGAGCAGGCTGTTGTCCAACAAGGCCGAAGAACACTTTGACTGTATTGTTGGCTGTTGCAATAATCAAGCTGGTAGCTTTCGGGTTAGCAGGTGATATATTAATCACCTTTCACCTCGACGATGTCACTTATCACTGTCACTAACAGGAAATTATTTCACAAAAACTCAGTCACCAAAACTAATTCATCCATCTGTCGTTTACCAGCAGGAATGAACAACAAACAGCTGGAACAAAATTACAGAAAAAATAAAATCATTACTCATCCAACTTTTTTTTAAAAGGAAATAATCTTATTGATTTGAAAAAAAAAAGAGAAAAAGGCATGATGTAAAAAATTCCTCAAAAATCTGAAGCCCCAGCTCACAGTTTAATCAACCCTTTTATGAGGCCAGATTATTATGAAAATATCTCTCATTATACAAACAGGCATAGTTAATCTTTCTGTACAAGTTTTTCTTCACACAGCACGGTGTATGTTGTCCATGTATGTTGGCACTAAGGCAGGCGAGTTACAGACAGAGCTTAAGGCCATCAGTCGTCAATGAACGTCAGCCGACCCGGTCCCTCATTCCTCATCCAGCGTCTATACCTCTTCATCCTCGGGTCAGTCGCCATCTTCACCTTCATTTCCTCTTCCTGCTCCTTTCTGTACACCTGAAAGACACAATTCAAAGACTCACAGGTCTGTACTGCCAAAATGTGCACTTTACAATGCTGCATTTTATAACATGGGGGTTAGAATGGTCTTTGCTGTAATAGCTCACACAGTCAGTTTAGTATAAAGCACATCACCATTACACTGATTTCATCAGCACAACAGAGTTAAGTCATTCCAACCACTTACTATAGAGGAGATAGATTATCATCTTTTCTAGTTCTTAGGTTTGGCTAAACACGGTGGGTTTTCAGGGTTAATTGATTTATCATTGTGTGACACAGGGTTGTACAATGAAATGTAAACTGTAAGGCTGCCTCAATATCAGATTTTCATGATGAAATTTAGGTAGCCCAAAGAATTCACAAATTGTTTCAGTTTTTAATGAAATTTTGAAAAAACAACAAAAAATGAGTCTAATTTTCATGCTTTCTTTTTTGTTTTGCTGCCAAAGATACAGAAATGACTTAGGCTGTATTGCTTTAACACATACTATGTCTATGTGGTTATCATCAGTAGAAGTCTAACAGGACACCCATAGCAAGCTGTAGTTCTTTTATGCTACTCAAAACTATTGTTATAGTGGTTTGGCAGTAGATGGTTCTGTCATGCCTGCCAGACAGCATCAGCAGGGTGAATAGACTGTTGTGTGTGGGTACTGTCCAGCATCCTCTGGGCTCACTCCATACTTGTGTTATCCATGCTCGAGCCACAGTGCTAGAGTCTGAAATGTAGGTCTACCATTTTGGTCCCGACTGAACCGGAAGGACAGCTACGACATTCTGTGCAGATACTGATGGTCCACAGCCATTAAATCCAGCTGATTTTGGTGTTCCCCTGACGATGACATGCCTGTCTCTTTTTTTAAAAAATATGACCTCAAACTTTCATTATACTTTAAATATATTAATACAGCTCTTACCCACAATTTTGCAATATTTGATTCATGACAAGAAAAAGGTTCAGGTAGCTTTTGTTTAGATTTGAATAAATGAATGAAGGAAAACAGGGAAGACAAACTAAAAGGTAAGAAGGCAATGGCGAAGAAGGAAAGCTGAAAGCCCCTTACAGATGTATGACAAGAAAAAAGATCAGGAGGGAAACTTTTAAGTGACAAACCTCATAGTTTTCTTTGATCCAGAGCTGTTTCTCCAGGAAGGACTGTCTGGTGTTTTCATCTAAAGTGTCGAACTGAGACTGAGACATTTTCATGTACCTCCTGAGGATTGAAACAAAGAGTCTGCTGTCAGATAACCTGACACTTTGAGGACGCTGATGTAATAATCATATGCAGATATCTAGATTCATCTAATTCATACAGCCAGTACAACACTGCCCTGTGTCTTAGGTTACACTTCCTGTAAGAACTGACCTGATGATGTAGAGCTTTTCCTCGTCTCCATACTCCTCCCTGCAGATGGTGAAGCGGTAAACCCAGGAGATGTACCAGGCCACGTAGTTGGTCAGATAATATGGGAAGAGTACTATCTGACATAACAGGATGTCCGACAGGTTGGGCTTCTGGTAGCCTCCTTTAATGTCAATCTTGTTTTTGATGATGTCGCGGATCACCTCCTCCTCCTGCTCCCGGATCTCCTCTTTGGAGCGTCGGTTCTTGCCCTTTTCCTTGGTGCGGTTGAGGAGGCCCTGCTGCTTGGCGATCTCTGTGGCCTGGATTCGGTACTTGGGGACTGTCACCAGGTAGTTGATGGCCTCATTGTAGCTGCTGTGCCAGCTGTAGTACTGGACCAGAGACAGGGAGATGAAAGGTGATTTGCTAATGGGCTTTACCTGCTTGTGTGAGTCTGTGTTCACGTCTGCAGATGTGTACAGACTAAAGAAAAAGGCAAGTAATTGTGGTTAGGGCTGGACAATAATTCAGTTTGGTTAAGTCTTAGAAAAAATGTTATCATGGTGACAAAAAACCAAACTTTTCAAGCTATTGTCAATCTTTCACTATCCTCAGAATACTTTCATCACAGCATTAAATAAACATTCTGAATCCCATATCAGTAAAAAAAGAAAAAAAGCTGCAGTATCTGTACATGCATGTGAGTGTGATATGTATGTGTGTGTTTTTGTTTTTCTGTTCTTGTGGGAAAACTTCATTGACCAAATGCATGCGCCATGCCCTTAACCTAATCCTTACCTAAAACACACCCCTGTTTTTTCACATTGCACATTACTGAAGAGAGGCTTTCGACATAAATTTTATTTTCAGTGACTTCTTTGTGGTAACTGTTGTACATAAGGCAAATAAAGGTGTATTGTAAGCTTGAATAACTTAAAATCCAATGTACCTTCTGACAATGCTGGAGGCTGTAATCCTACCTGGAATATGGAGATGGCACAAATGGTGACTAGGATGACAATCCTGACATCCACTTTGGGGGTGAGTTGTCGGCGGTAGTAGGCGTAGTAGTGCTGATAGTACTCCTCAGGATGGTCCAACATGTAGTCATAGTCCCTGCGTGTGTCCTCATCCTGCAGAACACAGGTTAACTTGAGGTTTTTTCTGTAATGCAGACCTGCAGGAGGAGCTAAGCAAAACCTGATATTAAGAAAATAATTAAACACATCTATGCACACGCTTGTTTAACTTGTTTTGTCTGTTTTTATTTAGAATATTTTTGTTCATATCTGCAGACTGTATTCGTTTCTCAGATACAGTGTGAGCTCTTGTTTCAGTTTGTGGGTGCAAATATTGTGGAGTAATAATTTAATGAAGTCACATGGCTATGTGGCACTTTCTCAGTTGACAGAGAAACTATCAAAAAGTAATTTGAAAATCTGCCAGTAGATCAGTCATCCTATTATAGATAAATATTTATCTGGGAAAATTCCACCTTATAGTAAAAAGACATTTTTCTCTGGACTCGTCAGCTCGCTTTTTTGATAAAAATTTGTGCTCATCTGAACAAAAAAAAGACCTATTTTTTGTTCAAACCTGCATTAAAGGGAGTGTAAACTCAAAATTGGTTTTAAGAAAATCACAAAAAAGAGGCTGAAAATGAGAAAAAAAACGGTTTTAATTCCAAACCTGTGTGTTTGAGGAGGGAGACACTGAACTGTTCATTCTGAATCACACAGGCTCAAACTAACAATCTTGGGCTTAGTTTACATGTACGCGGCTATTTGTTGAAACAGGGTTTTTCCCTTCTGTTAAAAAAATTCTTAAAATATTCCATTCACACAAGCACTATTTTAGTTTGATGAAAATTACAAAGTCGCAGCATGTGTGACTCATTTATAATGA
>JAPZDY010000011.1:381871-392837 GCA_029783645.1 Ctenochaetus hawaiiensis
AAAGCTGCCGCGAATTCAGGCATTTTAGGCCGCAACAATCATGAAAAACGCCCGCGAAATCCTGGAGGGACTGATTTTAGTAAAACTGTATTGTTCTGTGATTGCAACAATAAGACCCACTTTTCAATGGTCCAATCAAATTACTCTGAACATTTTGTCCTGTCTGTATTTTTGTTTCTGCCAGAAATACATCACAATACAGAGGTTAGATACTCTCAAATGCCATTTCAGGTAGACTCTAGAGTTTAGACTCAACTACTTGAGGTTCTGTAGGATTTAGTGGGATCTATTTGTAGAATGAGCCAGAAATAGGGTCTAACATTTATACGTGTATGCCATCCAAAGTTAACCTGAAATAAGAATGATTGTGTTTTTATAATCTTAGAAGGAGCCTTTTATGTTAACAGAGGGACCACATTATCTTCCAAAAAGTCAGCCATGTTGTGCCAACATGTTTCCACAGTAGCCCAGAATGGAGAGACCTAATACAGGCTCTGTGGAAGATCTTTTGCAAGTTTTGCAAGTTCTCATGGCCACCACATGTCCTCATAGAAACTTGGAAACAGAGGGTGAGCTGAGAGATATTTAGTTGGGTGCAATCTGCAATTTAACCTGTGGACTACACTAAATCCTACACACCGGACCTTTCAGATAAATGCATAAAAAATTTGGACACGCAGACCTGTAGGCCTTTCTTCTTTGTTTTATGGTGGTTTTATTAGTGGTGTCAGTTTTCTTTTCAGTGTAACAGATCTTAGAGCATGCTGCCAAATTTTGGTAAAAGAGTGAACAGGCTCCATAATTCAAAGTCTTAAACAAAGTTTACAGTGATCCTAAGTCAGAAATCAAATTCTTCTCAAGCACAATAAGAAAATACGAGATGAAGAAAAGCAGCACAGTAAAAAGGAAAATCAGAAAAGAGCAGAAATGGGGTCAGTTCATCAGGAAGGGAGTATGAGGAGGAGGAGAGGGAAAGAGGAAATAAAGAATCAAAGAAGTGAGAAGAAGCACAAGATAAAAACTTTATCTCAAAGGACTTGAACTCAAAATGACATGACTTTAACTTTTGGCCTTCGAATGCAAACCAGCAAATTTCATAAAAACTACAATAACAACCATGTCTTCTATTTCCATGGTAACAGTAGCTGTTGTATCACTGCTGTTCTCATCCTTATTAGACAAATGGACCAAAATAACTCAGACAGATAATAACATGCAAATCATAGCAAACAGGCAAGGGCAGAGGAGGGATTTGGGGAATCTCCTGCTCTGAATCTTTGCCTTGGGAACGATTATTATCTGCTTCTGTGGGTCGAACCATGCTCCCCCTTACTGCCGCTAATTGGGATTTGTCCAAATCCTCTGAGAGTTGACAGCTAATTGGGGATGGACAGACTGAAGGCCGTTCAGTCTCTCCCTTTACCACTGTGAACTCAGTAGTTTAAAGATGATGAGTTTTTGTGTGGAGTCGAGGGGAAAAAACACAATGAGGTCGATGCACCAGCTTGAGATACATAACTACAACAGCGAATACCCCAACCAGTTAAGGAAGTACTTTTTTTATAAGCATAGAGAGAGAGGACTTAAATGCCAACAACCTACATTTAGCCTGCAGTTGTTCCCACTAATGACTATACACACCAAAGATAGCAGACTTAAAACTGAAATGTGTAAAAATTGGACAGTTTAAAGAGTTTAAACTCCAAATGACTAATAGAAAGCAGATTGGCAGTAAGTTAAGCTACACTCTCTCTCTTTCTCTCTCAATTTCAATTTGAAACTTTATGTGCATGACTGTAAGGGTTCAATATTGAACAAACTATAACAAAAAAAGAAAAAACAAGTAGTTGAACCTAAAAGTTAAATCACTGATATTAAATGGCAATGCTTCAATTCTATAAATATTTCGCAAAATACTTAAAGTAGTACACAGATCTCTCTCTCTCTCTCTCTCTCTTTGTCTATCCATCCCCTTGTTTTTTTTAAATTTATTTTAAACACAATGAAGAAAATAGTGCCAAACTGCCCAAAGGCAGAGCAACCAGTGCACAAATCTGGTTGCATAAAATGTTATTATCTCAACTTATTGGTGTTCTCACTCTGACTCGTCTTGTGGGTGTTTTGACTCCATCTTGTAGGAGTTACAATTTGGACTTGTTTTGGTTTTGTGGGTGTTTCTCTTCAGGCTCCTCAAACTCTGAGGGTTTTGGCTCAAACTAATCTAGGTCTGATGGGTCTTTTCACTCGAATTCGCCTTGGTCTTGTGGGTGTTTTGACTCATCTTGCTCTTTTAAGTGTTTCAATTTTGGTTATGTTCATTAAGACTCAGTCCAGTTTTGGTTTGTTTGTTTTTTGTGTTTTTATTTTTGGCTTTCCAGCCCAGCGTTGCTAGGCACTAAAACTGAATGACTCTTATATCAGTCAGTTATATTTCCTACCATGTCTTTGCCATGGGACAACTAAATGCCATCATTAAAGACAAATAGTTTTAGTCCAAAAGGTTGAGAAAAATGCTGACTTTTGTTATTAGATTTCACAGCTTGTAAGTTGTGCAAGAATATTTTGTGTGATCACAATTTTAAAAATAATGCAACATGCTCATTTATATTTAAATCTCCTTAGTTTGTATTCTTCAGAAACATGAAGCTTCCCCATCTCAGTTAAATTAAAGATGTCAGTTTAAAGATGTCAGTTGGATGTGCACAATTTGATTTTGTTTTTGTCTCCGTCTGTGCTGCATCTCAAAACTTGCGAAGGGTTGGGGTCATATGTCTGAACCCAAAGAGTCCAAATTATGAAAAAAAACAGGTTATGAAATGTTCTGCTTGGCTTTACTCAAGCTTTAATCATAGACCCAAATATTGGCTTTTTCCACACTGGGGACACAGCCTTTTGTCCCCAATCCACCCCTCACTATGCCCTGCCCCTCTGTCAAGCTCCATGAAGCCATGGAGCTAGCAAAGAGCCCATGCTGTCAGTATCTGCCCTTTCTAGTAAAATGTTAGCCAATAAAACTTTTGGACAGATGAGAACAGCTATTCCAGAAAGAAGTCTATGAGGGATATATACAAGCTGTCAAACTGACTCACCAGCAAAAACAAAATAATTACGATGAGAAAAATAGATGCAAAAGCTTACAGGTCACAGCAGCTGTTTCAACTTGTGTTAAGCCCCATTCATAAAACAAAAAAGTACTCTTAAATCAATTTAGGACCAATTTGGGACCATGGAAGGACATTTCTCTTTGTATACTAATGTTAAAAGTAAAGTTAGGCCTTGTTTTGGGGTTTCGAGTTAGTTACTAATGTTTGCAGACTTTTAACCAAGAGCTGTTAAGGCCAGACACACCGTCACAGACTTAAGCATCACTTGCTAGGCTTGTTAGCACCATGGACAGCTACTAGGAACTTGAGAAAACCAGCTAATATCTAGAAATAACAACATTTAATGTTTATTGATTAATTCAGGGTTATATAAGCCCTCCTGATGCAACGCTTTACCATGACTACAAAACCAGCCTGACAGTGAATAGAATCTGAAACAATGGCATGAGAGTCTCTTGACTACAGCTGCACAGTTGCTGGGCCCTGGTCAGAACTTGCTGATGCTGCGCCATGATTGGTCAATCTGTGTCTTAGGGGCGGAGTTGGCAATAGGTCAGTTAGACAAGCTGTCTCCAATCAACCTATCTTTAGTCTGAAAGGCGTCTCCTAAATTAGCTTATGTCAGAAACACATACACATCCATTCAGTCACCTCTTAGTGAGCTGCAGCTGGCCCCCTGTCTCTGTAATGTTTCGAACTGAGTGGGAGGATGAGAGTCACTCCGGAGACCAAAACACTCGAACACAAAGAGCTGAGTGAGCTAAAGAGACAAGCAGTTGATACACACACTGTCTGACTCTGTGTGTGTGTGTGTGTGTGTGTATTATCCAGAACTTAATTATCAGAGTCTCATAAATGGGTTGCATTTTTCAGGCTATAATTTTGCTTTCTATCAGCCAACTTATCAAACAACACTTGAATGAGACTGAATGAAAAACTCACTGACCACATGTTTAAAGTTAAATCCTGCACTTTGTCTGAATAAAAACAAAATTAGTGATTTATTTTGATGATGTATTAGTCCTTACTGTAGTTCATAGACCCAACACTACCTGGCGGCACTTTCTTAACTGTAAGGATTTTCTGCTTCTTTTTTATAGTTCAATCTTAAACTAAATAAACAGTCAAGAGAATCGCTTGGATTTTGACAATTACAGATAGACACTGGCTTTTTTTTTGGAAAAAGAGATGAATGAACAGTTCAATCTATTTACCTATTAATCTGGTAATATATTTAGCAGATTAAAAGAGTGATAAATATGAGCTACAGTTTTATACATTTTGAGACATATGAAGAGATGAGAAAAATAACTTCTGTCACTAAAATAAATATTTGTTTACATTTCCATTATTTGTTTTTTTTTCATAAATCAGCTTTACTAGACACCCTTCACATCTGACTTTATGTGTTCTAAAAAAAGTAACATTTTTTACACATACAAGATTTCAACGTGATTATAAATCAGTATGGATAAGTAGGATAAGAAGTTATAGTTATAGTTATATAGAAGTTATATTTTAGATAACATGATTAAGAAAAAACATGTCCTTTGTGACCTGACTCTGATGGAGAGTGTCAATGGACGCTCTGTAAATCACATGTGATCTGTTCTACTTGAAGCAACAGCAGTGAAGGTTCTTACGTATGCAGGACTTGAGCTGGAAAGAGCTCATCATCAAAAAAGAGGTGATGATGGAGAGCTTCATTCGGCTGATGGCTGCTCCAGAGATCTACTGGAGGCTGATTTTTTTAATCTGCTGATAGATAAAAGGTGCTAAGGAAAACCCTGGAATGTCAGAGAAGTGAGGACACCTTGCAGCAGTATTTCAGGCTGACTCTGTGACTGACACACCTGCTGTTCTTTACTTCCTAAACCACTACAGTGAATATACTCCTGCTGTTTTAATAAATGGAACAAAAAGCTCTTGTGGAGTCCCACAAAGAAGCTGCTTAGTGTTCATGTGGAGCTTTGTGCTTTTGCTAAATGGGTAGCAAAAAATAGACGTAGCAAATATTAAATGCAAATTGTTGTTTGGTGGTTATATTCTCAATATGTCTGTTGACAAGTGACACTATTGCTATCAACCAAAATATTGGAAATATTGTAAATCATTTGAGTACAGACTTCATTTTTGCAAGGTGACTGACGGTATTAATGTAAATGATTCACATCCACATTCTTTTACATTTTGTCCCTTTTTCAAAACATATTCATTTCAAATCTTTCAAATGTTTGATAAGTTGTCGTTGCTTTCCCATAGTGCAGACAGGGTCAGTGCCAGCTGTTGTAGATAATACTGCACTTAAGCCTCTCTTCCTCTCGTCTATTAATTTCTTCTATAAACAGTATTGATCTTAAGCTACACTCCACTTACTAAATTACATTACAGGTGAATTACTTTGGTTCTATTAAATAAATATGAACAGTAAAATGAATGGAGGAAGCTGAGCACTATTAAGCCTGTATGTGTTTCTGTGTGTGTGTGTGTGTGTGTGTGTGTGTAAGATTGACCACGGGCACTGTCAAGGGCAGGTCAAGGTGTCATGGAAACATTAATCTGACTGAGGGGATCTCCTCTCTTCTCTTTTCTAATTTCTTCCCCTCAGTTCTTGTGTTTCTGTCTTTCCTGCCCTCTTTGTCGGAGCTCATGTTGCATTATGATTTAGTCTAGTTAGTCATATTTTGGTATTTTAAAACATATAACCTACTCAGACCCAAAACAGAAGAGGACCTAAACAAGAGCCTTGCTGGACACCACAGCAGATTAATTTTTTTTTTTTTAAAGGCTGAGCCCTTAGAAACTCACCAAGTCACGCAGTTTAATCAATCAAGTTGTCTAAAAATTGTGCATTAGTAAAATTTATATATCATTAAAAAGTTGCCTGGACTGTATGTACTTTATGTAAAACAAATATGGTGTTCAACAATAGAGCAGTCCATTACCTGCCACAGTGACCCTGGCAGCGCGGCTTACGATGCTCCCAAGACCTTCCAGTGTGGCAAGGCACTGATATTCTCCCTCATCAGGCCGGTGGTGTCGGGAGTGCACAACATTCTGCACCAGCAGCGAGCCATTAGCCAGCTGCCGCCGTCGCTCATCCACTACTGCACTCAGCAGTACGCCATCTTTACGCCATGTGATAGTGGGAGGATCTGCAACTGCGCTGGACTGTGCCTGACAGTCAAGCTGCAGCACACCCCCACGCACTGTTACTGTATCCTGGGGCTCCTGGGTGAAAGTGAAGTCCACAAAACCTCCAAGAATTGGTGAAGAGGAGGAGGAGGATGAAGAGGCGTCTGAGGCTATGGGGGAAGAATAGAAGAGGAGGAATTAGATAGAAGTACAAAAACATGATATCACCTACAAGACAGGTATTTATAAATGAAAATGCTCATTAGCACATAAATAACAGGGATAAAATAGAACAGTCATAGGATGTGCTACTTAGAAGACAAGACGCAACAAATGAAATCAAAGTAAATGAAATCAAAGTGATTATCATAACAGCGGCAGAACCCTCAGGGGCCCAAGTGGCCCCATATCCATTCTGTTCAAGCAGTCAGATTAACATGTTTGTGAACAGGGGCCACTAAGTGAGATGATAAAGACCTTACATGTTATGCATTGCCTATTAAAATGACCACAGCTAAAAAATGAGCTGTAAACCTCTGTGGACTTGTTTAAACAAGCAACCCCTTTCACAGTACACATATTGTCTTTTCCTGAATCAGCTGAGTTTGGTCCCAGGGCCCCACAGCAGGTAAGTCTGGATATGGATACTGTAATAGTACACTGTGTAGACAATATCACCCTGTCTAAAACAAAGCAAATTATTTCCTCAAACTGAGTGAATTCAGTGAGATTAACCAATCCCAAATGAGTCATACACACACAAATGTGACAACCACTACTGTTTTCTTTGTAATGTCGCTGTATAGGACAATGACTCTTTTTGTTCCTTAATCCTTACTGACTATTAACTAAATAGCCTCTGAAGTACCTGTGCAAGAGTCCACAATAGCACAGAGCTAAAAACAATACCCATTATTTACAACAGTGTTTCCATAAAAAAAACAGAAGTATACAAAGACATGAAATAAAATCCTCAGCAAAACTGGAAGGTTTCTGGATTAAGAAATTCTGTATATTGCTTGCTCTGTGTAATCTGCATAAGACTCTAGCACCAGACTGCAGCCTGGCCACGCCCAGATCCGGACTGTACGTGCTTAACTTTTCCAGCATGAACAGAAACATGTTCAGCACAGCGAGGTAAAGGAGGCAGCAGGTAAGGAAAAAAATACAAGTAATATCTATTTTCTCCCATTTTTTTTTATCGATTCATTCTTTTGATCGATGATTTTATTTACATTTGTCATTAGCTTTGTCAGATGTGTCTCTTCGCAGCAGAAAACATGGTTGAGTTTAACCTCCGACCTGCAGTGCTGTGCTCTGCACCAGGACCCATCATCTCTACCGAAGCTAAATCAACCTGTTTTGCTTTTTGTTTTTATATGTTTTCATATTTTGTTTAATCTCGCCAAAGCTTCTGACAGCGGCGAGCGGCAGCAGCGTCTCTTCTCTTATCTTTGATGTTGACGCAGCTAAAAAGTCTTTCATCCTGATCAGAGAGGCAGTTTGTTCGGTCAAAGCAGCCGTTCAGCGTCTGTGTGTTTCCTGGGAAGTCTGAACAGAGGCTCAGAACAACCTGAAGTCATGTCATTACGGAACAAAGTCGACTTTGATGCGCAGCAGATGTTCTTTTTTGTTTGTGTGTGTGTGTGTGTGTTTTTTATTTTCCTGACGTTCCTTTAAAAACCCTCACAGCTTCGGTTTCTCCTGCAGGAAATTCTGATAAGACAAAAATCTGATCTAAGAATTAAATACTCTCAAGCTCTGCTTCGAACTGGGACAAGAAAACAAAAGGGGAACACTCAAGATGAAAGTTATTTATGACTAATGACTGGGTTTTTTCCCTTCTGCATAGCTTTGTTTCTTTTCTTACTCAAATAATAGGATAAAACACCAATCCAGGGTTTAATGAGAACCAGTGTTGATAAGCACAGGGTTTCAGGCAGCAGTTTAGAAATACTATTCATTTTGGTTTCACGTCAAACAGGCTGAAGAATTCTCCAGAAAGTAAAACAGCCAAAATGAACCAGAAGTGGGATTGTAAGTTTCTGTAAAGTCTGGATGCCGAAATCTGTGTATCTGTGGTCAAAGTCTGGTTAGGATGAGACACAAATACACTTGTTTTAAGTTTGTTTCTTGAAAAGATTTCTTGCTTTAACTGGCTTAAAATTTTGAGTTCTGTCACCACAAATAGAGTTGTAAACTATATTGGTGGTTGATAAAATTACACATTACAAGCTGTCGACCTGGATGTGGTCTGAAACACTGCTGCCGCTTGGCAACCATCAGGCCACCTGCAAACAGGAAAAAAGCATTGTAAGCTCCGGCCCCACATGTGTGCTCTCTAACAGGACGACATTCAGGCCTCAGGCCTTCCTAACAGTCAAACGTAGAGTGAAACACAGCTACACAGACGCATTCAGCTGTTAGGCCACCACCTTCAACTTCTTGATAAAAAAAAAAACATTAGCTCTGCAGGCCTGCATGTAATCCTGTCTAGGTCACTTTATTATTGTTGAAAAGTTAATACATTACAAAACATGTACAAAACGTAAGAATTTAACTTGTTCCGCACTGCACATTGTCAAAATTTCATTTTGAACACTCGGCTAGGAAATCAACAAGTACCTCTGCACTCAGAACAAATTATTGATAACTTTTTGACTATTGATTCTTTTACATCATAGGAAATTATCAGGAATTTAAAGAACAGTTGTGCACAACTAGACACAAAATATTATCTTTCCACAGATCAAAGAGCAAAAACTCGATATATAATAAAAAGAAAATAAAACAAGACAGTAACTATTTACAAAGCAGCTATGCCTCAAATATGTATTTCAGAACATAACAGTTTTGCCATTTTGTCAGCAGTTTATGACACGAGCTCTGCTCTTTACTCCACCTCAACGTTTCAGTGATCAGGAGCTGTTTTACATGCTGGTCTGTAAAAGAGTGATTGTTACACCAGGAGGAAAAAGATCACTACTATAGATTGAACTGATGTGAGAAAAACCCCCATCAACTGAAGTTTTTCATTATGTTTCATGTATTAAATTGATTTCATGCACAAGAGAGGCTGATTAAGAGAACAGATTTTTTCCCAGTGCTTTGAATTTCTGCCTCTTTTTCTTCACATTTAACCCTGTGCTGCTGGAGCATTTACAATCATTTAATAGCCGTTACTTCAGACTACAGAGGCATAAATTTACCTCTCAAATAGTCATCTGCCCCCCTGTCGGCTGCATGGCATTTTAATTTTATTAAAAGCAAAGGTTTGCAGGGAAATGGAGAATTTTTAAATCAAATTAAATACCGACCCGTTTAACTGAGTAAGATTTAAATTTCCAACATGAAGCTCTAAATGCTCTTTAAATTTTACCTGGAACTAAGTTTTCATGCAAAAAAAAATATTCAACCATTATTTATCTAATTTATTTGTTTATTGCTAAAAATGCAAACATGAATTTGCCATGTCTGTACTTGAATAGATAGATAAATGGAAGAAATACATTTCCCTTAGTTGTTAAAACCCCAAGTTTTCAGAGCAAATGCAGTACAGGATGTGACCTCGGTGTCCTCAGCTGCAGCTAAAGCAGTTTAGCAGAGCGAGACCTGGAAGCAGAATCTGTAAAACCTACACAATACTATCAACCTCCCTCCATTCCTTCCCTGTGTCCTCTCTGCTTCCTTCTCTCTTTCTCCTCACTGCTTCTTCATCTCTTTTCCTTTTCATTTACAGTTTCCTTCTTATTGATTCCCCTTCAGCAGTCCTCCCTCTCTCTCTCTCTCTCTCTCTCTCTCTCTCTCTCTATCAGTAAATCACTATCTTGACAGCTCTATCTGTAGTCACTCCCAGCAGTCACACACACACACACACGCACACACACACGCACTCACACAGTCAGTTCATCACTGTGTCCTTGTCCCCGTTGTCCTGCAGTTTGATGCTATCACTCCCCGTCTGGTCTTCCTCCATCTCTACTTCACTTTTCACTGCCTGATGGTCATTTCTTCTTCATTTTTAATTTACAACAAGAAGGTCCTCTCTGACATTTTTATTAACACAAGCTCTCTTTTTTACCGCTACACTTATTTCAGTAATTTGCTTATATCATCTTGGAAGTCTCCTGGAAAAGACGATGTGTTTTAGTACTGATTCTTAAGAAAGTGTATATAGTATTCATTTAGTAATTTATTCAACATTGTCAGTGTGTTGATGTCACAAAACAGCAAGTTAGCTGAACATGAAGTAAAAAGTAAAATTTGTTAACAACTGATTAAACACATCCAGAACATATCAAATGATAAAATAATGATAGATTCAGCAGAATTTAAAGGGATTAATTGGCAGAAATGTAATATGCCAAATGTATAGCCATAAGTATGTTTTCTTCAGTGTATAATCACCCAAAAATCTGAATTTGTCTGTTTTTGCCCTCATGTTTCTACAGAAGCTCTGAATAGAAAAACAAAATACTGGTGACAACCTTTTACATTTTTGGCATATTCCACATTAATCAGTCCCTCCAGGATTTCGCGGGCGTTTTTCATGGTTGTTGCGGCCTAAAATGCTTGAATTCGCGGCAGCTTTTCTAAAAAATTGCGATGTAAGTTGCGATGTTTTAAGCGTATTTGTTGCCATGAAATTGTGGGAGACAGTGAAAATTGCTAAAAAGTTGCATTTTTTTCCGATCATTTTCGTTTGTGTTCCACCACAATATTGCACG
>JAPZDY010000011.1:544427-559273 GCA_029783645.1 Ctenochaetus hawaiiensis
AAAATTAAATGGATCAAATAGAATGAATGAAGTGACACTTTGAAGTCTAAATTAGTGAATGAACTTTTTTTCAGGTTCAGGTTCCTCGTGGTCGACTCTTTGCCTTTGACTCAGAGGGACAACATGTTCTGACCTGTTCCAACTACGGGGGACTCATATACAGAGTAAATATACCTTCCTCCTCACCTTCTCCCTCATATGCCTTCCTCCCATCTACTCTGAACTGTTCTGGTCAGACTTCTGGTTCCTGTTAATCTTTTTATTTATATCTTAACCTCCTAAGCTGTTTTTTAGAATGTATGCATTTATTCATTAACTATTGTATTAATTTCTTTTTTTGGCTTCAGTGGTATTATTTGTATGTAATAGTTTTTTTATTATGTATTCTTTTAATTTATTTATGTATGTTTTTATGTATTTTTTTATGATTTTGATGCATTTTGAGTTTCTTTCAGCATTTTAAAACAAAAGTTAAATGATCAGTATTTATTTGAAAAATAATTTTAAAATTTTAACTGTTTACATTAGATTTTTTTAATTTTAGTTTAATTGTGTAATGTTGACCTGTCCCTCTTCTTCAGCTAACCAATGGTGAACCGGCTCTAGAGAGTGTGCTGTCACTGGGTGGGCACAAAGCACCGGTGGTGACAGTTGATTGGTGCTCTGCAGTGGACTGCGGCACCTGCCTGACCGCCTCCATGGATGGGAAGATCAAACTAAGCACTCTTCTGGCACAAAAGTCCTGATTGAGGTCCTGACAGAAGACGCCTGAGTGCTCGGAGTTCATCTGAGTTTATAAAAAACTGATTCAGTTTGCTCAGTCACTGATGGAGAGAGGTCCAGAATCTGATAAATACAGTTTATCATTTGTTTCACTTGGTGAAACAAACAGTGAAACCTGACCAAACTATTGTAAATTCAAATTAACATTAAAATCAAACTGAAAGTTCAATCTAAAAACTAGTTTGTTTCTTTGTTTGTCTGCATTCATTGAGCTTTTACTTTATTTTCGCTCTCTTCACCAGTTATTTTGCCAAGTAGTTTTTGTCTGTCTGCTTTTTGGCACTGAGAGGGTCGTACAAGATGAGTTTTCTGAGGTTCTTTGCTTAAAAGAGTTACATGCAGCTGGAAAGAGGTTCAAAGAACTTTAAGAATGAATCGAAAAGTAAATTTGGCACAAATAAAAACTAGGACAAACAAACTATGACAAACAAAGAAAAACTTAAACACATACTGATAATTAAAAACAAGTAATCAAATAGAGTGATAACATAAAACATGCTGCTGCTCATTTAGCTAGTACGTCTTCTGACAGTGAGCCTGCATGAACAATAGAGGGACCCTGAAACTGACACAGATCCACAGAATTTAGCCATCATTTACCTCAATTACACCTGTACTTTCACACATCAAAATGTATTCTGTGACAAATAATGGTGCAATGCTAACAGACGCATTGCAGAATAAACACAAAATGAGAGTGTAGTTTGGTGGCTCTGAAGTGCAAATCACAGTAACAACTCAAAACACAATGACAATTCACAAAACATTACAAAAAACTGCTAATAAAATTAGCCAAAGAGAAAATGTGCCAAAAAAATCAGAAATCACATCAGAGGACAGAAAGCACAACCACAGAGCAGAAACACAATGACAGGTGAGTCTCAATTCAGGGGCCATATCCATCAAAAGCTAGAATTGAAGCCCAAATGCTTCAAACTGTAAGTGAGGGTGACCCATTTTGAAGGCTCCTTCCCATCTGAAAAACAATTGCAGCCCTCAGTTTCCTATGTAATGAAGGATCCGGTGGTTTGATCCTTCCATGGCCCAACTTATCCCAAGATTCATTGTGCGTCGTTGATGACTGTTTTTGTTGTTGTAGTTGTTTTAAAATTAAGTTACCATTGTGAACAAAGCAGCAGCAGGTTTCATTTTACTCTAACAACTAACACAAGAAATGAATAATACAAAAAAATAAACAATCAAATGGATCTTGAAGAATCAAATTTTCATTATGCAGTCGTTAGATTTTCCTAATGTTTCTAGCGAACAGAAGTAAATCATAATTAATAAAAATAAAATGCTAATCCCTGGCTCCATCTTTACATGCATGTTACATACATGCCAATAATGCAAGCACAGCTGTCAAGGTTGCTTGGCAACAGAGGTGGTGCATTGTGATGCAAGGGTAACAGTTGGTGACAAAAACAGGAAAAGCTCTGTACGCCAGACTGCCTCACTTAACATGGCTTTGGTTTCGGCCTATGTGGCCCTTGAGGGCCCTGCCTGCAGTTTGCGAAGGAGTCGTCCTTTGAATCGAAACACACATTGTTTTCTGCTTTTTGATTGTGGTCTCTGTTTCGGTGTCCTGATTTTGATTTGTCTTTGTGCTTTGTCTTTTGTGAATTTGATCAGCAATTTGTTGTTTGATGTTTGTTGCTGGGTTTTGTGATTTTCTGTTATGTTTTGTGATTTGTTGTTGTGTTGTAAGATTTGTTCCAATTGTGATTTTTTTTTTTTAGATTTATGAGATTTGCTTTTTTGATTTGCACTTCAGGGCCACATTACCTAAGGATATTTGCCTTGTTTTCAGTCTTTTATATAATGACATTTTCATTCTGTTTTTGGCAGCAGCTCTGTATAAATGGATTCATTTTTTTGTTTGTTTTATTTTCGGTTGTGTTCATTATGTTCATTGTGTTTTATTTTTTTTATGTCTCACTTTTTTTTTGGAAATATTTTATTGCCATTAATGCCCTTGAGTTTTAATCAGAGATCCCTTGGCAGCAGCAGTAGCCTCATTCTCCACCGCAGGGGGCGCCCCAACACTCTATCCCGGAATTCTTTCCAGCGAAGGAGAAGCAGGACCAACAATAATAACACACAGCTAGCTACATCGAGAGGCACATCTGTACAATGTCCTTTTCTTAGCTCGAAAATCCTGATTTATTTCATAAAGACAGAACGTTTCCACGACCAAAAACTAAAATAAATCTGGGCGAAGGTGAACTATAGCGCCATATTGTGTTTTTAACACGGCAAAAACATGCTGTGACGCGCAGACGTCAGAAGCTAAGTTGCTGATCCGTTCGCTTGTTTACACTCAGTCCGGTTCCCTTATTCGGTTTTCTGTTTAATGTCACTGGGCTCCGGTTTCGCGTGCAGCCATGGAGAGCTTATACAAGCGGAAAATGTTCGCTTCAATGCGGAAAACCAAGGTGGACGCATCGAAGAAGCGGCAGATCGGCCTACCCGCCTCCATCCTAGACGACAGTGACGAAGGCTCATTCTCCTCCTCCTCTTCATCGGGATCTCAGTCTGACTTTCAGAGCTCCCCGGAGGAGGACAGCGAGCAGGAGGACCGGGACCGGAGCGACTCTGGTGCGACCTCCAGCGACGACAGCCGCTCAGTGACCCGCAGAAAGCGCTCCTTCCTTGGAGGGGATGACAGCACCTCGTCTTCCAGTACCGGGGAGGAGGACGACGACGAGGACGAGGAGGAGGACAGGAGCCAGCCGAAGAGGATGGTGCAGCCCAGGAAGCGGAGCAGGCTGCAGCGGCAGGATGAGTCGGACTCTGACCACGCGGAGGAGAAACGGAGAGAGGAGGCGGAGAAGGCGAAGAGGAGACAGAGACACAACAAGCTGCTGGCACTGTCCCGGAGGATGAAAGCCCGGGTCCCGAGCCGCAGGAGGAGCCGCCTGAAGCAGGTACACCTTTTGACCCCCATGAGTTACAATCCCTTCAAATATTAGTCTCCTCCTGTCATGAGTTAGGTGTTCAACAATGTTTAGTCTGTTAAACCTACAAGGATAAAACTCGGTGAAGGTCTACACTGTTTATAAAAAGTTATTGACAAAATAAAAATTGAGTCTAATGGCTTAAAGCAAATTAAAACAACAAAGACATCATCTTATCCTCCCCAAAAGTTTTATCCTCCTACCTCAACAAATGAAAGAGTTTATGTTTGATTTTCTAAAACGGTTACAAATTTTAAAATGTGTTTGTATTTTCAGGGTGCGAGCGATGAGGAAGAATCTAAAGACGCTGAGGAAGAGGTTGGTGGGGATGAAGATGGAGGTGGAGGAGAAAACGGCAGCAAGACAGAAGCTTCAAAAGCTGATGATGGAGGCAGAGAAGATAAGAAAGACAAAGATGAGGAGACAGGGGAGGAGGAGGAGGAGGAGAAAGAGGTGGGAAAGGAGTAAACCACGCCATGATAACAGACAGAGAAGGAGTGTGAATGTGACGAATCAAAAGATCTAACTGTCTGAAAATGACTCCTTACTGTTAGTTTGTACAGTTTTTTTTTCTCTTGCAGCATTTAAAAGCGGGAAAACAAAAACACTAAGAACTGGAGTTGTAAGGTTTTTTCATAGTCATTTCTGTTGCTATTGAAGCATTCACTTTTGAAATGCAACAAAGTGAAGAACAGATCATTTGGACAGCAGTGTTGACCCATGATAACATGTATTACGTGAAGAACGAGGAACCTGAAATGGTATGCAGCCTTAGAGGGATGCTGACATCGAAAAGTGGCTCATGGATATGTCACTCCTGCTTCAGTGACATGTGGTAACTCTTTATGGTTTATGCATGATGATCTCCAAAAACAACATCAATCAGTTTTGATATATGTACCACAAAGTCCCTTTTTCACCTTGCTGATCCCAGATAGGTGTCATGCCACTCTTGTTCCACTGACAGGTTCAACTTTTCAGCTGTGTGTTTTGTGTAAAACTGGTTACATAAAATGTTACTATGGAGAAAAAAAGTAGTCGTTGAAGGAAGGTGGTACTCTAAAGAAGCTGTTCCTGGGCTCTTCCTTTTCAGGGGGCCTGGCTCTGTGAGCTGTAAGCTATTGGCTCCAAAAATCTTAAGTTTTAAAATACTGTGCATTGACATTGAACACCGTATACATTCACACATACATAAAACATTGTTTTTGAACAGTGTCATTTGGCTGATGAAATGTTGTGAACCATAATACAACCCACAAGCTGAACCATATACAACCTTATGTAAGCTAGCACAGTGAATACAGCCTGTTGGACGCAGTTTGAATGCCATCAGTCTTAACCTGTGTTGGTTCATGATATTTTTTAGTGTTTCTGTGTCGATAGATGAAACATTACAAAATATAGCAAATGCTAAATTTGCAACGTGCTCTGGTTTAACTATTAATGCAAGCTAGCTTCCTTGCAGTCTGGCAAATGTTTTTAGTTGTACTGTTATGTTATTTTTTATGTTAGGAGAGGTTATCTCAGTGGACATCAGTGACATGTCTTGCGACGGAATGATTTGAACTCATAGTCCACTCACAAGCTTTCTCTAGAGCTTGCATCACATGGTCCTCAGTGAATGTAATTTTCTCAGTTATCCAAAATAATGTCATGGTTAAAGATTTGACAGAAAGCTAGTAGGTGAATAGTTTTTTTTCTGTACCGTTCTGAAGGACAATAATGAACATTGGTACTCAAAAAGACATGCTGTTTATCATGGGAAATACGGATTTAGCAGTATGCTAACAATTGGCAGATGTCACATAAATAAGGATGGTGCCATCAGCCACTCTTTTATGCCAGGGTTGCTGCAGCTCAGTGGTAAAATGAGCAGAAACATTGCTCCAGAGAACTTACATTTATGGTGTTTTGTGTTTGTGCTGACGGGAAAAAGAGATGTTCAGTGGTGAGGGCTTTATCACTGTCAGCTGACTGTCTATGGCACACGACTTTTACCTGGTTGAAATGTCAGTGCAAACAATGAGACGTTGCATTGATGAAATGTTCCTTTATTGATAAAACATCAAAGATGTGAAAACTCTCAGAGATGTCAACTACAAATCCCTGAGAGCACTGCTATAAGGAACGTCCAATCAGAGAGCTTCAATTTGTGGTCTTGTTCCCGACAGCAGTTGCAGAGTTTTTCAAGGTTTAAGAAAAACTTTGATTTCCTGGGTGTGGATGGACAGTGGCTGCTGAGGCTTCTGGGTATTGCAGTATTTAGAGACATTCAATGTACCCAACGTACAGCACTCAGATTCTCCTTTTTTGCACTTTTCTTAGTTGAAACAAGAGATTATATTGGATACTGTTTCTGCAAAGCAGATGTTTTTTATTTGTTCTGTGTGTGTGTGTGCGTGTGTGATAGGTATTACTGGTTGACAAGCTCTTAGCTGATGTCAGCACCAGACTGATTCTAACCACAAACTGAATCACTAGTCTGGTTTTTGGTACAGTAGCTTTTTAGTTGTTATCATCTAAAAGTAGTGTTTGCAGAAAGGTGTGTATTTTTGATAGTTCTTTCCATCTCTTCTATGAATTATAAGTACATTTGATTCAGCTGCCACTTAGGGTGCAGCTGCTCCAGGTGTTGCGGCTTTTTTGTGTCTCATCTCATGGTGAACTGAATATCTTATATCTATGAGGACATTTGAAGACACAACCTTGGACTTAGGAAAGTGTCACAAACATTTTCTAATGCTTGATAGCAAAAACAGTGGATTGAAAAATAATTATTTGATACCTGAGCCAGTTTTATTTGCTGAGTGAAGATTCTGAGATGCAATTGGCAGCTCAGAAAAACTACCAAAGAAGCTTATCAGTTTGACAATTGAAAATATTCCAGTGAAATGTTTTCATAGCTAACAATAAAGATGGAAAGATCTATCAACGTAAGGTACAGAAGGTAAAAGAGGAAAATCATTTTTTATGTTTAGTTCAGACATGTCACCAGAGATTCTGCATGTTTCTCTAAATGCAGAAAATGGATATCGGTTCACTTTTCATATATAATACCATCATTCATTTTTGTAAATGGTAACATACAAATGTAACAGGAGAGAAATAGTGTCTTTTACTGTATATAGAATTAATTTGGGCACCTCACCCAAAAACTTTCTTACTTTACATACTTTTATATTAATTTCCTTTTCTCTAAAGTTGATCACAGTGCTTCATTCTAGTATTACTGTGCACATTAGATGAATAATGTTCCTAATGAGAGCTTTGCTCTTTTAAAATATCTCCTTTGATTCCTGTTTCCTCCAATCTTGCCTTCCTACTTTTTTTTCTCCTTCTGTAATGGTGCATTTATGTGCGGTCATACAGATTGGAAAAAGATAACCCTAAAACAGGTTTGGTCTGTTTTGCAGATTTCTCAGCTTTGAGAACCACAAATAAGCTAAGAAACTGAGCTTTAAGAATGTTTTGTCCAGTTTTCAGTCTGGAGCTGCTGAAGCAGCACTGAAACAGTGTTTAATAGGCTTGTGGCCTTCTGCTTTTTTCTCTCAACTACTGGACTATATATATCTATATAATGAATAGCAATGATAAACTGACATTTACATATCAGTGCTGTCTATTTACTTGTTTTCCAGTGTATTTCTGGTCTTTGTTGCTGTGTCGAGCTCTTCAGACCAATCTGCCCTGTTGAAAACACCTCTTTTATTAATAAAGTTTCTTTTGACCAACAAACTTTATAATGGAAATCAAGTTCCTGTCTAGAAATGTTTTCAATATGTAGAAAAAACTCTGCTATTTTGTTCAACTGAGAAATTCTAGAACTATCAATAGCTGCTACTCCGTGCCTCTCCCACAGCCCATGGATGGTGCATGGTATTGCACTGAAAGGTATATAACAGTTGCATTAGAGGAAACATTAGAGAGCTTCAGCCATACATGTTCAAGCACCAGCCAGGTACAGACTCTGATTAGAAGTCTGATCGACGTTCGTTACAAACCATGGACCAAGGCCACAAAAACCAGCCACACTTTCTTCCAGAGACTGCACACTGTGCTATGGCTGTCCAGCAACTGTATAGTTCACAGAGGCATGTAACTGCCCGGTGGTAGCTCTAGTTAAAGACATTTTCACCATGGTCACACTTGTCTCTTTCTTCAAACGCAGTAAGGGAAAGCATTGCAAAGTGATGTTACCATCAAAACAAAAACAACAAATTTGCCTTCTCATTCTTACATTCTTAGATTAAAATTTAAAATGTATACATAACATTTTAAAATGTGTTACACATTTATGTGTAAGTGTTAGAGTCATTGTACTTCTTTCTGATAAATATGCAGCTAAAATTAATTAACCCGAGTGTGATATAATACTTGTAATGAAATGTTTATAGGCAGGGTTTCGTTTAGATATAGTGATTATGTCAAAGCATAAGATTTGTTTGTGTGTAAATAAAGTCCAGTAAATTACATCTGCTTTTTCTGGTTTGCTCAGGAAGGCCTTCATTTTTTTAAACTGGCAGTATATGTATCATTTTGTTGCCAGACAATGAAACGAACTGATGTAATGATCGAGTTGCATATCAATATCTAATATCTCAAATCAAATCAAATTGTGACTGAATCATAGCAGCCTTTGAATTGATCGTTTTTTAGCCTGGAGGTAATGAAGTCTTTGATTCCCCTGGTGGACACTGAGATATTCCAGCAAGCCATGAAGAAACATGCTCAGCCAATAAAATCCAAGAACGTAGGTCACATTATCCAATCTACGCCGCCATCATTGTTACTGGCATTGAAGCCTCTGTGGTGTTGGCAGCAAAGCACTAGCGGAGCTTCTAGAAGTATTAGTCCGGGTCACGGTGTATGTTGTCCGGGCAGCAGCTATGGTTCAGACGTGCTCTGCGTACGGCTGTAAGAACCGCTACCACAAAGATAAAGACATTTCCTTTCACAAGTAAGTTCATTGAAACTGTGTGTATGAGCTCGTTAGCATTAGCTGTCCAGATATGATGGATAAGTACTGCGATGTGCCCGCATATACTTATCTACCTTATTAATGCTTCAGAGCTCATCATCAACAGCCCGTGGGTGTTGGAATTTTATACGAGACATTTTTTATGTCGGTAGATTTTACTGGTAAAATCGGGTCACATGCAACTCACCGAGCCCCATTTTACTTTGATGAATCTGTCTTGTATCAAGTTCGCCTGCTAATCGTTCTGTTCCCCTCTTTTGTAACAAGTTAACCCGCATCACGTTCACAGCGGAAGTACCCAAACATTCTAGTTTAGATGTAATTTAAACTTAACTTGATCACTATTCTCTAAATTTTCATTTGCCGAATTTACCATCATACCGTATGTGTTTGTAAAAGTGGATTAGTATTTTCTCCAACATGTTTGCCTTAAGCAGCAATACGGAAATAACAAAATCTCTCGATTCTGATAGGAGTTAGGTTACAGTTAGTGATGTTTCGTTGCTTGTTGTCCGTCAGGCTAATGTTAGCTTGGAGTTCCTTTGCTGGAGCAGGGTAAACATGTGCAGACCTTGTTGGTTTGGTCATGCTAGAGTTAACCTAGTCATGAGTCTACTAACAACATGCTCGTAACTTAAAGAGCCTTCAGCATTCAGTTGAAGTTCGTTTTTTAGTCTGCAACCTGCCTACTATTAAAATGTTTCGTTGAAAGGGTTGATTTCACGTTTATCTCAGCAGGCTGAGATTATCACTGACATACAGGTGATAGTCACTAGTAAAACCACTGTTTATGCAAAGTTTTGTTGAACGTTGTTTTGCTTGAAGAACTAGATGTCCCCTCCTGTTAATATTAAAGAGTTTCTGACAGGACCAGGTTCTAGCTAACAAGTTTGACTAAAAGTTAACTTCTTAAATGAAACAACTGATAATCAACAAAATGTCTACTTAGAATGAGCACTAAGAGACCCGAGTCATTGATTTTAGTATTGATAATAATGAAATCAATTCTAATCAAGGAAAAAAATCCTTAAGTGATCAAAATTCATTTAAATGTATTTTTTTGTTTGTCACTCATTTATTGTTTGCTTTCCCCAGGTTTCCTCTGGCACGTCCAGATATTTGTGGTAAGTGGGTGGCGGCAATGAGGAGGAACAACTTCAAACCAACAAAATACAGTAATATCTGCTCACAGCACTTCACTGAAGACTGCTTCAAGAGAGAGTGCAACAACCGAGTGCTGAAGGAGAATGCTGTGCCTTCGCTCTTCACCTTCAACCTCAGCATCAAGGTGAAACAGCGCAGAGCATTTCCATCTACTGCAGTGTCAACACGTCTTTGATCTCTTTGGTCCTGTTTGTTCATTTGTCCCCATTTTCAGGCCCACACACTAAGCTCTAATTGGCTTATTGTTTCTCAAACTGGGGAAAGAGCAGTTACTTCAGCAGTAATAAGCTCCTAGGGGTGTAACCCCAAAGGTTTCCCTCACCTTATGTTAAGAAACTTCACTGTGAAATGTGCTGAGTTTCAGAACTTCAACAGAGCTAGGGGGCAGTCTGGGGTTTCGGAGAACTAAAGTTCAACACTTTTAAGTTTAATCAAAGTGCTCAGAAATTCCAGTCCTCGTAATGGTCTCAGGTCCTGTTTGTTTTTCAAAATAAAATTTCAAAATAAGTGTTCACTGGAAAATTACATCTGTTAAACACCATGTTAGTTTTGATTGATTTAGACTGCAGCATCACATCTCCTCTGTTTTCCGTCTGACAGTCGGAGTCCCTCGAAGATCCCTTCCCCTCAGAGATCCATTTCCCCCTCTCTCTGCCTCTGACCTCCGACCTGGCAGTAGAAGAGGAGGAAGAGGAGGAGGTGGAGCCTGGGAGGAGCCTGTCCGAAACCCGGGGCCACACTGTGGCTGTCCCCTGTGACCACAACTACACAGCGGAGGACTCTGCTCGGCAGAAGAAGCGCATCGAGCAGCTGGAGGGGCAGCTGGGGATTCTGAGAAAGAAGCTGAAGACGACGCAGCAAAAGTGTCGGCGGCAGGACAGACAGCTAAAGAGACTGAAAGCGGCATGTGAGACACTCAGGACCGGCCGTGAGCCATCGGCTGCGTTTGGAGAGGGATATGTGATTTTACCCAAACACATATACCATACACTTAAGGGCACTGAGTAGAGGAAAGGAGGAGAGACCAGTTTGGTCAGAGTGAAGCAGCAGATTAAAATCTGCTGCATGTTAATCTGTCATCAGCCCGGCAGACTGTTTAAGAGCTACTGAGCAAGGCAGCAAACCTCTGAGCTAAGAGCTTAAAAACTCATTCTAGAACATAAATGCAGGTTGTGTAAAACTCCTGCGTAATTTGTTCGATGCAACAACTCCTTACATATCTGTTTTTATTCCCGTATGGGCTGCAGTGAACTGACTTTGAGTCAACTCTCACTTTAAATGAATAGTTCCACGTTTTGGTTTGCTTTAAATGGTTGTTCTGTGGTGAAATCTTTACAAAGAAAGGCTAGCTGTTGTGACTGCCTGAGTCTTAGTGTTATCAGTGAAGGCGCTTCGCTGGACAGATGGGTACGCTTTTGTCCAAGAAATAGTTCCAATATGGGGCTCCCTCTTAAAATCACAATCTGTAGTTTTTTCATGTGTTTGTTTAAAGATTTAGCAACAAAGCTGCAGTAATTAGTGAGTGTTAGAGGTGATAGTAGGTATATTTTTGAACTTAAGACAGAGCCAGACTAGCTGTCACCCCTGCTTTCAGCCTTAATGCAAGCTAGGCTGACCATGTCCTGACTCCACAACGAAACTTGACACACAGACCTTATATTTATGTGGACTTGCTCCTTCAGTTTAGCCCCCAAAGAAATTAGTTTAAAGTTTAACTTGTTTTCAGAGACTGTGGTGTGGGATCTGAGATGAAATGGGTGGTTTTAAAAACAAAACGTAAGTGACTATTATCCTACTTCTGTTGTTTGTCTTTGAAGTTTTTTTCCCTAAAAGAAAAAAAGCCAAAAAAATTTAAAGTAATGGGTTTGAAATGTCTTTGGTGTAAGAAATGGTATATTTGTAATTCTGTAATTATTTCACCATTTTTCTTCACATAACGTGATAATGATGCAAAAACATTTAGCTGCTAATGTGCAATAAACTTGAATGACATTGAAGCCATGACAACTAGTTTGTGTGTCCCCTCACTGAGATTACTGGTGTCAAAATGTTAGTTTGTTCCTGGATGCAGAGTATAAAGTCTAAGTAGTTTCATCACACTGGAAGCAGGAAAACTCAAGTATACTTTAAAAAAAAAGTCCAGATTAGAAAAAGCTGGGCTTTGAATCACCACAACACTCTGTTTACCTCATGAACTGTCTCAGATTATTTACCGTGCTCAGTGTTCAAATCTCTAAACTCATGAATATGTTAATCAGACTGGACTTCTTGGACTATATTTCCTCTTTTTACCAGTTTCTTAGAACAACACACTCCCAACAACTCAGGCTCTGTGTTGGTTGAGGTTTAAGCTTCATCTAGGTGACAAATTGATAGGTAACTTTAGATTGGCTGTCATGGTAACAATATTGTAAGGAGGATGTAAATTAAAAAGTCAGCGCATTTCCTCACTTCAATCCACAATGTCTTTATTCTTGATGTCACATTCTAAACTATTCTACATTAGAAACCATATTACTTGTCAGATAGCCTGGTTTCTGATCTGTAAGTCTGGCACAGTGCTTAGTTCCTCTAGCAAGCCAATCAGATTTTAGGTGGTGGGATTAAGAACTGAAATATGTGCGGTCCAGTACCCATGCTACCATATTAATAAGCATGCAAGAAAAGATTAAGCATGTTCCAATATATCGTCTGAAATGCAACATTTAGAAAATCCCAGGACATGCTCTTGCATCTGGGCACATTTGCCACAGTGACTGAGCCACTGAGAGCAGGGTTTGTGTAAACACTGTGCTCCAAATTGCATGCTATTTCTTTTCACTTCAAACTTGGCACCATGGACTGTGAAGGCTGTATGAGCTGCAGGGTCAAAGTTATGATAAAGCAGTATATTATAATTGTGTGCATACTGCATGCAACAGTGTGCACTTTGCCAGTGTAGTTGCACTATGAACCAGAAGTAAAAAAAGAAAAAAAAGATTCCCTCTTCATGAATCTAACTAGGTACCTTGCAGCTAGCTATGTAGTGACAGTAATCAGTAAATCAACATTTATAAGGAACATTTTTGTTGTAGCTGTATATAAGCTGATGATGATATTGTAGGATTATCTTATGTCTGACTTGTGTAATAACGCAGGTAAAGCACTATGTTTGCCTCTGAAATTTAGTGGAGTTTAAATTTGGAGACATGATAAATAGCAGCAATGTTACTGAGATTGGGAAAACTAACCGAAAAAAAAAGAAGAGAAAAAATAAGAAAAAGTTTTAAATCAGTTCTGACTAAGGAAAATAATTTATTCAGTCTTACCTGTACAGGTGTTAGGGAGACTGTACGAAAATAAAGTGAAAGGAAGTGCAAGAGAACACAAAATGTAGCTGATATTTTTTACCATTATCTGACTGTATCTACTTTTTTCCTCCTATTTTTTAAAACAGTGATTTTTTTAAATGGCCAGCAGGGGGTGGTAGACAGCTGTATGTCAGGAAGCAGTGTGTGAGTATCTCTTCTAGTATTCTCTCTCTTAGTCTTGATTACTAATCACACAGTGCACCACGAGGTGAGCATCAAGTGTGCTTTCACATTTTTTTATTAAAAATGCCAACACAGAGTGAACTTAAACCCACGCAGATAAACACTCAGCTGTAAATATAACACTTTAAACTATACTAACCTACATTAAGTGCACCACACAAATAAAGTTGCCGTTGTATACTGGGCTTTTGGGTGTAATTTTCTTTTGTTTGGTATCATGCGCGGACAGTATTTTAAATTTTGCAATGGTGATATTGCAGTTGTGTATTTATTGTTGTACAGTGGTCTTCAACCACATCGGAGGCCCAGAGGGCCTTGGAGGATTTTATATTAAGAAGAAAAAAAAGCAAAAGTCAAAGAGTAATGAGTAGAATTTTGTGTAGATTTGTGTAAACATTTTTGTATTTAGTCTCTCTTAGATCATCTTGTGTCCCTTATTTATCTTGGGAATCTTCGAAGGGTCCTAACAAACCCCTATTTATTGAGAACATTTGTTCATTTTATTGTAGCCTACTTTTTTAATGGACCGTACTTGCCACAAACTAATGTTGATTCAAATAAATAATACATTTCTTGACTCCATTCCTGCTTCACAGAAGATATGCCCTTTAGATATTTCTGATCCTCTGACCTTTATTTTAACATCACCATTTTCAGCTCCAATACTGGTATTATTGCACAAATAGCTAAATTTTTCACATGTTCTCCTGACAGTTTTTCATAATGTGGCTGTAATGAACACTGCGGCCTCTGGGGGGCAGTAGCAGGACTTTAATGATGTGTCCCAGCTGTTTCAGGTTGGACAACAGACTTCAACTTTTCAGTGACCTCGACCCTCCTCAGGTGAAAAGACCTCTACAGGGCTGAATCTGATCCAGGTGGACGTGTTTGGGCTGAAGCTCCGCCCCCCTGGCATAGGATCAAGGTCGTCCTGTCTAAACTGTAACCCTCCTTAGGCTGCAGTCTGACCGCTCTGATTAAACAACACCTGGGTGACCTTCTTCCCATCATGCTCTGCTACTGTTGCCATCAAAAACCACAAAACAATGGAAAGTTGGGTTTGATATACAATACTTTTTACAAGGAAAGAACTTTTTCTAATAAGTTTTGAATTCATTAACTACTGATTTTATTTCTGTAACACATACAAGATTGAGTTGTTTCCCCCCTTTGTCTGTAGTCATTATAAATGTAAGGAAAGCTGCTTAATATTTCATATTTCCTACACTGCAATATTCAGTAAATGCAGCAAATTGCTCTCATCCATGGAAAAACAAAAAGAGAAAAAGAAAAAATCATATATATACTTGACACATTACTTAAATTTTATGCATAGCCCTAGTTTTTCTCAGACAAGACATCTATCTATCTATCTATCTATCTATCTATCTATCTATCTATCTATCTATCTATCTATCTATCTATCTATCT
>JAPZDY010000011.1:659328-677349 GCA_029783645.1 Ctenochaetus hawaiiensis
GGGCGGTTGGGGGTGGGGTTGGGGGGATGTCTAAACCCGTTCTCCCCGCCTGCATGCCCACATCCTGTGTTTTCCAGAGCAGCCTGTGAGTCTTCCCAAAGAGCTGAGGGGCCAAGCTGTCTGCCTCGCCCTCCCCCTCCTCCTCCTCCTCTGCGTTCCCTTCATTAAATCCTCCCCTCCCTCTGTCCCGACCTTCCTCCAAGCCTGGAGCAGCCATCAGCAGACTTGCATTCCTCTCTCCCTTTTCCTGGCCCCACACAGGGTTTCAGGCAGAGTGCTCTACTCAAACTAGAAAGAGCAGAATCCACCATTTTCTGTCTGAAAGTAGAGGCATTTCTGAAGCTTTGATGCCTCTTTAGAACATAAACTACATGCGTTAAATGATACTTGCTAAAGGAAACAAAGCTAGATGGACGTGGCCTAATAACTTCATTCAAATGGACAGAATTAAAAACTAATGTGTGACTTGACCATACTTGATAACATGATCAGCAACCAGTTCTCACTCATGTCCTTTAAGGGCCCATACTAGCATTTTGAGCGTGTAGCCTGTTAAGCACCAGTTATGTATATGTTTTGTTTTTTGTCTGTAGGTATCTGTATGGTTATTTTATTTCCATGTAACATAAAAAAAACTACTTGCACAGACTTGAAACTTGCTTGACAGGGATAATTCATCACACCGAACATCACATCTTCTTTATTTGTCAAAAACAAGCTAGTTTGTACGTTCTAACAAGACTGTACATACTGAAGAGAAGTGAAAGAAATCCACACTGCATAAAAAAGACATTTAAGAACACGTACAGCATAACGCTGGTGTTATTCTGTATATGTCTCATTGTTAAATCTCATTAAAAGGCCATAAACAACAGTGTGTCAGTCTCCCAGCACTTTCTGACTACTGTACCCTGACTGTGGTTTGCAGCTCCAAACCCACCAGTTCCTACTGAGAACATAGTCTAAAAAAATGTTGTAAATTTTTTTAAAGTCTGATTCATAGGCAACAAAAAAATGGTGAAGCCATTCAGGATGAAGAACCCAAAAATATTTACAAAACGAACAAGGTCATCAACTTTTTGTGAATTCAGTCTATGTTAATAATTTCTAATAGGTTAATTTTCTGTTGTACCTAGACAGATAACCTTCGAATGTCATGAACTTAGAGTTAGTCTGTCACCAGTGACCCTTTAAAGACTTAACAAATTGTCATTGATTAATCTGGGTAGACAAAAGTTTTATGACACGTTTTTCCAGCCGTCCTCTGCCCAGACGGTCCTGACTGTGTCACTGCACAGACTGACTGAGCACAAGAGTTCAATTCCGCTCTGTTCCCTCAGCACAGCCTCCCTCCCCCACTGCAGACACCCAAAACCCCCACCCCTACACCCCAAAACTGGGTCTATGACCATACACACAAAGAGCCTCCTCCGGTCTGGTCCAGCCATTTTGAACACATTCAAAGTAAAAGTCTAAAGAGTTGACCGCAACTCTTTAGGTCAAGGTTAACTCTCCCAGTTTGTGCTTCACTGAATGTTGTAGAGACAAGGATGTGTCCTGTCACCAAACTTTAAGCTCTGGAAAGTCCCTGTACATAACCAGAGACCGCCACAACTTCCACACATGCTTATGTCAACTCATATTTAATGACAGTCTTCAGCAACAAAAAGGATATTTCCGTTTGATCCACATAGCAAATTAGGATTGAAGGTAACCAGTGTATCTTACAGGAAGAATAATATAAATGAAGTTCAAGAAAAATGTCAGTTTATAACACTTTAGATCTTGTTTTCTTAGTTTTGGCCATAACTCACATCTTTCTAACTGGTAGGAATGACGCCCATGACGGGGATAAAAGGTACAAATTGTTACAGATAAAACTTTACCCTGGTGACCTTTGGGGAATTTTTAATTCCACGTCAAAACTTTACTTTGTAGCTTTGGGGCCAATGCATGTAGCCGCTGTAGCCTCTCAAAAATGTGACTACATGTCGGGACCAATGCTGCAAGATACTATATGAGGTAGCAACAAATTTTATTGTGCAGCTCATGTTTCTCCTACCATAGTGATCATGGGATACTCCAAAACTTACCATTCGGCCCATAAAATGATAATGAATTGAGAAAATGCTACGTATAACGCTACTCACTGGTGAAAGAGGCCGAGGATGTTAGCCTGCCAAACCCTGAGCCAAAGAGTCCATAAGTCATAGTTTACCCATTCTCTAGAACAAAATTATTTTCCATCTCCATCATCCCTACTCCACTGACCCACCAACAGTCTGCTCAACTCCCAGACTAGCCATTCCCTGAAGTTAACAGGAGCGCAATGTCTGGACTCAAAGACTGTAAGTTGTATGGATGTATCTTTAGGTCTTCACAGTTACTGTTGCAGAATAAAATCATTATAGCCTGATCACATATTATTCATCCAACAAGTGTTGCAATGGTGTCATGAGCAAGTAAAATCTGTCAATAAAGCGGAAATCAAATCTACACTGTTAGTTATTATATAACTTAACTTCAGCTGACCCCTTGCGTGAAGTACAAACCCAGCTGTACTGCTTTGAAAATTCTCTCACCTTCCTTTTGCCCCAACTGGATTTTTAAAGCACTGCTGTAAAATGCCATAAACACTGCCTCTAAAAGTTCTGAGATTAAAACCCCATTATGTAACTTTTTGTCCTTGAAATAGCATTTTCAAAGTCGTTGTAATGTTGGAGTGAGTTGTTGCATGTTGACTGGGCTCTCTGCCTTAGCCTCTCGGCCCTCCTTTGGCTTGTTTCTTCACTATGTAACTTTAAGCCGCGACCCGCAGTTTCAAAACTGAAACTTAGCCAAGTAGTTACTCTGTCGCACAAAACAGTAATTTTGGTGAAAGCAGATTATATTTAATGGGGAAAATGCCCTCTTGTTTTCCCTCTGATGTTCTATGACTGCTCTGCCTCATTTCTGTGATTCTGAGGTTCCTGAAAGCAACACTGGTGCTACTTGCTGCATACTGCAGTTTAGTAGCACCAGTTTCGTCCACAAGTTTGCTCAGACTGGTGTGTAGTTGTTGGCGACAGCTATGCTAAAGAAAAGGCTACGGACAGACACAAAACTGGACTGATTGCTGTCGAACAGTAAGTAGCTGCTTGCTTAGTTACCTGTCGTGTTGTGGCTCTTGCTGGAAGTTTGGCTGGGTCAGAAACGATGTCTGCTCGCTCGTTTATGAAGCCAAATCTGCCTGTTTTGAAAGAGGTTTAGCTGGTGACACGTTATAACTGGGTGTCTCTCTTGTTCAGGTTGTGTTAGCTTGGCATGCCGAGCTACGTTTCTACCGTGATACTAATGCTGTTCTGAGTTGTGTGCAGGGCTTGTTCAAACTTTGACACGAAGGAAAATACATGTAATGTTGCGGGGGCGCCAAATCACACAGAAACGAATTCCTGCATAATGTAGCTTTAAGGTGAGATAAACCATATCTGAAGGTGGGTTCAGATACAACTCAGGCCGTTTTGTCTTTCTTTAGCCTTGAAAAGTTAACATCTGAAGAGTTGTGAATTCTGTGTTGTGCACATTTTTGTAGTTCATTTCTCTAATTTTCACTAAACAATAAAGGACAGTCCTGCTTGAAAATCATTTAAGATGTTATTCTCAATTAAACAGGAAGTAACCTTAAGTCTTTATATGTAGAATTAAAAGAAGCCACTGATTGATTGTCAGATTGTCTCTTCAGAAAGTTGTTGAATGCTGCCTGCTCAGTTCCGCTCATAATTCTGTCTGCATAAAGACATTTTCAGGCACTATTACAGGAACCATTGAGCACTTTTTTTCTGAAGCATATTAGGGCCTTGACCTTCTTTAATTTAAATGCCTTCAAGTTTTTGCTCATTTTTCTCATGTTCATAAAACAGTCCCTCTTTGTTTTTTTTCCCTTCCCATTTGCAGTGTTTGGAAAAGTTTCCTGTGATCCAGCACTTCAAGTTCGGCAGCCTGCTGTCCATCCAGCCAATGAAGCCTTGATGCTCATGCTGCACGCACGATGGAAAGACCAAAATCCCGACAGTTTTCCCTTCCTCTGGAATCCTCACGGTCAAATACAAGAGTAGCAAAAATCAAACCACATGTAGTTCGACACATGCACTCCCACATGCACACGCACGTGGTCATGAACGCTTGTAGGCCATCCATAACATTAATGCAGAGCATGTTGTGGATAACCTTTGTGATTTTGGAGCATCTTTATATTTTTTGCCATTTTTGTATTTATATAAAATGTAGAGTTTCAATGGCTCCTTTTTGAGAGATTTTGTTTTTAGAGTGCTCATCGAAGTTTAATGTTTGACTTTACCTCAAAGTTTGGATCTTAATGAGCAGTAAACTCTGAACTTGAGGTCTTTTCTTGGTTTGCTTTTATGGCCAGGTGTTTTAATTTTGTTGCAAATTTACCAATATCTTAATTGCCCACTTCATCCCAACATTTCACATTAATAGTTTGCTAAAGAAAAAAAAAAAAAGAAGCTGTTTGAGTGTTTTTATTCCTAAGCAAAAGGTCTTGGGCTTCATTATGCTTTGCTTAGTGGAAAAAATAAATGATTAGATATCGGAAGCTTTTATAACAGTTCATCCAAAATGTAATGTACAGAACGTCTGTCATCATGAATTCATAAAAAGTCCGTTTTAGCTGCGTATCTCTGAGTGAAATGTAGCTTATCTTTTTCTTTTTATTATTTTTTTTCCTTCATAGACTTTCCCCCAACACTAGCTGTCAGTGGTCTTTGTCCATGTCCTCATCGTTATCCCAGGTCGCCCCAAGCTTAGGTAGAATTGACTGAAAAAAATTATACACTGTAACTAAATACCTTAAGTTTGGTTTTGCTGTGCAGCTTTTTTTCCAAATTCTAAAATAAAATAAAGGGTTCAGAATCAACTTTAGATTTTAATGTGTTGAACTTGGCACAATTCATTTGGCATATTTCAAACATTTTGGCATGTGGTTATTTTTTATTTAATAAAAGCTATTTTTGTGTAATTTCACTGACGTGTCAAACCTGATTTAATACATCTTTCCTTTTCTCATCATTTATATGGTGACTCCACCAAATGCTTGAACTCTGATTCAGGTCTGTCATACCATAAGAAACCATTCTGTGTACAGTTTAAATGTGTCCCACTTTGACAGCCATTCTCACTGCTAATTTAAAAGAAATTTCAAACTTAGGAATAATCTGTACATTGTGGCTTTTAGTGACTTTTTCCCATAAATTTTCATTGTGAAAGGTGTGGCTGTGAACTTTTTTTTCCCCCTCATTTCCCCCTGCAAAATTACTTGTTTTACTCTAGATTATGTCCAAAGTTTGGAAGAGCAGCAATATAAAATTAGCGGTCTCAGCTGGCTGCAGTATCTGAAGCGCATGCTCATGTGCTCTGCTGAATGCAGAAACTTTGTGGAAGATCTGGATTTTTTTTTAACATACATGCATGAAACAGGTTAACTTTGGTTTAACATGAACATTTATGTGTGCATCTTTCAAGAAGCCAAACTTGCCCACTAGAACATTTTGTACTATCAGCTTAAATTTTCTCTTTTTTCTGTGAAACTTGTTTGTAAAGGTGTTCCAAGTCTGATTCAGCTAAGTCTCTAACTGGTGCAAACTTGTGGTAAATTGCTTAGTTTAACCCAATGAATACTGCCTCTTAATCAGAAGGTAGGAGTTTCTGGGATTTCAGAGTTGCATTCATAAAGATTTTACCCAACAGAAAAAAATTCAACATCAAATTTTAATTCCTATATTGGAAATAAGCTGCCAACACAGCAAATTTAGCAGTGATGGTATGGTAAAGAGACTTCACTTTGCACCGTTTGTTTTGTAAAAATTTTCTCAAAGTTGAATTTTGTGTCATATTTAAAGATTAAATCATTCAGATGAGCACATCAGGATTTCAGGTCAAATGTGCTCATTTCATTTGTATGCAAAAGAAAACTCCAAGTAGGAGAAAATTTATTAAACGCCACAAACTGAATTATTTAACTCATGTAACTTTAGAACAAAGCAGTTTGTACTAATACTTCCTCGTGACCCAGAGATGAACCAAGCAGTGAAGCAGATAGACTCTGAAATGAGGAGAGAAAGTACTGAATATTGCATGAGTCAGGATTCTTTAACTGCTCCTCCATGTGTTAGATGGGTGTTTTTTTCAACAACTGGGGTTAGCAGCAGTAGGGAAACTCCAAAACAACAGTCCTTTTTTTAAACTTACTACGAGTCCTCATGAGGACCAAGGTGGAATTCCCCTTTTCATACAGGAAGTTGGACTGCAGTGCAGAAAGTGGTGGGAGGAAGCACAGCACTACAAAGAAGACTGATGTGCTTTATGTTGTAGTCCATGAAGGTGTGTCCTTCAGGAAAGTCATGTCTTTCCTGATGAGACACCCCTTTATTTACAGAGAGAAAAAGCACTGGTGAATTCAAGAAATCCTCTGTAACTCATAAATTCTGACAGTTAAGACGTTGTATTTGTAGTGTTCAGTAGTTATATCAGTGGTGGGTCCACAAAAAGCCAGTGATACACTCCACAGTTTGTTCTTGTCAACAGCCTGAACATGTTGCTCCGCACTACATGTGGATTGTTAAACCAGAAGTCTACTCGATATCCTTCAAATACATGGCATGTTCTCACAAGCAAACTGGTGGATCTGTGAACGAGTTCATGTATTAACTGTGTGGTATACAGGGAGTACCACAGGCCCTACTCTCCTTATGCATGTTGCCGCAGAGAAATTTAAGTGATATAGAGAGTTTAGATGTGATGTTTATCGCAAGTCCATTGTTTTAAAGTAAGGCTTAAAAATGAGTAAATCCGGGGTTTCACAGTGCTTGTGGACCACTGGAATTTACCTCCAGCAAAAAACAAGACAATAGTCAACAAAGAGTTGATCACAATTTGCAAATGAGTGTTCATGATGGATCGGGGTGCAAATCTAAGGGAAAAAAAGATGAATTTCTTGGCCTCATTTGGAGGAATGTTTGGAATGGGACAGCTGCGTCGACCCGTTCTGACATGTCTGGGCTTGAAATGTGGACTTCCATGGAGGCAGACTCTGAAATGGGATGCAGCTGCAGGCTTAAGATGGTGGATAGCCGGGGTGGAAAGCAGCTAAGTACTCACGGTATACTTGAATACAGTTTCAGGTGCTTTTACTTTTATCTGACAGCTGGAGATGTTTCCCACATTTTACACGCAACATACAGAACTCTAAGTTGTTCTCAACCTTTTTTCTGCTCGAGACTCCTTGCTTTGGGTCTCTCGTCAAACATTATACAAATCTGAATAGTCAACCAACCCGCAACCTATTTTCCCCTTTAACTTTTCAGATGTTTTCATTTAAACTGTCCAACGAAAACACATAGAGTAATAATTAATTCATTTATTATCAGTAGCTGCTTATCCTTTACAGGGTCGTAGTATAAAGTAATATTTTTTAATTTTAAAAATGGACAAGAATGAGAAAAAAAAATTAAAGTTTATGTTGTGGAACTTCTTTTCCTGCCTGGATACTTTGGAGGGGTCAAGAGGAAACAATAAAAATGTTGCTTGAACATAATCACATGTTTGTAATAGACTGAAAGGTTTGAACTGTGCTCATAGGCCCATAAAGAAATAGACTGATTAATTAATAAAACTATCAGTTAAGAAACAGTAACATGATGATGTATTTACCTTATCTGAAGCTATTTTAATTTAAAAAAAAATTACAAACAAAATAATCTGCGATTTATTTTTTCTCAGGAGAATTTCCTCACGTTGTATGCAAGTGAGACTGGGTCCTAATTGGTTTTTATAAGAACATGCAAATTAGATGCAGCACTTTCCATCCACACTATGCAAATAGGGGCATAACCTAGTTTTCAATATGTGACATGTCCACCAGCTTATTGAAGATTCAACTGGGTAGGGCCTGTTTCTTTCAGTGTGAAAACACAGTTTGTCTTTTCTGTCATTATATATCACGGCTTCTGCAAAGTCAAGTATGTGCAGGGGGTGCGGTCTACATTTTCCTTTTCAATTAATGAAAAAAGGGGTGTGGCCTCACTGTCTATGCAAACGACATATGTGGTCTATTACGGTAATATTTAAACAATGAGAGGCATACATGTGAATGCATAAGGTCTAGTTTTTTCTTTCGGTATGCAAGACTGCAGCCATTTTTTGGTGTAACTTTGTTAATAAATGACTAAAGGCTTTACACATCCAATAAACAAGACAGCTGTATTTTACTTTAGTATTTTGGTATTTAGCAATTTATTTATGCTTTCAAAAAGTTTTTTTTCACTCTTTACCTCTTTACTTTAAAGGCAGGAGAAGATTTCTTTATCAGATACCCTGAGATTCTGAGGGTGGCAATATTAGTCTAAATAACCTTGTTTTATAAAATCTGCATTGTTATATACCAACTAAATATAAAGCAAAATATGTCAGGTTTGTTTATTATGGTGGAGAATCTTGTTTCTATGCACAAAGATGTTAAGGGGCAGCGGTGGTTCAGGGTAAGGTCTACTTATGAGAGGGTCAGTGATTCAATCCACAGCTACAATACTGAACCCCAAATTGGTGCCAAAATATTGTGTGTGTTCCTAACGAGCAGCGCTTTCTAGAGAAGCCCCTGCCTTCAGTGTATAAATGAGTTGATGCTGACTTCAGTTTTAAAGCACTTTGAGTGGGTGAAAGTCTGGGAAACAGCTTTATAAAGACAGTCCATTTACTGTTTCAGTTTAAAACTGATAAACTATGTCTTTCAAAGTTTGACCATCATACCTTCACATTTTCAGATGGTTGTTTTTTCCTGTTAACAGCAATAAGACATCAGGGTTTAATTCATCAAATCTTGAGAAAAATGTTAAAAATACCAAAGTCCTACAAATGCATTAGCCTCTTTGACATGGAGGACTAAAGCTGGTTTAAAGGGGAGAGTTTCTTCATGTGTGCACACTCAGCCTGCTTTGTATGTCTGTGTTAAAATCATAGTTATGGGATGTAACAGTGTATTCTACGCTGTGGCCCAATGCCTCATCTGAGTCTACACCTTCTCTCTTTTCCGTTGCTATGGAAATTTGAATAGAGTAATGTTGTTCAACATTTATTTTCTTCAACTCCAACATCTTCGTTCTTATTTGCCGTTAAAAAAGGAGAAACTTGACAGTAAGCCACAGAAAGCCCAACCTTTACAATGACAAATACTGCTTGTGTAGGCCGTGGCGCAGATTCATCACAGGATCAGCCTTAAACCTGGACCTGGTCTGCATCAGATCCTTCTGACAATAAAAAAAAAAACCCTTTCTGACCTCCCCTCCCCCCACAGACCTCTGTGCAACCTGGCTGACCTGTACGCTCTCTGCTGCCACAGTCTGCCTCCCCATGCCTGAACACCTATTCCCTGCAGTCCACCCCACCACCCACCCCTCCCGCCTGCTGTCACATGTGGCCTCCCCCCCCCTCTGGAAACCCCCCAACACATCAACCCCCTCTCCTGACAAAGCCTGCCTCCCTCCCCCCCGTGCTAACCCCCCACATGGCTGCGCCTCTCCCCCCTCGCTCTGTTGTCTACCCCTCCTCCGCCACCCCCAACACTAGTCACTACACTCCCCCCACCCTTAGTTCATCAACCCTACCACCTGGTATTGTCCTTTAATGTGCATAAGGTGATGAGAGAAGGAAGTGATTGGTAAAATAAATAAGAATAGTTTGGAAATAAGCTAAAAATTCTGTTTTTGTTATGTCATGCTTCAATGTAAAGATCTGAGTTTATTTAGTTGCATTTTTTTTGTCTTTGCATATCCATGTGGCACAGACTAATCAGTGTAGGTGCTTCATTTTGGATACTGTATTATTATTTTTCTCTATTCATAAATGTTAATTATTTTAGTTAGACTTTATGTATATCATGAATAACAACAGAATTTAAAAAAAAACAAATGTAAATATTCAGAAAAACCTAAATCCATATGTCAATGGTAAGTGTGAGAAATTAAATCAATGATATATCCCTGATATGTAAAAAAAATCTGAGAGTTTGATTGTGTGTGTATGTGTATGTGTGTTTTTGCGTGAGTGTGTGTGCACATGTGCGTATGTGCGTGTGTTCATGGGTGTCAGTCTTTCGCAATCCAGATGGAGGAGCTGTGTATACACCATGAAACCAGACCATTGTCCTCAGTATCGCAGAGAGCTGATCCATGGTTTGTCTCTGATATCATTTCATGTTTTAGTTTTGTAGAATCTTTAAGCTCAAGCAAAGATTCTGTATTAATCCAGTAGGCAGATGCTTTCTGTAAAGAATCAGATACTAAATCCTCTTCCAATCAATTTCTGCATAAATGTGTTGTTCACGTTGCCTCATCACTTCCATTACATCTTACTAACTGCTAGTTTTTATGGGTAGTGGCAGCTGGAAAAAGCCTGCAGAGCTGGAGGAGCAAGCGGGCAGCAGCGATGGATGTGATGTGTTGGGTTAGAGCGATGCCTCACTCTAAGAGGCAAAAAAAAACGAGCCAGCCAGGAAAGAAGGAGGACGAGAGAAGAGAGGAGGAGGAGAGAAGGAGGGTGTCGGGGGCTGGTGAGCGGAGAGTTTGAGGGAGGGTCAGCCTAAGGTGGCTCTGCTCTGCATACACAGCCCTACTGATATCTTCATTCACTGATTTTAAAGAACACCACCAAGTGGCACAGAGCAGAGATAACAGGACTTAAAGTTTTGCTTGAGAAGAAATTCCAGGCTGAGATGAGAAGAGTAAACTGCATCACATGTGGTTCAGGTAGTCTAATGCGTTCTGAAGGCAGGGAGCAAAAATGAAGAATGGGCCTTTTTTATGACATTTAGAACAAACGATATGACACATATTACCCATTTAAGATTTTTAAGTATTTGATATTCATTATGTGAAACATTTGCACCAAAGTTCAATTCGCCTATCTTTGCTGTGGCTTCAATATACACTGTGAGGGTAGAAGATAACCCTGTACAATCTAAATTAGCCATATATGGCAGATCTGCAATAAGTCCAAGTTTTTATGAAAACATAATGATCAATTTGTTCCAGGTAGGAAGTGGCTGCTGGGGATTGTTGAGTTTGGTAGTGTTTGACAAAAAGAAATAAATACAAATAATGGCTTTTCTGGATTGTTGGACTGCGTCTCACAGGGGAGTTTGCTCATGCAAATACCTCCACTGTCGTCACATATCAAAATGTCAAATAGGCCTAGAGTATGATGTCAAGAATGGAATACATATAATATGCAAACTCCATCAACTACATGTAATTGAAACCCCAGCAAAAATCTGACCTTAAGTCAATGTTCATTTTTGTGTGAAACTAAAAAGAAATATATAGTTTTGCGCCATTTATTTCATTCTTTCTGAGAGTTCATAAGCTTTTGTTAATGACTTTACTGAGGTAATATATATCAGTAGGAGTCATTAGAAGCAATAATTCTTAGGTTGCCAGGTTGCAAAATACAACATCTGGAAAAGGCTTGTGAAGAATCTGGACCACAACCCACTGACAACTTGTTAAAGGAACAGTTCAACATTTGTACTGAGCTTATCTGCTTTCTGGCAGAGAGTAAGACGAGAAGATCAACACCACTCTCCAGTTCTCTGCTTAACACAAGGCTAAAGCCAACAGCTGGTTAGCTTAGCTTAGCTTAAAGAATGGAAACAAAGGAAAAGAGCTAGCCTAGATCTGTCTAAACGTAACCAAAATCTGCTCCCCTCTAAAGGACATAGATTAACATGTTACATCTAGTTTTTTAATGTTAATAGAAATACCAAAGATTGTAAAGGACAAGTTGCCACTTTAAAGGAGTTAGTTGCCTAACTATTTCTTGGCTCTTAGCAGTTGCCAGGCAACCAACAGACACTCCAGGAAGTCAGTGGTTTAAGATGAGAAATAGATTAGGGCCTAATAAAATGACCAGGTGTAGTTTTAAATTTCTATTTTTATACTGATGAAGAAAAATAAGATGTAGGCCTTGCTTGTTTCTTTGTGAGCTTTAGAGGCTCTGATAGACGAAACAAGCTGTCGCGTAGCTTGTTATTGATATGAAGATCTTATTGATCTTCTCATTGAACTCTTACAGAATCGTATCGGCAGAAGTGTATTTCACTTAATCTTTACATCTGCAAACATGATGGATTGTTGAATAAAATGTATTTATAAAAACCATGGAAACATTTCCTACAAAGTCAAAAACCTTTGACCTCTCATTACTGATTGATTATCAATTAGACCCACAGATTCATTCACTGCTTAACTGCATCCAGGTAGAAAATGATGCACACAAACAAAAAGAATTTTTTACGATGTGAACAATAGCGTTTCTTATTAAATGATTCATTAACGTGTTGAGCAGCCATTACTTACTGATCCTTTATCTCTGGTATCTTACTTATATGTATTGTAAGTATGTAAGATTTTTTATAACGGTACTATTCGTGACAATGGTCATCCACTGGGGGCGTGTAACTCCTTTAGGTCTTTAATTAAAAGAAACAGCTTCATATCTGCAATCAGACACAACAGTTAAGGTTAAGGTTTTCATTTTTTATTAAGATTATAAATTTTAACAAATATTTTCTGGAACAGTTTTACCCGGTGATATACAATTTAGTAAGCACAAAAATACAAGAATAACAACAAAATATGTAGAGAATGGCTGAATACTCTCTTTATTTTGGTACACATAGTGCTCATAAAGCTAATGCGTGGATTCTCAGGTTATGGCTAAATCATGAGTTTGCCTTTTTAAAACAAAAGGACTAAGATCATTCTTTTACAAAACAAAGTAAAACTCACAAAACCAAGACATGTTGGCATTATGAATTGCTGTGAAGGCTTTGAGCAACAACCATGATTAAGAGAGGATGTCAAACTGCCAATATAACCTGGACTGTGTCACACACTGGTAGTGGAGGTGAAGTGATGACCACATATATAGCCCAAAAAGTGTTACAGAATTTAAGTGTTGGCACTCCATTAAGTGATATAAGCTGGTTCAGTCCATGTACCTCTGAAGTGTATAGGAAGGGAGTCTTTTACGAGGTGTTCACACGACAACAAACTGTTCAGAATGTGCAAGGTCCATTTCATACTGGAGATGGGGTTTCTCCAAAAGGGTCCTCAGCCCAGGATAGGAGAGACATTCAGTCACTTTCTATTTATGACAATAGCTAGCAGTAGTGTGCATTGGATTAAGGCAACGGAAGTCAATCCATTTCATCAGTCACAAAAGTGTATTCTGTAGACTTGCATCTCCCGTCCTGAAAACAGGAGAGTCTGTACATGATACATATGGCACAAACTCTTTCCACTCCAAATTATTGTCATTAAAATGCTCATTTAAATAGCTTTTCTTTTTCCTGCAAAAATAAAGTTGATTTAAAACCTTGTAGGGGGGGGGGGGACCGGGTTCAGTTAAACCGCCTTTTCCTCCAATCAGAAAGACATGTCAGTGTTGTCACCCAGGGCACACCAATGCACTACACTGACATGTTATTGATAGTTATTAATACGCTGGTGTGCTTTGAGGTATAAATCTTGATCATTTTTTTTTCTTTGAATGGCAGTTTTTGTTCAAAGTATGTACTGAGTCTAGTTGTGATCTTAGCACATGGTATTTCAATGGCAGACACTGTGGGGTCAGTTGTAAGGCATGCTGAAAGTGTTTCGCTAAACCTTCCATTTGTGTTACATGAACTTAATGTTCAAGATGAATTTAAGAGGGTTATTAAAGTACCACACCTCCTATATAATAAGTTGACTGGTTATTTTATTCATTTAAGGTAACTGATTAATTTATAAACCCTTTTTTTTCCCAAACCAGTGGTGCCAAAGTTGTTCACTAAATCTTGGGTGGACATTTTTTAAAAAGGTGTTATTTGCTAAATGTTCCGTAAAGATATTACAATGCAAAAGGTTCAACACGTTACCTCTTTTTTATATGATATGTTGTAAATATGTAAACTTTATCAATATGGGGACGTTTTTTGTTACGAAGACCGGTCTCTTCGGCTTCCAACACAAACTGGCGGTAGAAAAACCTCTCCACTGTTTTTGTTTACCAGTACAAGTGGGAAACATGTTACAACTGACGCCGGTCCCCCCGAAAATAAAGTGTTTGATTCAGAATGCCACGATCGCCCGGGTCCATGCCCCCAGACTGGCCAGGACCTGTTTGCTACAGATCTGTTCCAAGTCCGCCTGTCTGCTCAGCAGCCCTGAAAACCCCGAGCCGAAGATCGAGATCAGGTTAGAGATGTTGGAAGTGTCTGTATAGTCCGGGTTCGAGTACGAACAGTCCTCGCGTTTCGCCCTTTTGCGAGCCGCTGTAAAATCCGACACTTCTTCAGCGTCAGATATACAGCAACCAAACTCAACCTTCCGCTTCTTTGACGGGGACTGCGCGCCCTGGAGCGCATCACAGCAGCAGTCTTGGTGGAGGTAGCCGTTCTCTACCGTCGTCACCACATGCGTGTCCAAGTCCAGTACTGTGGTTTTGTTGCAGTGCGCGCTGCTGTTCACTGGAAACTGGTCACACTGTGACACAGGGGAAGCCTCCATGCAGCAGCTTCTGTAGTAGGAAGGCTCCGGTTCCTTGATGTCGTCCTCGAGGGGAGAGCAGCCGGGGAGAGCGCACGCTGTCCGGGTGTGCGCAGCTGGCTGCGCCGCGTCTCGGTGGCACGCGGAGCCGCACAGACTCGCCTCTTCGCCGCAGCAAGCAGCCCGCGCCTGCTCCTCGTCGGCGGCGTCCTCTACGTCCAGGTCGAGGGGATTGAGCTCTTGGATCTCGTTGCAGACCGTCATGACTTCCTCGTACTGCTGCATTCTGTAGATCTCCGCGTATTTCTCCTTGATGTAGACCTGCCTGGCGTTCCTGAGCACATAGGAGACCAGCAGGTTTTTGTGCAGCTTGATTCCCCCTCTCTGCGTCCTGGAGTTGTGGATCTTCATTAAGGAAATGGAAATCAGGCTTTGCGCGTCCACTGCGCATTCCATGGTGTTGATCATTTTGTTCTCCCAGTTCAGCTCCAGCTCCTCTCTAAGTGAACCAAACCGATTCTCAGCTATCTCAGTGGAAATCGTTTTGTTCGAGGAGAGAGGTTTAAGTCAGCTCTGTGGAGAAACATTGGACACAATGATCCTCCTCCGTCTCACCGCCAGCAATCATTTGCAGATGGCCTGAAAACAGAACATATATAGTCAAAACAGAAGGTCCGCCCTGTTCTCGCAGGGCCAATCAGCTGCCTGGGATCTGCAGATTGACACACTGGTGCTCTGGAAATATGTCGTTCTCAACCAATCAGCGTCAGGCGGTTCCTCTGTACTATTCAAATTCCACCCAGGCTGTCTAACAGGAATGTCCTCATTTCAGCCGCACCATATAGCTGGGACTACCAAGAAACAGTTAGTGTTCTGAGTATTCATTAACAATTGAGATTAGATTAATCTAGCTAAAAAAAGTATTCACAGTTTATTTTGATGTTTGGTGTTCTTAGGTAAAACATATTTCCACCTTTTTTGGACCAAGTTAGCTGAACCGTAACTTGACATTGTCCCTCAATTGTACAGACAAGACAGACATGTCAAAGAACAAATAAGGATCATAATTCAAAACTATCATTCAAACTTTAACACGTGTGAAATCCTTACGAGGTTTAAACACGAGTTGCTTAAACAATTATAGTCCTTATGAAGCTGGATTTTATTTTGTGATTATGTGATAAAATGTGTCATTTTATGTCAGTACTTCATTCTGCCTCAATTTGAGTGTTTACTTCAGCACAGCCGGCCAACTTGTTAAAATGATTATAATTATATAATATATAAAATACATATTTTAATGGGATTTGACAACAATGAAAGGAGAATATATAACACCAACTCTATTCTTAAGAGGACTAGGTCAGAAACTCATACAATTGTTCTTTTTAGTACAGAACAATCACTTGGAAATGTAGGTCCATGTGTAAACAGTAGAGAGCAGGCTGTCAGTCAAAATGAGGAATGTGGGGGACTTGCTGAAACCTTCCTCTTGAGCAGGTTTCACTGATGAGGAAATGCTCTGTCGTCTGGCACGTTAGCACTGCTGCACTGCAAGAAGGGTTTTTGTTTATTCACAAGCAGGAAGTACAAAGACCTGGAGGAAAACACCTGTATAAAGGGTCAATTCAACCAAATAATGCAAACTTGAAAACTCACTTCTGCCTCCAATCCAAAACAATGAAGATGAACGGAATTTTCTTTTAAATATTCGAGTAGTGTTTTCTCAGAAACGGTGTCCTCGTTACACTGGATAATCCACAGAACTAATTATCTAGTGTTTTCATTGGTATGAATTTCTACCAAGGCTTCCAAATAGTCCTAATGAAATAAAGTATGTTACCCATTATTTCAATCAGTTCAGTTGTATAGGGATGAAGGGAGCAACCTAAGGGAAGAAAATTTAAAAACCTGGACAAATAATAGGATAATACACTGTTACCAAGACTTTCCCACATCAGATGCAGTGAAGTAAATAAGTCGACACTATTTTGGCTTAAAACTATGCCACTAATGGCCACTAGATTGTGGCTACAAAAATTCCTCCAACTGCTCAGGATTCCAATGTGAGGACATTTTTAGAATTTGACCGATACAGCTGCAACAAAGACCCTTTTTAAATCGCTTTTCTTTCCCCACATCGAACAAAGCTACATCAGCATAATGCTGTCCCAGTGTCGTCATTTGCCAGCATTGCAGAGCCTTACGAGGCATGATGGACTTGGGGTTGGCGGCTAGTGTTGCACACAACATGTGCATCTTACAGCACATTAACAGTGTCATAATGTGGCAATAACAAGCATTTAGTATTCCTGTTGTGTGGCCGTTCTCATCTCATTCCCTGCTTGAAATATCAAGAAGTTCCATGCATTGCACTGACATTGTGCGTTGCTGTTCTTCTTCTTCTGTGAGATATCTGCTAACTAATGCTGGCTGTTTTAAATCCCGTGGTGGTGGGTTGCACATGTGACACATTGTCAAAGCATTACACCCCTGTCCGAGTGTGCCAGCTCACTCTTTTCTATTAATGTTAATTCACCTCTGGTTCTGTCAAGGCACATAAACATCATAATAACATTCCTACCTTAAACAGGCTGTGGAGAGGTGATTGTTTAAACATCTTTCTTGCAAGTACCGTCTGTATGTCTTTTCAAGAGAATGTCAGAGTTTCTTCTGAGACTCTTAGTTACATGTCCTGGTGGCAGCTTGTTCACCCGACCCTGCTCTTCCTCTCAGCACTACAGCGTCTTTTCATTTCTTTCAACTCATTTAAATTTTACCGTTTTGGTTCTTCCAGACAAGGAGCTGATTTTAGTAAAAAAAGCCACTATAGACTATCAGCTGACAACTAGCTGGTTAAGACATGGTGAAGACATTTAGCCACTCCAAGAGGATGAACATTATACTGACATCTACTATGGACCTTCAACACGACTTTAATTGGATGTTGATGTTCTTTGTTTTTGCTGAGTATGCGTCAACTGTTCAGATACATTTGTAATGAAATGCCACACTGCTATTCATGGCAGACTTGATAAAAAATCATTTTAACCTAAAAAAAATTACTGTAAAAATAATATTGCCTCAGTTTGCATTTTGGATACTGAATCAAAAATGTTTTCTTCTTCTCCAGTTAGGAGAATCAGTAACTACTAACATGTGGGAATGTTGTGGAGCAGGTAGGCTTTGTGATGGGGGAGCAGAGCAAACCAGCAAGAGAGAGGCAGCCTGCACACACACGAGGCACAGAGACACAAGGAGAGAGCGAGTCACATTCAAATATTGGTTTTGGCTGATTTATTGAGTATTCCTGAATATTAAGGCATAATCTAGCTCAGGCTGGCTGTGTATAGATCCAGTCAAATCTCTGACTCATACTGGTTTTCTGAGACATACTGGTCCATCTACACACACTGTAAATAGGCAACTGTTTGCTAACACT
>JAPZDY010000011.1:710355-728172 GCA_029783645.1 Ctenochaetus hawaiiensis
CAGTTTTTGTTATGAGATAGCTGCAAGTATGTAATGAACTCCTTTTTATAATATGTATAGTTTACCCGCCCTTAACCCATATGTTATCAGTGAGGAATGTCAATTGCTCCTCTTCTCCAGTTTACTATTGGTACAATTGATCACATATAGTCCAATGAAGTTGTTGACCAGAAAGATGACTGTTGCATTTTAAACATGCCAAGTCAAAAGGTCCAATGGAAAGGACATAGTTGCATTTAGTGGTAAGTTTGCAGTTTTTTACCAGCCACATATCCCTCAACCTCCCCTCCAATTACATAGGAGAATCTAAGGTGGCTGCAAAACTCACAAAAACGTAGAAAGCCCTCTCTACAGCAAGTGTTTCTTTTGTCTGTTTTGGGCTAATATAGAAAGATGGCGGAACATGATGTGAACGGAGTCAGTAAAAGAGGACCTGCTCACTCTATTGATATAAAAGACTCATTCTTGGATGAAAACAAATACAATGATTCAAATTTTTTTAGTGATTACCCAATTACAAAAAGATACTTAAAAATTTTAAATTCCATTGTTGCCATATTCTACAGATAAATTTCCCTAAGCATTTCCCACACACTGGACCTTTATAACTAGCAAGTAGAGTTGCATGCACCTGGAATGCGCTATATACTGTTTACAGTGTGCTATGGATAGTGTGGATGTAATGCATTTCACAAAGCTCAGTTGATCATATATGGGCTTGGTAGCTTGTTAATTATAGATAACTGTGTCTGAGCTGATTCTGGTGAGCCAACCAAGTGGTCACAGCTGATGAGTATATCTATTGTTACCTTGCCCAGGTACCTATTTTCATGTAACTGTACATGTGACATAAGTTTTATTGTGAAAATATGACAGTAATGAGAGATATTCCAGTTTATGCTGTGTCTGAGCCTACCGTGGAGTGGAAACTGTGTAACTGAGCAATGTATATGTATTCTGCTCCTATCCAAACAATAAACTGAAATAAACACTGGCCTCCTGTCCATCTTACTCAACCCAACAAAACAGAATGCAGAATGAAGGGGTTACTTAACCAGCCAATTTCAATGGTGTCTGGCTTAGCTCAGTCACACTGAATCGAGTAGCACGTGCAGAGTGTTAGAAAGGACACACATTTAGTCAAAAACTTTGGCTATCTCTACAGCTACCTCTAAAGTTTTTAGTTTTTAGTATACACCTACCCCCTCTAAAAAGTACAGAGTTTAAAGGCTGTGGTTCATGCAGGGAGTACAACAGTACACCATAACTATATAGATATACCCCCTGGTCATTTTTGTGGTGACTATTAAACTAACTGCAAAAATCTTATGCACCCAGCATACATACTTGATGTAGAGGAGACTGCAGCTATATTTTCGGCAGTGTCAGGCACTGTGGTGCAGTCTCAGAAGCTGCCCCTAACTTTATTCTGTACTGATCCCAGCAGATCATTACAGTCCATTTTTCTATGTGCTCACTGTTATCACATTTACCTACTTCTGTCAGAGAATACTTGCCCCACGTGCCTAAAGGTGTAATTACCTGTAATTGATGGAGTGTTAACAGATCAGCGTGTAGACATTCTGTAACTACTGACATGGAAAATCTGTCTTCAGGGTTTCCACATATGCAAAATGTATGGCAAGAGACAATTAAGTTTTAGTCACGAGCTTAATTGTTAAATGTGGCATACCCACCTTCAGACAAGTTTAATACAAGTCCTCATATTGAAGTCTGAAAATAAGAAAGTATATGTTTTGTCAGATTCGTGTAGAATTTTAGATTATGGCTCCATTCAGTGGTACTTATCATAAAGGACACATAAAACAGTCTAGACTATAATTAAGGCCAGGGTATGCCTCAATTTAACCAGTTTACATAAGAGCATTCACAATTATCACATTTTAATAGCCACCAACTGCTCTGCTACTATTACTTTCAAAACGCTGCTGACAGGTTCACCTAATAACTATGATAAATTTCTGCAAATACATCGAAAATGCAAACAGTAATTAGTAAATTAACATAAGCAGGACCATCCTGGTGCAAGGGGAAATAGCTGAGTCCTTGTTTAATTCTGGAATGCTGTTTACAAATGAGCTGCAATCTGATTCACCTGTCAACAAGCTTGTCTAAGTTGGAGTTACTGTTCACCTGCAGTGCAACAAGTGGTTGCAGGGACATCAAAGGGCTGTCCCTCTTCAGTCTACAGTGGCAACCAGTACTTTTGATAGTCAATTAGTCAACAAATTGACTCTTCTTTAAACACACTGCAGCCTAATCAGACTACATTCATTAAAGTGAAAGGGAGAACGTGTGTTTTCTGTGCAATACCTAATTTGGTATTTTCCAAAGCAGTGGATACAACTATGGCAATGTAGTTAGCAGATATTATGTGCTCTTTCCTATTTTACAGTTCTATATATTTTTTCGTTATATTTGAATTTAATATGCCCACTTTTTTGGCACTGAAAATAGGAGAGCAGAAAGTGCAATTCCAGAATTAACCAGTTGTCTCTCAAGTGAATGGCATATATTTGTTTTAAAGAATTGGTTTGGTACCACTATTTTTATGCACAAGCAGTGCTGTAATTATGTCTGTTAGATGACAAAGAGTGGCTACATTGGGTAAAGTTTGTCTTACTGCTCAGGCATTCTCCTTGACATCTTCTTCACCTCATGACAGTTTCTATCAAGGAACACTGCTGAGAAAGGAGAAAGAAGGTTTTTCTGTTTGTATAGACCCCGGTTCCTCCATGGAACATCTGCCTGATGTGTCTTCCTGCAAGCTCTTCCTGTGGTTTTGACGTCTCAAAGTGATACTCTTCCTGTCTGTTGCCTGGCAACAGAAGGGAAAAAAATAGATGAGGTGATGAGTGAAGGTAAGCCCGAGGGAGATAGGAGGAGCAGAAAAAGAAAGGGAAGGAATGGTAGGGAGTGAAGCGCTGGTTGTTATTTTCTTCTTGGCAAGCTTTCGCAGATCGTTTCCATTTCTGTTCTCTCACATTCCTTTGAAATCAAAGACTTCAAGTGGTGTGATGTGCTGCTGAGTGCAAGATGATTACAGAATGTGGATTTCACATGGATGTCACATTCAACACTCTACAATAATGTTTCCTCCGTGGTTTACGAAATAAGGCTTCATCAATGTCAATGTAGTTTATCTTTTATTTTTGTATTTCTTGTGCCATTAGTTTGCCTTTCTTAAAGCAATAAACTTCCAGATGCTACGAATACAGACGTAGTGTACGATGCATGTACCATACTTAATGGATGCACACATTAATTTATATCTGCAGAAATGTATGAGTATGTAAGTATTGTCATTTGGTTTCCAGTAGCCTTTTTACTCTGGTTTCTTTTATTTTGAAAAAAATATGGCCTTTGTGCTTTGCCATTGCAGCCAAAAAATAAATTCATTTTAATTTTTTAATAATGCCACTGTTATCACATTGCATTAAGCAGAAAGTCTTCCCCAAATTTGGACAGACTAAGTCTTTTTGGAGCCCTTGTCAGTGTACTTTCATTATGAGTTTCCATTAACCTTAGTCCAAAAACACAACTGAACTACACAGACACATGGACACACAAGATAATCCCAAAATGGGTAGCTTGATAATATTGACAATTATGATACATGTACACATCTTCTTTTACATTTATTCAAATGGTTAAAAAAATGTACTGGGTGAGGTACGGTTGTAAACATGAAGTTACCAGTGAACATGCATGTTTTCATGTCTTTTCCAAGTATCATTTGGATCAAGTAACAAATGGACCACTAACTCGTCTTTATGCTAAACTAAGCTAACTGCCTCCAGCCACAAAGAAAGGGGACTGACAACTTAATTACTCTGCACAATGTTTTTTTCTTTTTCTTTTGCCTTTTATCCAACTCATATTGAGTAAACAAAATATATTACTCAAAAGGCTTTTAAAATACTGAACTCATCAGTTCTACATGCCTTTTACTTAAATTTTGTCTTATTTGACAAACAATGACTAGTAAACTTGCCATAACAAACATGTTCTACATTTGTTATTTGAAGTGTGACTAAAGGTCTTATTTTTGTAATGTAAGGTAACATCACATGTCAGAATGGAAGTAAATAAAGGCTCCTCATAGCAAATCAGACACTGTTAATTTTATTATTTTTATTTTAGAAATCAAATGCCATCATAGCATCAATGACCATTTTCTTTCCTCTACTAATGTGAGGCTGTATACATATACCAGGCAATCAATTACATACTGGAGACAAGGGAGGAATTTTTAAACAAAAATTAATGGAGTGAGTGATTATATTAGTGAAAAACCAATTTGATCCCAGTTGCCATAAAGCTGAAAGTTACACTTCATGTTTGGGTGTGAAAAACTGTTTTCTTTTATTAATGTGTTTCAGATAGTTGTTTGCGTCTTTTCATTTTAGAGGGTTACAGGTGGACTTATCCGGATGCATTAGACCAAGGGCAGAGCTCTGACTGTCTCTTACTTCCAGGAGTTACCACTGCTTCACACACACACACACACACACACATACTCACAAACACACATGCGCACACACACACACACACACACACACACACACAAAGCTGTAGTGTCAGTGAGTCACCACAGTGACGCATTCTGATGGAAAATTTGGTTTTGTGAGTGTGTATTTGTGTGTCTCTGTGTGTGTGGGGGTGTCTGTGCTTCAGACTTTCATATGTAGATAGTGGCAAAGGAAGGAAGAACTGAGGAGTTGAGATGAGACAAACCAATCTCACTTCATTTCATGTTCATATGCTACCATGCAGAACTTACATCACATTCTGGAAGGAGTAATGTGGAAGTTATTTGTGAAATATTATATCAATCTGTCATTGATGTTGTGCTTGAATATACATTTTAAGTAAGCTTGTAAGATTGTACATTTAAGCCTGTGCCTTCAACTTTGTGTTACATTGGTTACATATTCAGTTCCATGCTGTCAGTCTGATCATGCAGGCCTTTACTTTTTAAATTTGTTTTGCAAGTTTGTGCCATCAGTTCCAGGCAAACTTAGCTTACAAGCTGTGAGGCAACAACAGTGTGTGTTTGTGATGTGCATGTATGTGTGCATGTGCATGCTCTCTTCTGATGTGTTTATTACATAGTCAGGTTTTGTGCACGAAGGACACAGAAAATCTACAAAAGAGAGAGGGCAGTGCTTTAAAAGAGCTGTGGCCTCCTAGAGGAGCGGCATTCATGTTAGCATGCATGTAGTTCAAAAACTCCCACCATACAGGGGATCAGCAAGAACACAACGCAGCTGCATCTGTGTGTCTCATGTCTCGCGAGAACTTTTTAACTACTTGTGCGCAAACATGAACCAGGCTCCTGGCTAGGAGGCTACTGTGGATATTGGGGCTAATAACACAGTGTTAACATCACCATTTTGATTCAAACTGGATGGTCAATTCTTCCGGACACTTGAACGACACCATATGAGCAATATGGAGGCATGTTTTGTTTTTCTTCTTTTGTTTTTTTCCGTCTTAGTCTGTGGCCGCAGTAGGCTTCCATTGTATCAGCATGATGTGCAATTCTTTCCCTTGGTGAAACTGCAGAGGGACTATGTGGATCAGAGCCTCCATTGATGCGGTGAATGAAAATTGTGTGAAATTTCAATTTTGGGTTAACTCTTCCTTTTAATGATACCCATTTGTTAGCCTAATTAAAACCTTCACCACCACAAGACTACTTGAAATAAAAAATAACGATGAACACTCAGTTTATGTTATCTTTAATATTTACATATGCTAGGTTTTTGTGAGTCGAAATCACTGAGATAACTTAAGGGAATATGGAATAATTGTTATTAAAATCATGAAAATATCAAAATTCTTGACATGGGCAGTGCTTGCTCCTTCCAATCTTACATTTTATTCCCACAGTATCATATCTTTTATGTATGCATGTCTTGCGGGATGCAATTGATGGAAGCAAAGATGTATGAATGACATGAATCCCAATTGAGAATAATCCTAAGAGTAACAAAGAGAAAAGGCAAGAAAAAAAGGAGGACTAAGTGAAAGATAAGGAATCACCAGAAGGTAAAATGTGCAGTCTCAAAGTCAGAGAGGGAGAAATGGAGAGAGGGAGGAGGGTGGGGAGGAGATGGAAGGATCAATATCTAATTTCAGTCCAGAGTTCACTGTGGACGGTTTTCCAATAAGACTGGGATAGAACACCAAAGTTTGAATAGCCATGTATCTCTGTCTGTCTCACTGTGCCTCTTTCTCGGTCTCTTTGTCCTGCATGGCTGGTATTGTTTTCATCCTGCAAGTCTGTGTTTGTGTGTCATCATGGCATAATGTGATCCTGGAGACACCTATAGGGCTTTTCCATTGGCACTTCAACCATGCAGCACTGATTTACGTTTCCATCAGCAGTTTAATGTGCTGAGTTGTGCCAATCCATGCCCATGTTATTGTTTATGAAAACAGAATTGTTTAGAAAGCTGCCAGACGTGTATATTATTCATCACACTAGATGTGTAACAGTTTTATGTGTTTGTGTGACATGTCATGCCTCTGTACATTTTGCACTGCCAGAACGCCATTTGAAATCACATCACATCATTATGCCAGCTTTGTCTGTTTCAGGGTAAATAAACAAAAAAAGAAAGGACTCTGTTGTGGTGCTGTTATGTGATCTCTTTGTAAAATGGTTTAGCTTCTGTTTTCATCTCAGTATTTTTAAAGCTTCTAACTGAATTGCCGTGGTTTGAAGTTTTTTGCACAAAAAAGGACTTTAATTTGTGTTGTTGGATCTGTTTAGTAACTTGTAAATGGAAAAAAGAAAGAGGGGCCTAGGACTGACTCCTGAGGTACTCCACAAAGCAAGGGTTCTGTGGAATATAATTAGCCTGACATATCTTAAGTCCTATTTTGTAGGTGAGAATAAAGTTTAACTTAGTTCTAGTGGTTTTCATTATTATTTGCTGTACACAAACAGTGAGTGCTAAAACAAACAAAAAGCTGTATTCTCTTTATAAAGATTAATTTTATATTTAAATCAGCTTGGCTACATTTTTTATTGACCCCCAGAGTGGCTCCTTTTCCCCACTAATGGCTACTTTTTATTTTTGTGGAAAGTCCCCTATGTATGGTTCATATTACATATGACACGGAATTAATGAGTTTGGCGAAGTAGGTAAACTGTGCCAGATTTGTTCAATAAGCTAACCATTCTTGTATGGTCAACATAAAACCTAAGTTAATTTTGACAAATACATGTGATTTGCTCATATATTCCCCTGTTTGGTACAAAAAAAAACTACTTTAAAATGTTTCACCATGAATGCAGAATGTGGCATTGCTGGGCAAAAATAAAAGATAAGTGGTTTGCAAATAGATTTGGTCAAGACAATAGTACAAAACGTGCAGGTTGCAATCATAAAAACTTAAAGACCCACTCCAGTGATGACCAAATTTTTTAATGGTCTCTATATATCAAAGAAACCTAAGAAACCAGTCCTGTCAATGGAAGGGGGCTGTAACAGGTCACTATGGCTAAACTAACCATGGTCAGTCAGAGAGTTGGCTGATCTATATAACATCATTATTAGCTGACAACCATGGTCAAGTCGCAGGGTCAAAATATCTTTTTATGTTGTAAAGTTCTAAGTTGTAAAGAGTGATGCATAAAACATATACTGTAACTGTTCTGATTAGTCCACTTGCAAGTGGCCATGTACAATTTGGTCCTCTTCTTCTTCAGAAGCCATGGCTGGTTCAAACATGTCCCCATTGTTTACGTTATGTAGCTAGCAAGATGATGCTTAGAGTAGTGGGTGAGGGAGAGGGAGAGGGGAATTGTTGCTTGTAGCCTGTATCCTATTAATATTCATGAGATCTCATAAATATTAAAAATATACAGCATACTTAATGAGATCAAATGTGTAGATTACATCCCAGCAATTTTAAGACATAAATTCATTTTTTATCTTGAAAAAAGGTTTAAATAAATTATTTTGTCCATCAGATAGGGTATTTTTGGGCAGAAATCTATTGCAGGACAGGGCATTTAACAGATGTATAAATCAAAATCAAGACAAAGTTCAAAGCTGAGTGTGGTCCAGCTCATTAGTACTGAGTACTCATGTAATCATATAGAAATGATGGCTAACTAATATCGGTCAGAAAGTCATGTTAATGGTCAATGTGGCTGGTGTGATCCCATTCTATGGTTGTCTCCAGTTCTTTTTCCATTTGCCTCTCTCCCTCTCTGTGGCCTCATGGGAGGACCACAGCTCCATCTGTCTCTGTGTCCATTGCTAATTATATGCAGACTTGGACTGACTTACATTAGCTACAAAGGCTGCTGCTAAGGCAAAATGGAAAGTAATTTTTGAGGAATTAGTAGCCAATACTGTACTGTACAGTGCAGTATTTCCAACCTCTGCTAGTTGCAACAATTGATGCATCACCAGAAGTTTAGAACTACCGATTAAACAGGGCAGGATTTTAAAAGTCACCTAACACTCTTAGTATAGTATAGTGCCCTTGAAACCACGTGTAACCCATAGAAAAATGTAACTAAACCCTGGATCTGTTTTGTGATTCCACTGTTTGCGAATAGAACTGAGGTGAATTTCACTCCTTGATTGAAATGTGGCTTGACTGTGGAGCAATGGTAAGACTTCCAGGATCTCAACAGTGTTATTCAGAGCCTACTGTGTGTCAGCTAGTCAGTGTTTATCTTCTGTTTTTAACTGACAACTCAATGTGTACCCTACACCTAACCCCAACCCAAAAGATATGAACTGACATGATAAGGACCTTAAAAGGGTTCTCCGGTAACCTTGTGTGATACTTTCATAATGTTGGGGGACTCAGAAGAGAAAAAAATTAAAAAGAAACCTCTGGTACAGAGGCTGAGATTAGTTTTTATACAATTCAGGCTTCAAAAACAGTTTTTGTGACATACACCATATTGCAATTACCATTAGCATCTACAGAAACATATTTTCTTTAGATTCTCCCTGTCTGGTAAATGGCTGTATCTTTAAAACTTAAAACATCCAGTTGTGAATCAGGCCTAAATAAAAATAACCCTTGTTGCATCACCATTATATCATCAGGGTTACATTCTCAGACTTTAAGAACCAAAGTAGACTTTATACAAATGTTCTCACATGCTTAGCAGAACACTTTTTGACCTTTACCTTCCCTTTGACCTTCCCTGTACATCCAGCTAATAAGGTTGATGATTTTGAAAAAAATCTCTCACCGTCAACAAATTCTATTGAAATAAATGCCCAAAATCAAAAATATCCACAAAAGTTCAGCAGGCCAAAGAAAGTGGAAAAAAAAGAGGGAAAAAGTGACTGATTTTCCACTCTTCCACAGCAGCTGTTTTTTTGGTAATGTTAGATCTTTTGTTTCTTCTCTGCTCTCTCTCTGCAGTCCAAACCACAGTGGTAAGTTCAGGATGGAGGTGTTGAGGGGGAAGTTTACCTCCCTGAAATATTTATGAGAAAATGCAGCAATGCAACTGTGCAGCAGCCACGACTGTGGATCTCGAGTTTTCTCCCTCTGTCTCTCAATACTTATTCCTTCCCTCCATGAATCCTGTTTTTCTCTCCGTGTGTTCTTAGAATCATTTTTAATTTTTTTTTTGCTCCACATTATTTTGTCTTATATTTTCTTACTTGACTACTATCACCTTGAAACAAGATTTAAGACACAAGATTCAGAGAATGATTACTGGTCATTATAACACAAGGTTGTATAATGAAACAGAGTTGTAGTTACCTCACGCAACCTAAAAAATAGATAAATGTATAAATATTTAGTAAGGTAATGTGAATAAAAACTACTCATTACATCTGAGAGCAAAGTATAGGTTTAGAAATCTCACAGTTTGAGGATAAAAGTTGTCCTTTAGTCTGGTGGTATGGCCGCTGATACTACTATATCTCTTTCCAGACGGCAGCCGGGTAAATAGACCTTTAGTATCCTTTGGGCTCTGCACAGACTCCTCACTTCACAGATATCACCAATGCTCAGTAAATGTGTACCAATGATGTTCTGGGTGATTTTAAATCATACCCTGCAGAGCCCTCCTGTACTGGGCTGTGCACATCATACGCCAGTTTATGATGTTTCCAGTCAGGATATTCAATACTGTCACACACACACACAACTTCTGTGTTGTTATCTGTCTCTTTACTCTTTGTCTCACCCTCAGACACTCATCTCACAAAAAATGTTGTCTTAGCAGCAGTATGTAGAATGTGTGCAATAAAAGTCAGTGTTTATTGCGTGTGCCTCGCCCACACAGACTTGTTAGACAACTGCAGCGGTGTCAGAAAAAAGCATAACCCATCGCTTATGATATCACATTGCAAGCAAAGAATTGTGTCTCCTCTTCTAAGCTCTGCAAACAATGTCTAACACAAAAGGTCCAATTGTTTGAACATACACAGTCAAAAGAAAGATCACAAAACATCAAACAGAATTCCCCTTATTAGTCCAGTAATTAATGTAAATTGTTACATCTAAATCCTACATAATGGTCTAAATGCTGTCTCAAATATCCTGTAGACTGCCAGGGATTCTGGGGGAGAATTACCCAGAAAAGACAAAAGTTGTCATATTTCAATTCAAAGCTGCTACGACCAGTTGCTCTCAGTTTAATGTGAAAGAGTGGCTTATAATGATAAAAGGTAGATTGATAGATGAATGATGGATAGATGATGATAGTGCATTATTACCGCACTGAAGTTCCTATGCAGCTTTATAGCATCTTTTAGCTCATTGTTTGGTTTCTAGCTCACAGCTTTACTGTTTTAATTCAATGTCAACACTTACAAAGCATTGCAGGTAGTCGCTTTTAGAGAAAAAGCTGTTAAAAAAACAAATTGTAAACTCCCAGCTCAACACCAAACAGCAGACATTAGAGACTCACGGGTAAAAACATTGGAGTATTTAGCGGCTAACGGAGCATTTAGCTATGTTTACAAGGCTGGCACACATGGCAAAAGAGTCAGATGTCCTCCTTCCTCTCACCCCCTCAATGTCACTCAGATCTCATTTTTGAATGTCAGTGTGAGCACCAATTCAATCGTATTGCAATTCATGTCCTTCCACTGCTCTTCCCCTTGAGGTAGCTTAATGTGGTCAAGCATGAGCACATACATGGCCTTGCAAAACTCGTGAATGACTGAGCAAATGGAGGACTTTGCAATGCCAAACAGGTTAGAGAGTGTGTGGTGACCCACCCCTGTTGCCAGCTAATACAACTGAATGCATTCGTGCTTTTTCAGTAAGATAGGTTGCCTGAAGTGAGCGTCTCACCGTGCAAATCTTGTGGAGAGGCGCTGACAGATGTAGCTGTAGTTTGAAGTATCCCTTGATGTCCTGAAATTTTTGATGAATTCTGTTTCAATGAAGCAATTCATGATACAATACCACCCCTCCTGCTCTGACTCTGCATCCACACACACCCCTGTACAGAGGTAGCAACATTACTCCAAAAAAGCCATAATTATACATTTAGCTCTCTTCTCTTCATCCTTCTCCAGGTTACATCTGGTCATACATTCTACTGCATTCTACTTCGCTACTGCACAGTAACTGACAGATAAAACCATAAACACTGATGTCTATGGTCTCCATTGTTAATGGGAGCGTCTTGTTTTACGTACAGAGTGTGCTGCTTGTGATGTCTTGTTGTCCTTTTACGCGCACAGTTCACTTCAGGACTGTTAACAGTTCATACTGTAATCTGACATTGGTCACATTTAAAAAAAACTGAAAAAAATTAAATGTTGTGTTAACTTAGCGCATGTTTATCCCCTCATCTGCCAATACACACACCTGTTTCCACTGATCATCAGCCCTGCAGTTCTTCGAGCGCTCCACACCTGTTTTTTTATTCAGTAATCAACCTTATACCCTGTATCAGTCCACTGTTTTTGTTTTTTGTCAGGTTGTCCACTTAAGTTTATGTTTCTGCTCCAGTGTGCTTCCTTGTGTACTTGGGTCCACGTGGGTTGCGTCCTGGTGTGTGTCCCCGCCGGTTTGCCTGTCTTTTTATCCACATGTCCACTATTAGTCTTAACATATTGAAAGCAACTTCACTGCATCAACCTGTCTTGTGACTGCATTTAGGGCCAGAACTAACCTGACCATTACAGATTTTTTCCTGGTGGAGACCAAAAGCATGAAGAGCATAAAGAAGTGTGTCCTACACTCATCATACGGGCACAAACATGACTGAAAATGAGTGATAATGTACTTTGTGCCTGCTGGATGTCTATCTAGGGAACAGTGATAAGCATTATCACCATTATCAACATAAAAGATGATAATAGACCCTCTGTCACAGAATTAAAAGGGTTTTCATTTGCAAAAAAGCACAGTTGAAACAAATATAATTCATGATAAGTCAGAAACATCAAGTGTCCCAGTAAGCAATTCTACTGAGTCAGTTCACAACAACAGTACCGTGGAGCTGGCTCACCCAGATCCAATTCAGTTGGTTTATTATTAATAATTACACTTGGCTTTTCCAAGTAATAATGAGCCAAAAAACATTATTTTGGGTTGCCTCTTAACACACTCCCCCTCTCATCATTAAAACCCTTAAAATAAAACAGAGGCATGACCTCAGTGTTCTCAACATTAGCTACTCTGCCCTGCATGCAGGTCCTGTCCTGCCCAGCATGTTATTGTGCTTTTTCCAGAACTGGGTCATCTCTGGTGGCTCAGCCATTGTTTCCCTGAACAGACATGTTTAACACACTTTACTGTAGTAATCACTGATAGAATTTATCAAATCTACATGAAGATGTAGAAACATTCTTACACAGATTCTGTTATTGGGGGCAGTGACCACTCTGCCATGTTGGTTGTGGCGGACGTGTAAACAAGGGCGCCGTGAGCATTGAGATTACACCATCACTCAGGTTATGACTCTCATATATTCCTATTTTTGTCTATGCCAGTGCATAACTTTCATTAAGTGGTGTAGTGCAGAGATGCAAGAAGCATCATATAATTAAAAATGAATACAGGCACTACAATATGCTTTTTGTAAAATCCCTGAGCCGTGAAAAGCATCTGACAGAAGATCACTGTTGAAGAAGGTTTGTTCTAATAAATATCCAGTCATGCAGGAGACTAAAACACAAAGAAAAATGGAAAATTTATGTTGAAATGTTTATTAGCTTTGGGACACTTCATGTGAAGTGAAGTCTGCCCTGAAAAAATTTGTCAAGTAAAACATGGATCAATAGATTAGATTGATCCTCAGAGATGACAGTGAGGGTGAGGGTAATGCTAGCCCATCCACTTCAACTTATTATTTATCTACAACATGTTGTTGCACAACAACATGTTGAGTTAAAGTTTTAAATGTAAAAATGAATTCTAAAATGGCTGTATTAAGGTCTAACAGTCAGTTTGAACCTAGACACCTTTTCAACTGCAAATAACCCAAACCATTGTTACAAAGTGATGCCATGATTTTACATTCAGAAGTCCATGTGTGTATTATGTCTCATTTGTTTGATCCATATTCTCATCTGCAGCTGATGCCACCTGGATTTGTCTCTGCCAGGTTACAACTGTGTAAATACATTTAAAATCATATGTAACATACTGTAGGATTCTGGTACTTTCCCCTCCCATTGAGGAAGCTTAGGTTTGCTAAATGATGAATGAGTACACTATTCTTTATACAATGCCCTTTATTCTCCACACCTGGTTCTTTAAGATAAATGTCTTGGCCTATATTCAGATATAATCATATTTCTAGCTTCAACGGATTGTAGTGGAAGCCCCCTATTTATTTACCTAGGTGCCAATGGTGAACCTTGACAGAACAAATTCTGATGAGCTTTTCTAGAACTGAAATCTTAAATTGTACACCTAGTCAACTCAGTATTTAGATTTAAACTCAGAGTTTGTTAAACCTGCTTTCTGGAACAGGCCCCAGGGCTTGGTGGCATGACTTCATTCCACTGGGGTTGTTGGATTGACACTGAATGCAATTGTAGCTAAGAGTCGTTCTTAAGTTTAACAGTGGCATCATACATCACCAGATACTCCCCAACAATAATTACAATGGTGTTGTGTCTATCCAGGGTACATTTTACATTTTAAATTTAAGTCAGTTTTAACTTAGTTAAATCTGAGTTCATTTTTAGTTATTTACATTTTAGTTTTATTTTTACTTGAACACATTTTTTTAAGTAACAAAATAGCAGGCAATAATGGTAACGCATTGTAAGTAAGGTTACTATGGTTACCCAGGTCCATGGGTTTACGCTGGAATGGTGAAAAGCATAAGTACACTCCAAGATGTTAGTATGAAGATGCTACGAACTTCACTATATTTCTGAGTGTGCTGTTGATGTCCCAGAACACAAATCACAAAAGACAGAGAGGAGCTAAAAAAAAATCATCATCAATTGTGGATGATGATGATGATGATGCAGCTCAAAGGAGAAAAAAACGTACTTCTTAGAAAAACTGCAGTACTTTCTTTCAGTTTTCAGTTCCATCACCAATGCAACAAAGAAAAGAAAGTAAATCTCTTGTTTACTCTCTGCAAAAACAGAACACTATAATAATTATTAAAAATACAATTTGCATAAAATGAGTGTGTAGCAAAACACGAGGATACAGCTGAATTAACTCTTTCATTCCTTGTGAGCCTGAATAAGAATCTTACTTCCGATTCCTTTTATTCATATTGTAACTTTAATCATTATCTCTTTTTGACACTAAGTGTGTGTATTTCTTACACTGAACCTCAAGAACCCGAAAATGCATCTCAGTTTGTATCCTACATGTAGGAGCTTGCATACTTCTCTGGCATACTATTCTCATATAGCCTAACACTTTGCACATGTTTTCTTGATATCTGACTTTACTACAGGCAGCATACTGTGTGTTCAGTTCAGAAACGAACAAATCTTCAACACCAGATCATCAAGCTGCACTGACTATACTGAATCACAACTGAAACCAACTAAAACAGTAACTTTTTGCACCAGAGCTCCCCTCGCTGGTACAGGAGACACACTGACATCCAGATGACAGCTTAGCCTTGATATTCTGTGTGTTTCTTACTGGTTAAGTGCTAAATGAAAGATAGCAAAAACTCCACACGGATCTGTCTGTTGCTGAGTTCTTAATCATACAAAAGAGCTTATAGGAGCTGAATGAAACAGAATGAACATAATTGGAATCCAAAGCTGAACTGAAGACTGCAGTCCCTTAAGTCCGCAGTGTTAAAACAAAGTATTCTCGTAATCATTTAAGAGTATTTGATACTCTCTTTCCAATTGTGGATTCAGGATGCACTGTATCCAACTATTTTTGTAACTTTCTGAAACAAACAATCTGATATTTGTGCTAAAAGTCTTATCAAGATTTCTAGAATTGAATGACTTTTTCTACCCCCCAGTGGTTCTACCAGAAAAGACACTGCAGACAACAATTCCACAAATAATGTCTTCAAACATATTTTTAAAAGCTACATAAACAGCCAGACAACATCATTATAACCTTAGCTTATTGTAAAGCTTTTAGTCAAGTTTCATGGACTTCATCGGCAGATCAAATTGCATGGTCATCACGACAAATAATCTGACTGTGTTCAGTAAGTGATACTTTACATGTTCATTGAATAAATGTACACTACAGTCTTGAACACAGCGACGTTTCATTTCTTAAAATGACACACACTTTTCATACGTTCATTCATTGTGACTGAAAAATTTCATCTATAGTGGTGAAAGCTTTTGACTTCAAGTTGGCCATATGTCAAGTGTCTCTGTGTATAGAGGGAGAGCTGGCCAGCCTTTTGACCTGTTACTGTTTCTGAAGGTCTGATAGCTACAGTTTGAGGAGTGATTCTTTTTCACGGAGTATTTAATTTTTCAAGTGGAAGCAAATGATGCATCTAAGGCAAGTATGTAATAAACTGCAGACTAAAGCATTGTTTCTCACATGCACGTGTGGGCCCGCTGCAAAAATATTGGCAATAATGTGGTGATCTGTCATATATGGCAAACTTCAGATTTACAGTGCAAACTCTAAGAGTATGAGGAAACAAAGTACAGGGGGTACAACATAAGACTTTAACTGTCAATAAACTGCTCTGAGAAAGATTTTTCAAAATCAAGGCAGGATCACTGGCATGATCATTCATAGCTCTATACTGCACTGCCCTCCTGTGGTTGATGCACTACACTGCAGCTCTCCCGCAAGAATCTGCATCATGCAGCTTCTCACCTCTGTGATGATGAAGCCTGCAAGTTGTGTAAAAAAAAAAAAGTGCCTGGAGTTTGTTCAAGTATTTAGGCTGTATTGCATTTTAACATTCCTCTCACTCTCTCGCTCCGTTTTTACCAACAAAGTAAATACACAACAGTTTCACTATTTTCACACTAGAAGTTTTCCTGGCTGTAAGGGAACAACAAAAAACAAAATGATCAACCACAGAGAAGTAGACACATTTACAAAAGCACTTAAGTGAAGCTTTTTTTCTGTTTTGTTTTTTATTTTTATTTTTAGGTCTTGTCATTTATGTTCCTATTTTTTTTTAACTTATGTTTTTAAATGATAAAATTTAGAAATCTAAATTTAGATTGGGGTCTGTTTTAATTAAAATGGATGGAACAGTGGATGACCCACTAAATTATTTATGTTTTTTTTATGCGTTATTAGTATTATCAGTGAGTAAAAGCCATTAGCGGACGTAGCCAGTAGAGGCGCTGTTGTCGCTTCTCCCTGCCGGGAACCAAATAAGGAAATGACGTGGAGCATGTCTGCAGAGATGGTCCCAAATAGAAAACTGAAACAGTGCTGACACTTGGAACGGGTTTGTGAGAGATAGAGGAGGGTGTAGGACTTGGTGCCAACTTAGGAAGAGGTTAGTGTCATTTTTAAAAAAAAAAAATACTTTTATAATGTTTAGAACTTCCAGAGCTTACGCTTAACCTGGACACAAACTGTCATTGGTAACTTGCTAGTCAGCTAAATCTACATCTTTCTTAGCACGTGCAGGACCCAACTAGCTTACCAACGCGACATACATAACGTGTACAAGTTAGTTAAATGTCCTATTACTTAAAAGTTATGCCATATGCAACTTTCATCTCACTTCTCCCGTTAAATTGGTCATGGTATCGAATAACTGTTCTTTAAGATTAAATAGTTGCTAAGTTATTACCACTATCATGTTGTTAAATTTATTAAATCTTTGTAAAACACATTCACGGGTTCTGTGGTCATAAAAGGGTCGTTTTTACATTTTATGGAATAACTTTAGGACGCATACGTTGACGTAATTGTCAACACGTACGTACCACGTCAATAAATAACGTTAGGTATAAGATCTTTAACCTGTAATAAGACATGTTTGTATAGTAGACATTACGAAGTGTGTAGCCTCCAGTCTCAATCCCATTCATGCCTTCAGTGACGTTAGTCAGAGGCCCAGTAGAAATAAATGCCCCCTGCCCTGGTCACGAGATGGGTGCTGACAGCTGAACTACTGCCAAGTGTTACCAGATTTGGTTGCTGCTGGAGTGCGTGTGCGCGCGCGCGGGTTCGTCTTGCATGCCGGGCAGGTGGTGTAATCCCCTCTCCCCATTTCCTAACATCGCTGAAGTTAGAAGTTATCTATCTTCCACAGATCTAAATGAATCAAGTTGATTACAGATTTGACAGCAGATTGTGAATAGGGGTGTAAATGACCAGTTTCATGACGATACGATACTATATCGATTCTTTGGACAACGATATGATATTTGCCGATATCACAAAGTCTGC
>JAPZDY010000011.1:851341-862625 GCA_029783645.1 Ctenochaetus hawaiiensis
AACATAAATAAATAAATATATATATATATATATATATATACACACACACACACATACATATGTATGTGTATATATATATAGTGAGGTTGATAAAATGCTTCTTTCTTAAGTCAAACACAAGCCTTATCACGCTATAATGATATACCATATCACAGTAACACTAACTATCAATATATTGCCCTGTCCCACTACAGCAAAAATCTAACTGTGTCTCATCCTGTGTTGTCTGTCTGTCCGTCCCAGGTTCGATGAGTCTCTGTGGCGCAGTGTGGATCTGGAAGGGTTGACCCACATGGGTCCAGCTCTGCAGCAGGTGCTGAAGACGGGAGTCCACAGACTGCGCTGCCCTCGCTCATTCGTGGAAGACCTGCATTTCACAGACACAGGGTGAGTGTAGGAGCCAGTTTTGCTAGGTTCAGATTTTGTTCCGTGTAAAGGGTTAATTTCAGTTAGGGAGGAGTGGGAATCTTTAGACAGCTCAAATACCATGGATAATTTATTTGAAAGCATCTCGCTGTCTCCTGCCTGTATGAAAATAACAAAACAAGTTGGAGTGCTTCACTGTCATTACCACTGTCGGAAGCAGCCTCTCTGCTGAACAGAGCCCACTTTCACTTCCTACAGTTTTCCACGAGTGGATAGAAGCACCCTCAAACATCCTGTTGTATTTAGATACTGTCATTGAGGATAATGGCAAAAAAGTTCTATTTCACTGCCTGAGATTCGGCTGCAAATTCTCCAATGGTATGAGAAATGCTGCCATTATGCACAACTTCTAGCCACAGCTGTGAATATCTGAAGCCCCCTTACCATGGATTCATCATCTTTAATATGATAATAATGACCACAGTGATAATACCAGTCATCATTAAATATCAGAAGGTGGCCAGTGATCAATTTGTAGGGCTTTTATTTTTAAATAGACTTAATTTCGAACTTTGTGTATGATCAAACAGTTCATAACTCTTGGGCAGGCAAAAGTAGACTTGGACAGTTGACACTGATGAAAGCAACTAATTTTGAGCCCAGACTGTGGTGCTTACAGGGCAAACTGAGGCTGCTGGTCTGTCCGTTAGTGTCCTTTACTTACCAAATGAAACATTCTTCTGAAAGAGCAAATACCCAAACAAACTGGAAGTGATTCTAAAAGAGAAAATAACCTTATTTGTTCAGCCCGCTGCAGTTAGTTCAGATGGATCTGTCCAGCTCCATCATCTCAACCTCGGCTCTGGAGAGCATCATCTGCAACTGCAGGCTGCTGGAGTACCTTAGCCTGGAGGGTCTGCAGCTCTCGGACACTATCATCAGGTGAGTTCTCAACTCTTCAAAGCAGGACTGGCATCATCATCTAACTTTTTAAAATGTGCATTTTTATTGAACTGCAAGTTTTCCTAATAATGACTGAAGCCAAAAGAAACCGGTTTAACTTTAGAATTTATGTTCTGCTTGTTTACACAAGTATTTAACTTCTCTATAAATCTGCTGCTAACATTAAAATAGGATTAAGAAACATTTATATCTATGTAACGATCAATTTAATTGACTATATAACAGAGAAAAGTAGCAAATCCATGCGTTTGTTTGTGCATGCCTGTGTTCTCTTCTCAGAAACTGACCCTTCTTTCCTCTCTCTCGCTCAGCTCTCTGGCCAAGAACCCAAAGCTGCTGCAGCTCAATCTGAGTGGCTGTTCTGGCTTCTCTGCTCCTGCTCTGGCTGAAATGCTCACATCCTGCTCCCGGTCAGCCACAGCTGCTTTCTTCTTGTAAGACATAACAACAGCTAATCTGTCATATCTCTGCCATTTACTAACGCTGTGTGCTTTTTGTTTTTATTTCCCCATGCAGTGTAGAGCAGCTGAACATATCATGGTGTGATTTTAACAATAATCATGTGAAGAGTGTTGTCAGTAATCTGAGCTCCAGTGTTACTCACCTCAACCTCAGCGGTTACAGAGAGAACCTCACCTTAGACGGTAAGTTAGGAGTGTTGATGCTAAAGACTCATCAGCTTATCAGAAGTCTATCTGACTGTGATTTCTGTTTCTTCTTTTGCTCTTTCTTTTGTGCACTACACACACAACCTGTAGACCAGTAAGGAAGGGGGAACACGACATTTTAACACTTTGTTGTATCTGGTTTTACAGGGTTCTGCAGCCTTCCTATAAGAAACCAGCAAATGACTTTTTTTTTTTCAAGCACAACCTCACCTTGTGACTTTGAAATGAAACAGTACATAGCTGTAAATCTGCATGTTTCATTGTTTTAATTAAGATAGAGAAATGCAGCCATGTTTCGCTCCTTCTCAATTTAAGTGGCGATACTGATTTTGTGCTGGAGTAATAAAACTGTCAGGAGGTTTTATTTGCGTCCAAAAGTGTTAAGACTCCATCAGAATACTTATGTAGCGTTACTTAGCTGCCACTCTGTTGTTTAGACCCCTGTTCGACCCTTGCTGTTACAATGAAACACAAACGCATTAAACAGTCTTTATTTGCAAGGTGTGGCACTCGGAAGTGCCTGCAGTGCATGTCTCCAAATTAATCTGCTGATTTTGGACTCCATTGGTTTGGCTGTCTCACTTATGCGCTGCCAGTTTATGGAATTTAGATCACTTGGAGGACTCTGTGATCCACTTTATTACAGACACAAAGATCTGAAATCTATTCTGTTTTATTCACAGATGTGAAGGTGCTGGTGACAAGATGCCCTCATATTCAAACTCTAGATTTAAGGTAAGAATTTATTTGTTTAGAGTTAGACAGAGAGAGGGTGGGGGGGTAAGAGGTAAGCAGGAATGTGTTTGCTAACACATTTTAACAGCTTTACAAGGGGATGTTATGTCAGATTTTATGTTTCTAATTGTTCTGCAGCCCCAAAGTGGCCAAAAAAAAGACTGCTGAATGCAGTTTTAAGTTTCTCCATTCATGATGGTGTCTCTGTGTTACAGTGACAGCACCCTGCTGATGGCCGACAGCTTCCCTGTCCTCAAACAACTGAAGCGTCTGCAGCATTTGTCCCTGAGTCGCTGTTATCACATTCACCTTGCTGCTCTTACGTAAGTAGCCCTGCTGCTGTCTGTCTGTCTGTCTCTCTGTCCCTGTTTTGAGTCACTGAGATCAGAAGTTTAACATTGAACTTGTGTCATATCCAGTGACCTGGGTAAGATGTTCCCCGTGCTGTGCCTGCTGGATGTCTTCGGCGTTGTGCAAAACAGCCACCTGCCCTCTCTGAAGAAGGAAATGCCTCGTGTCTCTATCAACTCCAAACCTTTCACCAGCATCGCCAGACCCACGCCCGCCAGAGGGCTCGCTGGCGCCCTCTGCGACCGCACCATGTGGAACAGGAAGTGTCAGCTGAGGTTCAAACTGTAAGCAGCATGGCTCCCTCATGTTTCTAAGCGAAGTTAGTTTCTGTTGCTGAGTGTTTGATCCTGCAGTATTTGACAGATACATACAGGGCGTCTGGCCCACGGTGCAGTGATGGAGCCATGTTTCAGTGTTTTGTTGCTGCTACAGAAGATGCTTTTAGTGTTGGCTGGCATTTGTGGTATTAAAGGTCACATCCAGAACCAAGCCTTTAAATACTAAAAATACAAGCTTGTAGAGGAAATGTTGTACTTTTATTTAGGTAAGTTACATTTGGATGTTGAATCCAGTTCTTGTTTGAATGTGTTAACACAAAGGTTTTGTGGATATCTGAATCTGTTTTAGGTTCTAATAATGTGTTAATTTAAAATATTTTGTAAGGGAAACAAGGTTTAAAAAGCTTGATTGAAATGATGACCTTTATCAGATTTAGAATGTCTATAAAAATGGGGACAGTGATTCCTCGGACATTTTAACAATGCTGATAACAGAAATGTGCTGTTCTCAGTTGTAATAATGGAGGAACAGTTGCTTTAAATCAGTGGGAAAAGTTTTAATGTAAAATGTCGCATCTTGATCTTGAATGTCCAAACCAGCAGTGGAAATTCCTGTTGCACCACATAGTAGCTGAGCAGACAGTATTTTTCTGCACATACTCACACATTGTCTTGCTTGTGTGCTGCTGGAACAACTGTACCAGGTTATTATCAATGTACATGTGACTTCTCTTCCGCTGCTTTTACAAGTACATTTTATCAGTGAACGTGCTGTATTTTCGGTGCTCTTTTGATACCATTTCAGTCACATCCGACAGACTGAACTCCAACAGATGATGAGTTTTATCTTAATGTGAACTGTTTGTTTTCCCTTCTGTGTCTGAACAAGTAAACCACTGACTAAGCAAACTGTTTGTGTCTGTGATTGGTTTCACAAGTTAAATGTGAGTGTTGGCAACCTGAAGAACTGGGAAAATTGAGCATGAAAGTTCATTGGCCGGGAAAGCAAAAACAACAAAAACCCCCTAAAATTAATTTAACTGGAGGGGCAGGCCCATAGCTACTTTTAAGGACACTGGGGTCATGTTTTGGGTTTTTTTCTGGGTCTTTACAATTAATATTATTTCTGTTTACATATATTTCTTAAAATATTAAAGTTAGGTTTTACTAAAACTACAAAAAAACAAGTTGTACATTGTAATGAACAAAGTTGGCATAATCTAATAAGCTCATGTGAAATATATGTGATTAATTGCATAAGTAGAGGACAACAGAGTCTTTGTATCCTTTTCATGGGTGAGGGAGCACTGACCTACATGTTCTAGGACACTGTGTTGCTGTGTTGCACTTGTTGCTGTTTTTTGACCACAGTGTTTGTCAATATGGTATTTGCAGTATGGAATCCTCTTAGATCATGAAAGCATTAAAGCTTGTAGAATAGGCAAAATATTAATGTAGGGAAGGCTAATAAATTATAATAAAGTTACCCTGCAAGGCAGCAGCTTTAAATAAAACAGTCATGCTGCCATCACACTGTCTGCTACCAGCAACTCCAAAAGTTTCTTAAGCTTAGTCCATTTATGGGATATGTAGGTGAGACTGGGACTGTTACTTTCCACTGCTACATTACAGCAACCAAGCATTATGATAAAGCTAAAAATAGAAAAAATACTCTAGCAAAACAAGCAATAGATGGTACTGTGTAGTGTAAAATGAAATCTACATGGTTTTCAGTGTTATTATCACAAATAATGAAACATGCCATATACATTTTTTACACTTTCTGCCTCAGGAAGGCTGTTTATATCGTTCACAGGATTTCTGAGCAAATTTAGTGCGAGCAATAAGTAACTGCATGGTCAGCAAGCACCTCAATACCATCAATACAGAAAACAAAGAAATTTTACATTTTGTAACACTGTCACAGCTCAAAAGTTTAAGTAACTCTTGCTGAAAGTATAACCTACAGCTTTTAAATAATTTCGATTGGGATTAATGTGGGGGGCCAAATGGAAAATCCTGTCAGACCAGTTTTAAATCTTGGAGTTTTCTTAGAGTGCAAAGCTACAAGACACCTTGCTGGACATCTTGTTTGACAAATAAGAAATATTAGCCTGCTTGCTTAGTTATGTGTCTTGTGTTGAAATGGAGGTGGCTGTATGAAATTCGTCCATCTTTACTTTTAGTATTTACAATGAAATACGGTCATTGGAATTTACTTTTAAAAAACTTAATTTGTATAAAGAATCAGTGAGTCAGTCAGTGCTCTTGATAATTGACAAAACTATTACTTTCCACCACATTAATAGTCCTAATGAACCAAACTGAATGAACTGCTGACAGTGAAACTGTAAGACATCCCAAACATAAAAAACCAAAAAAAAAACCCACAAAAAATAACCTAACCTGCAGGTTTTTGTCCCAAAACACAAAAGCAGCGAGCAGTTCATCGGTAATAAAGCTACTTCATACACAGAGGCAGTAACAAGTTCAAATAAACACACAAAAGCATTTTTTTTCATACCACTTTATCTGAATCAAAAAACTTAACACATGACATCCTAACACAATGACAGTATTTTCATCAAACCCCCTGCCTTTGGCACACTGCATTTTACAATTTCCTGATCTCTGTATAAACCAGTTGGCAAGAAGCTGTTAAAAGATGATCCAATCAAGTGGAATTACAAGTGTGTACAAAAGACTTTCTGGATTTTCAATATTTAAAGTCATTACGACTACACCTTGTCCTCTTTAATCATTTCAGAATCACAAAAACAGCATTGTTCAAGCATTAGTGTCAAGGGGCCTCACTGGTTTATGCTTTGTTTCACTTAATATCAGATATAGTTTAAACAATAAACGGTAATGGACACTATGCACGTCTGCCACAGGCACGTGAGCAGTGTCGATTTCAAGGCTGAACTTCTTGTCTTGTAAGAGGTTACAAAAACAGACATTTGACCTAAAACAGAGGCAAAATGCCCCTTTAAGAATGGAGTTCCGTTTTAGTGCACTTAATTTTTTACCCTCCGACTGAGCTTTTAGGACCCAACCGGCTCATGCAGCTAGAAAATATACAATTATTCTTTTTCAAAAAATATCTTTAGTCAACAAATAAGCTGTGACCGACAGCCAGTGTGCTTTCAATAAACTACATAGATACACCCTCATATTCTTTCAGCACAAATTCAACATTGGAATGAGAAGTCTGGTGATGTTCTATTTTTTTATACTGTCACCAAATTTCATGTGCAGATTCAAAACAACAACAAACATTTCTGCTGATGTATCTAATAAAAGTTTTGTTTTGTGTATGCAGGTGTGTATAAAAGCATTGTGGTTCATAAGTTAGCACTATAACAGATAAAAATTCTCGTTTTGATTTGCCTTTGACTACGGCATTGGCTTAAAATTTGCTGCATGGTGGCTGCTCATTGCTTCTCAGTGATGAGTTAAATGCAGAGAAACAATTTCACCATGTTATACTGACTATGATCACTGTGACAATAACTATTTTTTTCCAAGGCCTAAAATATAATCTTCTTCTATGCCATGGAGTGCCACTGTTGTCCAAAAATATTTAAAACTGGGTGACTTGTTCCTTCATTATCACACACACTGTAGCTATTTTGACGCAATGCCACCTTCATCATCCTGCTGCCACATCTGAGTATTAATCCACTTGTGGGTAACATTTGTTTTAAGCTCAAGTCAATAAATAAATAAATGAGCCTTTTTAAATAAAACTTCTGTGTATATTTGTGAGCTGTTTTCAAAGATAGACATCTTCAGGAACCAATAGACTTTGGGCTGAGAGTCACAAACATGGTTTGTGGGTCAAAAGGTACAGACAGTAGGACTAATTGGGGTTCACTGACAATAAAAAAATAGAACAACTTCCATCTTTTCTTTTAAAAGCCATTAACCAGTGGCTACACAGGGGTGAAAGCACATCCCAATGTCCATTTGCATCTGATCTGAGACAAGCATCAAAATCAAGCCTAGGCAGTTTAATTGATCAAATGAGTCACTGTTTAGATCAAAATGGTCCAACATCTAATCAAAACAGATAGCTATTTAAACATTTCATTTAAGGGTGTTGATAATAACGCAAGTCATCTTTACCCTGATCTTCCATCTCTCTCCCTGTTGATTTGATGAAGTGAGAACAGTCAACAGTAACATTGTTCAGATGTTGCTTGAAACAGTATCTACAAAATGGATTATAAACATTATAACCCAGTGGATTCCAACCTGTTTTAACTCGCTGAAAGTGGGACTGAAAAGCAAAAGAAAAAAGTTTGATTTGTGAATAATTTGGAAAAATGCACAAAGCACACATATTAATAAAACAATCATAACAATGATACCTTTCCCCCAGGTATAAAAATATTTAATAACACTTGTGGAAGCTAAATGTTACTTCCTTTTGACCGCATCCCTTTGAACACATGGAGATACCAGTCAAGTGTCTTGTGCACTCTCGATTCATCTCAGTTTTCAAGAAGGACTGTCCGGAGCTGATCCTCCTCACTCATGCTGATTGTAGCAATGGCACCGTCATTGAACTCGAATGAAGTCCCACCGTCAACCACCATGCAGGCGTCCCAACAGCGTGAGCGCACACACACCCTGAAGCAGCACAGACATCACAACATTAGAGAGGAACATCCTCATTACTTCTCTACAGTTTTAACTCTTCTTTGGCTTTTGAACGTTCACTGACTTGCTGGCGAACCCTCTCTGCCGACTGCTGGAGAAGACTCTGTTGACGATGGGCTCTCGGATGCTGTAGAACAAACGTCTGTCATCCGGACTGAACACCAGGGACTCGTTGTATGCATCAGTGACTGAACACACAGAGATACCATCATTCAGTAAAAGGAAAATGCCCAAAAGTGAACAATAGAGGAGGATCACCAACTCACCTTTTTCAATAAAGTCACGATCAAGTGGAATATCTAAACCTGATTTGGACTTTCCTGAAGAAAAACAATTGTTATTTGTCAGTGAAGCCAGTGAATTGGAGGAAAACTCTCATTTACTTTGACTTCATGTTCATTCTACAGAGGTTTTAGTGTCCAAACCTGCAGATGAACATACCAATTTGTAAAACTTCCTCCACAGCTTGTTCTGCAAGTTTGTTGATGTTATATGACCTGTGGACACAGAGAGAGAAAAAAAAACATCAGAGCAGACAAGTGGCTTAATAGCAGATTCAGCAGATTTCATATTACTGTGCACTGCTTAATCAGCACTCATACATATTGAGAGACATTCTGATTTTTGACAAAATAGATAAACCTTGACTACGGTGAATTTTACTCAAAATACAGTCGCTTCATTCCTGCATTTCTAAATACACAAACAATTACCTGTCTAATGGCAGACAGGCTTTAAATACCATACCACATTAACACCATGTTGTAATAACCGGAGCAGAAAGTTTGCCTCTGTGGTTCTTTTAATGGTATGCAAATTGAAATTGTGGGGAAAGGACAAAAAACTTGGACCTTAACCCTCTTAAACACACAGCTGATGAGGATTAGGCACAACTAAGACACTTCATGTTTACCTGAAACTTGTTAAGTTTTATATTTACCAGGCTTTGGATCCTGTTCCTGTGCAAATGCTGAGTCCTGAACTCTTCTGCTTTTCCCATGGGCCATCATCCACAGAGATCTCGTAGTAGGAAGCCCTATGGAGCAAGAGGTTAACATGGGGTTTGAGGGATTTTAACTTCAACCTGTGGTGGACAGAGATTCCCCTGATGAGTGCCAAAGAGACAAGCATGGCGATGGTAAAGAGACTGGGGATTAATTTGGGTTACAACATGCACACAGACACAGATCAACCATGGAGTTACATGCATCAGTTTGGATGACAGAGGTACCTGGACGACAGAGATTCTCCAATGAAGATTTCATTCAGGCTTCTAATAGGGAGGAGACTAGGCTTGGAGAAGCTCTCGTGTAGTGTTCCTGTCTCTGAGAAATCAGATGTCACGAAAATTAGTAACAGACAGCAGGAGAAGGAAGCCATCAGCTTACATAACGATTAAGTTCCTTATTAGACATCCAAGTCAGCCCTTTATGGTCAGTTTAACTCTGATCTACATATTTCATTTTGTGCCAAATCTACACTAAGACAGGCATGAGAGCAGACAGGAGGTCACAGACAGACAGACTGACTGACTGACTGACTGACTGGGACAGGTTAATATAACCGATGGTGGAGTCGTACTCCGCTGGATGTCCATGTTGGTGATGCGGTGAGCTTGACTGTGCTGCTCCAGGCTCATCTGCTGTTCATGCAGGTCCACAGGTGTGGGATTGATTCCTGTGCCCTCCAAGTGCAGGCGGATCCTTTGACGCCACAGCCACCTGCACAAAGCACAGGGGAGGTGAGGGGCCAAGATCTGCTGTTTAGGGTGCCATTATAGACTCTATTAAATATTTTAATGGCGTATTCTGAAACCTTTAGTGAATGTAGTGGAAACAGCATGACAAGCTTTAAACGGAATCTTACTAATTTCATAAAGTGAACAACTAAGTATAAAACATGTTTAACAGCATCCGAGAGCACAAAGAGGATGTAAAATTTTGGATTTATAGAAGAAACACACCAGTGATTTAATATGCTGTTTCCAGAAAGACTTACAAGAGAAAGATAAAAAAGGATGTTCAAAAGCAACAAAGACTGAGATTTCTTGATTTTGAGTCCGTAACATGGGTCAGGCTTCAGAAATACTGAACCCTACATCTCCTACAATGTCCCAATAGCATATTTTAATTTGACCTTTACTGTCTGCTAAACAGCCATGTCTTTCAAACCCAAGTCCCAGTTTGTGACACAGGCTCGTCATCAAAATTTACAGCCTTTCAGCCCAAACCAAGATATCCTGAGGACAACATCAGGGTTTTATTCAGGTCTTAGTTTTTCAGAATATGATATATTTGTTGTTGATTATTCAAACAAAATCAACAGACATATTAATATTAAACTACTACTGAACTACTTACTGTAAATTGAAAAACAATACTACATTATACATTTACCTAAAAAATAATTTAAACTTGTTCTGAGATGCCCAATGAGGCATTTTGTGTCATAGTGGGCTGTGCAAATGACATGACTTGATTCCACTGAAAAAAATCGACTACCTGAGCCCACAGTACTACAGCTGTAATAGACTGGTAGAAAGTGGTAGAAAAATTAACTGGACCAGAGAACCAACTGAAAAGAGAGGGAGTACGTGAAGCTGTCTTTTTAGCACTCTGCAACATGTGAAGCTGATGCCCTCTTAAAAAAAGTCAAAACTTTGTAAGCACTGGTTCAAATAAACTGCCAGTTAATCAGATGTTCTGGTGAATTAACCCTTAAACTACATAACTAAGTTTTTTGCCACCAGGGGGAGGAAGAACTCCATATTCACTGGCAGACATGCAGCCAGGACATGTAACCGAATGACTTGGCATGTCTGATATAGCGGCATATATATATAACCTTAAGAACTGTCCTCTTACAGCAGCCTGCTGCTGCTGAATATGAGGTAGATAAGAGTGTTGAAAGTGCAGCGAACAACAAGTATGCCTTTCAGAAAATTCACTGGCTAAAAGCTGTGTGAAGAGGAGTGTTGTTTATGACAATGTAACTGGATCAATGCCACAATATCGAGTTTGAACCACAGCTTTGCAAGAGTCGTCTTTGTAACTGCATCTTTATGAAAAAATATTGATTTTTTTGAAACATAAGCATCAGGAATCGTTCTAACACAAAACCAGTAACTGTGCATCACAAGTAAGTTAGGTTTTAAAACTCAGAAGAGGTTTTAAACTATATAGTAGTGCTGGGCGATTAATCGAAAATAGACCCTCGATCTAGATTCAGACGCTCGTGCGATCTCATTCCTGATAAGAT
>JAPZDY010000011.1:862725-874871 GCA_029783645.1 Ctenochaetus hawaiiensis
TGTGAGAATCGTAGATCTCAATCTTTGTGGAGAAAAATCGAGATTCACATTTTAGCAAGAATCGCCCAGCACTACTATATAGACTGCTTAATGTTGACTTTCATATATTAGGGGGCTGTTGAAACAACCATTTTATATGATCTACTACACAATGCATATGTAATTAAGTATGAACCTAATCACTGACACAACGTTAGACCTTATTATTGCCAAATCAATGTTTAGCAGAGATTAAATTCTCTAACATGTGCTTCAGTTAAAATTCACCTTAGAAGCTTATCATACACAAACATCTCAGGTAATATATGCTGGTGATTTTTACAAGGCAGAGTATTTAAGCTGTTTTAAGGACACGGCCATTGGAGTTTGGACACCACGGCACTTTTTTCAAGTAAAACAGGTTTCAACTTGTTTTGAACTCTTAGCTAATGGCAGAGCAATAGCCCCAAACTGTTCGCCAAGTTACAGACAGCAGTAAGCAGTCTGAGAAAGTTTCTGCACGACTCTTCACGTTACCATTATATACACTTTGGTAGTAGCTCACAAAGTGTGTTGCTTGTGGGTAGTCGCTGATGTGCTTAAAAAGATTGTGGCGTTAATTGACAGAGAATGCACAAGGGGACAGGGCAGAACAACACTGAGATTGTTTGAATGTAATTACGCACCTGAACTCACCACGAAAGAGTTTCTCCAGTGCCTCTGGGAAGGCACGAGTGTACCGCACAGGCAGGCACAGGTGACCTTCTGACCTTTAGTTAAAAGAGAGAAATGTAAAGAACTCAGCCGAATATAAGAGGACTGTTAAAAGGAAACAATGCTGAGCAGTGAGGTAATATGTTCAGCTTATTCTCAAGTGCTTATGGAGTAACTTCCTACAGAATTGATCTTTTCAGAGAGCTGCAGCATATCAGGTGTATCAGTAGTGTTGCTGTTGTTTTTACACCTTTAGCAATCCAAGCCTTTCCCAAAAGAGCTGTTAATAGTGTTTTACCTCTCAGGGTCTGTGTTTACTCCAACAACTGGTTTGTCCTTGCTTAGTACCTTGCTGGCAACAAGTAGCATTGTCCCATCACCTAACAAAACAAACTGCAGTTAGAGAACTTGTATTGTGCGTATGAAGCCTTTGTTCAGGTGACATTTTGTCCCCTGGTTGGCCTAAGTTAGTCCTGCCCATTCTGTGCCTGGACACATGGAAGATTCTTTTATTCAGTGTGCATTCAAACAGATATCAGAGGTAATAACCATTAACATAAACTAACTTTCGTGAATCTATCTAAGTCATTGGAGGCTGGACTACAAAATCAACAATGGCAAAACTAAAATAATTTAAAGTTCCTACCTCCAGCAGATATAATGGCATCTGCCCATCGCACTACTTCTTCATCGTATTCTCCTCTTTTCACAACTCGTACCTCAATGCCTTCTTTCCTGCAAAAACAGAATTCAAAACTGTATTTTACACACTGTGTCCAAGCAGCACAGAACCAAACCATCCTCTGTCTGGTAGGTTCATGTGGATTTGGCTGTAACATTCTGTGACAGTGCACACATCTTACCGCAGGCTCCTCACAATATGTTCCACATTGTTGGTGTGGATGTTGTGTCTTTCCAGCAGGCCACTGTAGCTGGAGCCCTTCATTGCAAGCTGCCAAACACAGACAGGGCCAATTAAAAAAAAAAGGGGGAAACGTCAACTGTTGGCCTGGGAGGTTACAAGCACGTCCGAAAGTAAGAGGCAGCTCTTACCAGCTGTTTTAAGTCATCTTCCGAGAGACCTGCATAGCGATACCGCTGCTGTTCAAACTCATATCGCGTAGTCTTTGTAACTAATGCAACTTTTTCCGGTTTGAATCCAGCCTTTGGCTGCGACGAGGCGTTGTAAGTTGAAGTGTGGAGGGGACGAGAGGAGTTTCCATACAGCGAACTGACCGCTCGGTTCCCAAAGCACACGAGGTTTACCACCGAGCGGCGGGCCATCCTTATACGTGAAAACACTACCATAAACTTACATGCATGTCCAGTTAGAAGCGTCGATTAAGGAGTCTGCTCTATACAGCTGTTAGGTGAATGACATACTGGTTCATATATCCGTCCGGTGGCAGGATGTAGCTGTGTCCATTTAAAGATTTCGGGCAGTCAAGAAGTCAGACACGCACCAAGCTGTCAAGGAAGGTCACTAGGTCCACCGAGCTGTTATAACTTAGTTGTATGACTTTTTTAAGTCGAGTGTTTTCTCAGGCATGTAACAAAACGACAAGAGCCACAGTGAACTTTTAAGCTCGACTGTGAACTTTAAGCTAACGTTGGTTAACCTACCATCAGCTTTTGGTAAGGTTAAAATCTCGAACTGCGTTCCCAGCTGAGCACAGAGAGCTAAAAGTAGCTAGCAGCTTGCACACAAATCGAAACGTTAACGAGTGCTGCTGTTTATCACATATTCCGACCGAAATTTGTTTAACAACAAACCGCCCTAAAGCTGTGTCACACTCTTCAAGTCCAAAAGACGTTTAAACACGCCATGATACATATGTGGAGGCTAAGAATAAACGACAACACAGGAGAACACTGGCGACACCATGCAACCTCGCACGTACCCTCGATTTTACGTACGCTACGTAGAGTTAAAGGTGATTGGCTACGTGCATTTCGAATGGACGGAGGAGGTGACGTTTTGTTTTGGATGTTCTGATGTGTTCAGAGGAACCCAAAAAACTTGGAGAAATCATAATTACCAGAAAATGCTTTTTATTTCACCGTTATGTGGCAAATAAACAAAAACGTGCATTAAATGACCACCCCAGGCACAAAAGTCTAACCTTTAGTCTAATTTTCTAACCTTTTCATGTTAACGTTTTTTAAAAAAAAAACATGTTTCTCAATATAAAGCCCTCTCCGTAATCCAGAAAAAAATCCGTTTGGAAACATTCAATATTTTACGTATTGATGGGTATTCCGGCTTAGAAAAAAAGAAAAAAATGTTGTAAAAATGCTGGATATAGGCTATGGAATCCACACCGAGTGTTTGTACATTCCATGGATGAAATTAAGGATGCTCACTTAAGAATACCCAGTTACTCCCAGAAGCAATGGAAGTTTGACCCTGAGAGCCTAAATACAGTTATCAGTGTTTAAATTTCTTTCAGGTGAAGGTGAACGCAGCAATAAAAAAAAGAAAATTACAACTTTCAGTTTAGTTGAATAGTTTTACTTAAGTCAGCTTATATGGCCTCTAAACATTATTTTAACTCTTAGCTGATAAATCTAGAGTTGATATTGGCTAAAGTTGTGATTTTTTTATAATAAGAACCTATGAGCCAGAGTTTACAGAAACAATCTAGTTGATCCTGTTTTTATTTTACAGAATGGGGCACCAAAAGCATTGGTGTATGACTTCAAACAAGGCCTGTTATCAGTGACAGTGACCGAATATCTAGAACAATGTCAACCTTTTTATCTTGAAGTAATATTAGTTCAATCAATATTATATTCCTATTCACTCATGATTCCTAGCCACTCTAAAGCCTTGTGCTGTCCAATGGCCTCCCTAGTAAATTTTAGCAAAGATTGCAAAAGACAGAGTATATCAGACTCCTCCTCTGCAGAGCAAATCTGTTTTGACACCACAAAGCACCCAGACCTTTCACACTGCATGCCTAAGCTGCTAAACAGGACAAGTAAATAAAAAAAAAAAGTAATATTGGACTGTGTTTTTCTGAAATTAATTTCTTTCTTTGTGGAACACGTTGTTTGCCATGAGTACATTCTGGACTTGATGGTGGTGCTTTAAAAATTACAAACCAAGAGGTGATATGTTTTGATCAGAGCCTAGAGCTGACAAAACAGCTAACAAAACCGCCTGCGAGTTTAACACTAATGCCTTACTCTTTGAAAAAGTGTGCATGTCTTTGACACATTAACTTGAATCCAGCAGGTTTAAGAATTTCATAAAAAATTGCTTCATGCTGTCACATACAGTACCTCAATGCAGCTAACCACTTTTAGGAGAGTACAGCACAATTCATGCCAGTGAAGCTTTACACACAGGATTTCCATTTCTAATATCTGAATTGATTAATTTTCTTCTGTCATATGAGTTCCTTACATCAAACATTTGGACTTTATGAGTACAAATGTTACTAAAAAAATGGCTCTGTTCTATTTAAGTTACCCTGTGAACGATGGCAGTGAGAGGCACCCTGAAACTGGAGCAACTATGAGGGATTTCTCTATCAATGATTTGATTATTCATATGAGTGATTTTCCTACTGTCACATGTCAAATGCTGTTTATAAAAGAGTTATGTAATTGAAATGAGAAGTCATTTAAATGAAATGACAGCACCTTTGAGCTGGCAGGGTCAAATATTCATGTGCTGCAGCGAAACATATGTAATCAGTCCTGTTCTGCTGGGTTAAAAAACAACCAACAACACACATGGTCAAGGAGATGTCTTTAAAGATACTGCATCGGTAAAAAATGTATTTGAAAAGTTTAGAATTGATACATGAAATCTAATATAGATGTTAATGGAGAAAAAGTTCTAATTTTACTCATCCTGTTGGAGCTGTGGCCCTGGATGAAGATGAGACTGCAGGAAAGCTAGAGCACAACTGGCTTATTTATGATGTCCATAAACCTCCACAGGTCACAAAACAATCAAACTCATCCATGTGATCTGGAAGCTATCACTAGTATAAAGTCTGACTTTACTACGCACAATTCAAATGTACTGTAGTTAACAAGCCATGTTAAAATAATAACCTGGAAAGTCACTGAGGCTGCCATGTAACTTATCAACGTCACTGGTCACTTCTGATTCCTGGCTGTAAATCATAAAAAATGGCAATGGCTTTCTCCACACCTCAAATCTCTTTTTCACTGTTGTTCATTTTCAATTTTAATCTTGTTCTAAAACCCGACCCTTTTAGAAAACACTTTTCTTTCCCTAATGACCAACTAAGGTTAAGATGGCTGGTGGCATCAAAACTCCTCACCTGAAATTCTAAACTTAAATGATACCAACCCTCAACAAGGTACTTTGCAGCTTTTACTTGTATGTTCATCTCTTGCGCTTTTGTAAATTCATTTTAATATTTGCCAATGAGCTTGTACTGCAACAATTGATACTTAATTAGCAAAGCTGCAAACTAACACACAGTCATTTACAATACCTGCTTTCCAGTCAGACATTTACACAGGTTCACCACTGGGTGGTAGATCTTAGAAACAAGAAAGACAAGGTTAGTCAAAATTCACACATAGCAATGGCTCCCCCAGCAGAGTACAAAAGTGAAAGTCTCAAGGGGGACAGAGGTCAGGGTAGACTGGTGGGTCACACACAGGACTCTCCAGGAGACTGGGTCCTAGTGTTTAAAGAGTAAAAAAGTCAGTTATCCCAAACCAAACTAGCAAATTTGCTGTCTAAATTTAATCAAGTGACTGTTCTGTTTAAACCTAACTAAGCTGTGACTGTGTCACACTGAGCACAAGATACAATCAACAAGATAAATTTGTTATCATTTTAAAACACAAGGTTCTATAACAAAATGTAGATTGTAGTCCCTTTACGCCCCAGTGAGAACATTAAATAATAGAAATGAGTTGGGAAGTCTTAAGCTGAGAAAAGAAGCTGCTCTGTAGTCTGATGGATGACTCTATAGATGGCAGTGGGTTGAACAGGCTGTGGCTGGTGTGAGTATTGTTTTTCAACATCCTCACCTGACTGATATCACTAATGCCGACTAGATAGGTACCTATGATCTTCTTGACATTTTTGGTCGCCCACTGGTGATTAAACCTTCTGTGCTTGAGTGAGCACATGCAAATTTGTGATGTTTCGAATCAGAGGTTTTCAAGAATTTTGTGTGGAAATTTTGCCCTCTAAGATCTCCTTATTGAAATATGGGTACAATAGCACTCCTCTTTTTTTTCAAAATCTATAGTGGCACTGGACTGAGTCCTAAAAATCCCCAAATAAGTTAGTTGAACATCTGATTCCTCCTTCTTGAAGTCTACCATGTTTTTTGGTTTTTGTTTTTTTCCCAGTTGGGATTTTGCTTAGATGATAAGGCCTGTGATTTACACAAGCTAAAAACTTATTGATGCTAACGTGTCAAAACAAAACCACAAAGGTTGTCAGGGATGTTAATTGTTAATGTGCCAAATTGGGCAAATAATCCAATCACCCATCAGTCTTACAGCCTCATTTTGTTTATTCTTGTGCTTTTTACAAATTATTCAAATTAAAACTTTCTAAATCATTGACATATCAAGTTATAATGTGTATATGGTGTAGTAGGACACGTAGTGTTGGGGGAATCAAGTGACTATGATGTATTTTGTTCTTAGCTTCAGGTAACTTTTTTGCTTTCATCAATTCAACAGGACAACTCATCGAACTGGGTAACAACATTCAAGAAAACCTGGCTCAAAGGCTCAGGATTCTTTGATGCCCAATGTCAGTGTTCCATCTGTAAGAAGCTCTGCAGGTTAATTTCAAACTTGTGCAGGTTGTTTTCAAAACTCACAAAGTTTAGAGGGACAAATACAACCCAGATGTGTCAGATACTACAGTCAGATACTAAATACCATACTAGATAATTCACACATCAGTTTTGCATAACAGATAAGTTCATAGCTATTTTTTTGTGACACTGGGTGACATTTTCATAGGAGGATTTACCAACAGATGATTAGTACATGTTGGGTAACTACTGTATTGATATAAACAATCATTTTAGTCACATCTTTGAAACTTGAGAATATTTTCACAAAAAGACTTACATGACATGAGCTCATATCTTCTTTTAGGGCTTAGCAGCAACCATAGTAGTCTGGGTAATGTAATGCCACCAGAGTCAAAAGCAAACCCTTAGGCCAAAAAAAGTCTGAATGTAACAACACATATACATCTCAGGCATATAGTATTATAGATGTATTATAAATATAAGTAACAATACCTTGCCAGATTGCATTCAAGAATTTATAATTTGTAAAGAAAAAAGCTCTAAGAAGTCAAACTTTTTAACTTCAGGAGTTACTGAGCAGCTTCCATAGGACTGAATGGGGCCCTGCTTCCAACACTGTTCTCCTGAACACATCAGCTCCTGGTGAACAAGGGCAAACTTGATTTTTGTACCAAACACAACCCCCAAGACTAATGGATGCCAGTTTGACGACAAAGAATGGAGCAACAGGTACCTTCAGATATTAGAATTAGCAGTTAGCTTTCTTTGGAAAAACATGTAAAACTCCCTAAACTACCATGGTACTTGTTCCCTGTTGCAAACCTGAACTTAAAATATTATCTGACAGTCCAAATTTGGGTCAAAATTGTACCACTGTGCACTGTGACACTATTATAATGGTCTTATGACATCTAATGTTAAAACCAACCATGACAGTTTTAGACATTTTAAGTGACAAATGACAGTTTGAGTCATTTCAAGTCCCATTCTAAACACAAAAGGCAGAATAACAACTGAACTGAAAAATCTGATATAAGTAAGTAAAAAATCCCTGATTTTAAAAGTCCGCACATAAACTTGTTTCTGGGATTGTTTTGATCACTGACAGAAATCTGTAGAAATGATTCATTTATTTGGTATGACAGTGACCTGGGAGTAGTGTTTGTAAATGCTAAGTGACCTGATTTTAGGGGTATTCTTCACTAATTATATTCAACTTCACCAGGGAATATTTTTTCCATACAGTGAGGTCACTTATTACAGTACAAGCTCTACTTTTTTCAGCTAATTGTGGTGTGTCATTTACTCTGCGGAATTGTCTCAAACTATAACACGTCCCCAGTGACATGATGTGTATCAGTTAAACCTGGTTATTGTTTTATGCCAGAAAATATTTCCTATGTGTTTCTACAATGTACAGACTCCATTTGAGCAGAGGTGTTCAAAGCACAAAGAAAAGGAAAAGATCGGGAAAAAAGAGAAGTGAGGATGACAGTTAGGATACTATGTAACTTATATTAATATATTACATTATCAAAGTAAATGAATGTTTGAAGCATTTCATAACTCTCAACAAAGTTTTTCATACATCCGGGTTTTACCTGAAACTGTGTCTCAGGGCTAATAGTGTTATTATGGGAGGACATACTCTAATTTGTTCTCTTAGGCTCCCTCCCTTCCTCTAATTTTACTGTCTCTCTTCTGGACGTCTCCCCTCCCTTGTTTTCCAATTACAGCAGGTGCGGGAGAGCACTCTATATTACACACTTGGAGTGCTTCGTGCGAGAGCTCCATCCTCCAGTCACCCCGGCACAAAACTCCAGCAGCTCCTTCTCTGCTTCCAGGAAGACCTGCACCACTAAAGCAAACTGCACTGAGAACCGAAAAACCAACGCCAAGTTAAAGAGGTATGTGATAAACAACCTCTCTTTTTCTTCTGCTTTAAACTGCATGGGGGTTCACATTATTTTTATTTCAGTGAGTGCTGTGTGGGGAGGTTTAATAGCCATGCAGTGGGTTTATCTAATTTTAATAACATTTATTGGTTAACTCTATCAGTAGCAAAGGTGAAGGAAGTGTGAGTCTAAGATAGAAAGCAAAAGTGAAAAGATGGTTATGAAAAGATCTGTTCAACTAACACAAAATCATGCATATAGTTTTTTTTTCCAGTTTTCAGATAACTACAGCATCTGCCTCCTCTTCAGTTCAAAGGAGGTGAAAGAAATTTACATACTACGTGTGTAATGGTTATGTTGTTAAAAAGTCACATTTGAAAAACTCAACAAAAATGAAAACTCTGATGTAATATTTAAAAATCGGGGTAAATAAAACCAGAACTACATGGCTAGAACCGACTAAAGTAAAGGGATGTTGAAAATTCTGTTTTAATTTGTCTCTGTATAAGCAGAGTGAATGCTGTAGCCTATTCTGTTATACATAAAATAATTACTGCTTTTGCAACCTAGACCTGTGGTAAATGTATGTCTTCTTCTGAAAAGTTCCTTAAATTTTCTATTATTTTCTCCTCAAGATTAAACCTCAAACTATGTGAATTTGATTTTTCTCTATGTGTTTCCTCAGAGAGTGTTTCCTGCTGAACTAATTCTGAGCTATTCTATATTTGAATTAATGTCATGTGGTTAGTGCGTGGTTCACTTTTGTCCGTTCTTGATCACTCAAAGGAAATCAATGAGATTCTCCCTGCCGGTTTCTTTGGGAGCACCCCAGAAAAGACAGACCTGAACCATTTTCCTGTTCCTTTATGTACAAAGAGACATTGGCTAAAAAACTAGACAATAAGAAAAACATTGGAGTTAATGTAATTGAAGATGTTATACACACACTTTCACTCAAAAACACTCTTTACACACAGAGTCAAAGCATGTCATTTGTTGTCTAAAGCTAACTTCTAAGTGCTTTAATGCAAATTTGACAGAGCAAAAACATCACAGCAAAAGACTATTACAAAAGTACTGTACTTAAAAGACATTCAGAAATACATTACATACTCAAACACACATTCAGACATACATGAATATGAATGTAGATTGAAAATTATGTCAAGAGACATTACAGAGGTAGGCAAGGGAGTAAAATTGGGTCAAGTGATTCATCTTTAAGATATTAGAGCATGGATGGCTAAATCTTTTTTAAGATAAGAACCACCAGATCTTTGTTATGATTCCAAGCGTGAGGAAACTTAGTTTGACCTTTGTGTTGAATTTTTATATCTATATATACTTTTTGGAGTACTGTCAAATACTATGACAATGTGTTTTGTTTGCACAGTGTTTGATTTGTTTGGTGAATTGGTTGAGGGACTGGACAGTGGTGCTATATGAGTTTTGGGGCAGTATAATCAGTGTGAATAAGTATGAAACAGTGTGATCCACCTTTTTATATGCAAACAAGAGCATACGTATCTCAACAAATAAAGCCCAGACATTTCTTGAGGGTAGACACTGAGTGAGGGTTGTTGAGTTGCTGAATAGAATGGGGAGGAACACCTACCTGTCATCTGCAAAATAATAAAATGAGATGTGGTTCTGAACAACTTTTCATACCAGGATATTACTGAAAGAAAATATGGAGGGACCTAGGGCTGAGCTTTGGTTGACACCAAATGAGGCTGGAGAGTAATTTGTTAACAGTAACAGAGAAGGTAACATGTGAGATGCACTTGTAAAATTAGTTCAAATGTGTACCAGAGACTCAAAACTAATGACACAAGATATTTTTAAGTATTGCGTAGTCTACTATGGTAATTGATTTTAAAGACCCAAAAACGAGGGGAAGAACAACCCCAGTGCTCCACCCTGGAAGGCTGGCGAAGTCACAGCTCTTTTGGGCCTTGTATTCCTAAAGCCCTCAGTAACAATATTATTAGATTCTTTGATGATGAAATTGTAATTATTAGAGACAAAACTTCTTACCTCTTGCCCTCAACTAGTACCAGTTAAGGGTCAGATTTTTTCAGGGAATCGTTTGCAGTTGTTGGGTCTCTGTAAATTGTAGAGTGCGGTCTAGATCTGCTCTGTGTTTTGGGACTACTTATGTTGTAACTTGGTAGTAAAAAGAAATGACTTGATTCGTCTTTTAAAAGGGGCTGAACTACAGCATGTTTAAGCTAACTTGAAAAAATTACTAATCAGAGGAGAGTTGCGAAAAATATTGAGTATTTCAAGCCAGTTTCCCTAAAAACATTTTTCAGCAACTTGATTGGAAATTACCAATATAGTTTGTAGTGGCCTTGATGCCAGAAATGATTTTGTCAAGTTGGGGAGATGAGATGACAGAAGCAGAACAATATGCAATGCATCTTTCCTGTACTACACCCAGTTTAGTTAAGATTAGCTGGGGAAGAACTAAGAATAAAATGAAATCCATGTTTTGGACATGGGATGGACTAGTATTGAATGAATGAGACTGAAAGGCTCAGTAAGGAGTAAGAACTGATATTCAAGAGGTTTAGAAGGACAACAGACATAAACATTACAGACACAAAACATTAAAAACTTGTCATGGTTTGGAATAATTTGAGTTAACAGTTCATAGAATTCTAGGCCTGCCCCCCTCTGGTGGCAGTAGAGCCGCACTATGAGAGAATGACTTCAAGGCGCTCAAAGACACCTGAACACTCAGTAGACAAGGCAAAGTGGTACTGCAGTTAAAATGAGTGACCCAGGGCCAAAAAGATGGCTATTTACCTCTGAGCCAGGTTCTATGGCAAAAGTAAACAATGTAAACTTTTTACACTGGTGATAATAATTGTGTAGGTAACAACCCTTTTTTTCTTCCAAACGATTTGTTATTAGTGGGCTTTGGTTCTCATGATCACATAAATACTGATGTTTTTAATGGTCAATTGAAATAAAACTTTGCATGACAACCAAGCTTTGCAATTTGGTCATACTAATTTTTTATTTCAGAAACTGCCTAGTTTCATCAAGTAAAGAGCTCTGGCGCACTGCTTCAGAGGCGAGAAGTGCATTCAAAAAGCCACCAGCTTAAATAGCAGTACAGACTATGTGCAACCCAATCATTCATCGAAATAAAGAGGTGCAAACAAAAATGGCTCCTACAAAGAGAGCAGGTGGTTATTTGGAGGGAAAAAAGCAACAAACTGAGCAACTTTACTACTATGAAGTACAGGGTAACCTAAGCTGGCTGAGAAACACTCTCTATGAAAATGTTTTCTGTCAGAGAAATTTAACATTGGAAGATGCACACTTTGATTTGTCTAAATCAGACCACTGGATCCTCAAATCAAACATTAGATTGCACAGTCCGCATATGCCTGAACAGAATGAGGACTGTGGATTTTGTTCCATATCTCTTCTTCATATCCACCAAGTCTACACACATTTTGTTTGCAATAACGGCCATATTTGTGTTTACTACAGCAAGATGCAGCGTATCAGGGAAGGCATTCACATACGCACCATGAAGGCCAAGAGGAAAGTTGAGGAGATCTCCAAAGAAGACGTCCAGGCTTTCCTCAAGAAGAATGCCTTTGTGCTCTTTACAGTTGGGGCAGTTGTTGTGGGTGTGTATGCCTACAATGGAAACTAAATGAAATTATTTTAACTTTATTCAAGTAGTAATCAGTCCCTCCAGGAATTCGCGATGTTGCGATCGCACCAAATCACGCGAATTCAACCAATCTCCATGAATTCAGCG
>JAPZDY010000011.1:874971-887969 GCA_029783645.1 Ctenochaetus hawaiiensis
CCGCGAAATCCTGGAGGGACTGAGTAATGTCAATGCAAAGGTAAAACACTCACATATATCACTCAGGTCCCCATGTCCATTCCTTTTGCAGGTATCGTTCTAGGATTCACACTTCGCCCTTATAAGATGACCTATCGAGAAGTAAAATACTTCTCATTCCCTGGAGAGCTGTTGATGAGAATGCTGCAGATGCTCGTTCTTCCCTTACTGATTTCAAGTCTTATAACAGGTGAAACATATTCTCACATTTAATCATAAATGTGGAATTGATTAGCAAACGGAAATAGCTGGGCTGGTTCGCATTCACTTTTTTCCTGTATTGTCAGAGGTATGATTCATTTTTTCTTCAGTTGTCATCCACGTTCATCTGATATGAGCATGGCTGGTCTTATTTTATCTCCCAATACCTTTTGGTCAGCTGCTCCTTTGAGGCAGAGATACATTTGTCTCTAAAGCACATGTCCCCATAGACAACTAGTTGTGTTGTGAACATTATTTATCCGTATACTTTTGTACTATGTGTATTACCAAAGGAGACCACAGGTGTGCACACCAGAGCATTCAGACATTAACTTATATCTTATGTAGCATTCAGATTTGCATGGTGTATTAATAAACACGATCATTTTAAATTGTTAAAATTGTAAAAGAATAAATTTCATAGAGAAGCAGAAAGCGGTGTCTGAAATATTTCTATGCCAGATATATACATGGACATGTAAAACTGACTCAGTTGCAGAAACAGGCTTACATTATGAAGATAAGAATAGATGCTGAAGTCTACAGATCACACTGCAGCATTTTTTTAACTATTGTTTTGCTTCATTTATAAAGCAAGGAACTACTATCATCAAGGGAAGGACATCTCTCTTTGTACACTAGAGTTAAAAAGGAAAGTAAGGCTTTGTCATCAGGTTTGAGTTGTTATCCATGTGTGGAAACTGTTGATCCAGAGCTGTTGACTCAAGACTTCTGCTGAAGACTTTAGCTTAACTAGGTTTGTTAGCCCTGGATAACCACTAGAACTAAGTTAAGCAGCTAGTATCTGTGAATAACAACATAACATTTTTATTAGTTACTTAAGGGTTAAGGGTAAATGGAGCAGACACAGCTGTGCTTGTTGATGTAAGGGGTTCAAATGGAATTGGGATGTTCACACAGTTCTATCTACACCATATACTTTTAAGTGTTTTGATTTTGGCTTTGGATACTCATTGCCTGAAGAGGTTAAAGGGAGATATCCAAGTGCCCCAGGCACAATATTTACCCATGAATAGCTCAAATTCCATAAAAAGCAGCCTAAAAAAGAAAGAAATCTGACACAACTACATGACTAGTCTAAAGAGCACAGATGCACAGTTGTCGGACCCCAGTCAGAGCATGCTGATGCTACTCTATGATTGGCCAGTCTGTGTATGAGGGGCGGGGCTTGTGAAAGATAAATTACAAATCTAAAGGATACTTTGTTTTGGTTATTTTTGCTCAAAAAAGGCTGACCTACATACAGCTAATATTTCTCACACTATGGCAGTCGACCACTTAGTCGTTGGGGCAAGTTTTAGATTTTCAATAACGACACTGACTGCATTGAGGAGATAGCTGTAGTCTCTCTTCAAATTAAGGACAGCTTCTGTACATTGGCCTTTCTTTGTTTCTGTAGTCTTTCACCGATCTTTTGAACAGCTCAAACATAACTGGGGTTATTCAAAGCCTTAAGTAAACACTAAATGGCACTCACCCAGTGTACTGCACTTTCCAAGCAACCTATGAGAAACCTAGACACTCAAAGGAACTTGTCCTATTCATCAATTTATTCTAGCAGCCTTTGTATGAGAGTTTTCACAGACTATTAATTTGATCCACAGACAGTGGATGGATTTAGGTAGTAACTAACAGATACGATTAAAAGTTGAGTACCCAGCAAGGGAACTACATGTATCGCTTGTGTCTTATGCCAAAATATCAAAGGTCTCAGACTAGGTCATTAAGAGTGGAATTTGTTTGTTTTTTCAACATGGTCTATGTGAGTAACTGCTTTTTATTTTACTGATTGGTGGAATAGGTGTAAATAAGTGACAAACTATTAATCTTGTTCATCATCTTGCCCTTCCTGCATGCCCTCTGTGCAAAAAATTGTGATTGCTTTTCTTTTCAATTCTTCAGATTTTCCAGTGCCTGGAAAATGATTCCCTCCAAAGTGTTCAGATATACAAGTTATTTATGGAGTTTGTGATGGTTAAGAACCGCGTGATAAACTGTTGCTTCTTCCTGAAAAGTGAAAACTTTACCACATGACTTGATGGTGACAGGGTTATTTTGCTTAGAAATATAATTTTGTACTAACTTCTAATACTCTGATGTTAACTGCATATCCACCCTTCGTCCATTAGGAATGGCAGCATTGGACAGCAAAGCCTCAGGAAAGATGGGCATGAGAGCTGTGATTTACTACATGACCACAACCTTTATTGCAGTCTTCATTGGTATCATAATCGTCCTCATCATCCATCCAGGAAAAGGATCAAAAGATGAGTTCGGAAAGCAGCAGACGATAGAACAAGTCAGTCCTGCTGATGCCTTCTTAGATCTGATCAGGTAGTCTGCACAGAGGAGCAACAATATTCTCAAAGTTTGATCATAGCTGGCTAACATTAACTCTTAATCACTGTGATTTCTCATTTCAGAAACATGTTTCCACCAAACTTGGTCCAAGCCTGCACACAGCAGGTGAGCTTTGTGATGAACTTTTACTAAAACTGCATTGCTCTGTGTCTATGAACTCTTAAAACATGTAATCTTTTAATAAGCAGGCCCTAGCTCCTGCCATGTTCTGTACATCCTACAAAATCTCAGATCTAACAACATTCTGACATTTATTTTCTGTTCTTTAGAGTTCTACCTGCTTGATTACGCCATATCTAATGAGCAAAATTTATTTTGTATAGAGTTTATCACAAATGAGCATGTAAGCACCAGCTCAGCCAAGGCCTGACGGTCCACAAAATGTTTCAGCCTGAACCTAATTTGAACCCAAAGGCAGTGTGTTCATGGGATGGTCCGTACCAACCCCAGAGTGAAAACTTAGTCTTTTTAGCAGAAATATTTCACTATGTACACCAGCTATTTGCTAACTTAACCTGTCTGCTGTTTGGTGCCGAGTAAGTAGTCTGCATGTGCTAAGATTATCCAAGACAGATTGAAAGCGCTGCATGGAGCCGCAGGATCTGTAGAGTTTCTCACAATGAGTGAACCTTTTATTATCACACAATCATTTGATCTATCCAGAAAAATAACAATGATGATTGCTGCAAATTTTAAGTCCATTCATTTATTTAAAAGAACAAAACAGTCATCAGTAGCTCATTCTAGCAGCAAAAAATAAAGGGAGTTAATTATTTGCATGGGATCACCAAGCAAACACAGACAGTATTGATTTAATTTATCTGTACAACTATATGTACAAAAACAAATAAGCTAAGCTACTTGAATGACATGTTTTAGTCATAATTGTCACCAATCAACATGGTGCAACAGTTTTGTAGATTCTATTAAATAACACTGTAACAACAATGAGGCTATAATAAGTAGTTAATACTGGCCCCAAAAATGCAACTTCCTGAAGAATCAAGAATCAGCATGAGTCCAGCATAAATGTGTGATTATCTTTTAGGTTTTGGTGAATACAAATAATAAGCAGAACCCCTAACCCTTGGGGGGGTTCATGATTATCACCAAGAAATTTCATTATCAAGCAAGTTTACAATGTTTTATGAGTAATAAGGAATAAAATAATACGTTTACCTGAGAGGTCATTGGGTCACTAAAAACTGGAATTCATTCAATGACAAACATTAATAAATAATGACTAAATAAAGCCAAATCTGTGAGAATGCAGCGATTAGAATTAAAAAGATGCTTTTTTTTTGTCATAGAACAGAGTCTTGGTCTAAAGTTTTGGAAAATTCTGACCTTATTCCGCTAGAGAAATGGTCACATTGGCATTACTGTAAGACTTCTACCATTTTTTTTTTTACCATGTAGTAAAGATGAGGCAAAAAGACACCAAGCAGTAGTTTTACTAAAGGTCTTAACACCGGACTCTGAAGGTTGACATTGGTGCATAGATGTATTCTAGTGCTTTAAAACTCCACTGGTGTAAACTTTTTTCCTGTAATATTTTGATTCTCTCATCCTTTAGTTCAAAACGAAATACGGAAAACGAGTAGTCCATGTGGCAGTGACAGTGAATGAAACACTCTTCAACTCAACCAATGGTACCCAGGAGGTCATGGAGATCACCCGAGAGGAAGTGATTCCAGTGCCGGGTCAGGTGAACGGGGTCAACGCCCTCGGGCTGGTGGTCTTCTCCATGTGCTTTGGTCTAATAATTGGCAATATGAAGGAGCAGGGCCAGCTCCTAAGGGATTTCTTTGACAGCCTCAATGAAGCTATCATGCGCCTGGTTGCTATCATCATGTGGTACGACTTCACTTTCGCTGTGTTTCTTAAGTAAAAAAAAAAATGGTAGCTAGCACTTCTGTCCAATAACTCACTGTTCCTTTCCTCTTGTCAGGTATGCTCCCATTGGTATCCTATTCCTGATTGCAGGAAAGATTGTGGAGATGGATGATCTGACTCAAATGGGTGGCCAGCTTGGCATGTATACCATAACAGTTATCATCGGCTTACTGATCCATGCTGTTCTTATTCTTCCCACTCTTTATTTTGCTATCACTCGGCAAAACCCCTTTATCTTCATTGCTGGGCTCCTACAAGCTCTAGTTACAGCCCTGGGGACCTCCTCCAGGTGAGTCAAGTCTAACACTATTATACTTTAACAACTAAAAATCAATTTTTCCCTAAAACAAACAGCTTAGCATTTTTGGTATTAGCCTGTTGGCATCAAACTCACAGCTGAATGATATCTAGTGTAGTTTTCTGCACAAATAGCAAGAAACAACCAGCCTTGCCCATGGTCAAGCTAGCGTCGTGGGTCTGTCATAAATTCAAAACGGCCACAGAAACTACTCATTATTTTATTTATTTATTGATTGATTGATTGATTGATTGATTGAGACTTTCTGAATGTATGCCTTTTTGTCTCTATTTGACCAATTACAACATCACTCTGGTCTCTAATGTTGTATTGCACATCAACTCAGAAACTGGAGTAACTGGAGGAACTGGGGCCACAAGTAGTACTGACTGCTACAGTTAGCATTACCTATCATGCTTTGGTTTGTACAGCCACAGCCTGACAGTTCACTCCTCTATGATCGATAGTTTGATAGCAGACAAGCTTTGCAGGGGTGTTCAGTGAATGTACAAACAAATCTTTTAATCAATTCTTAATTTTTTAATTAGAACTAGTTATAATGCATCATCATTGCTAGCTGAATCAGTAGCTTAAAGCAGTGCATTTTTTACTGGTGATCGAACCGTGATGCTCAGTGCAATACTTTCTGGTTAAAAGCCTTAGGAAAAGGTGTGATATAATTAGACTGCATATATCCAGCTCTTTTCTAGTTTGTCATCTACCCAAAGGGCTTTACAACATGAGTCAGCATTCATCCATTCACACACTGAAAGTGAGTGGCTTCTCTACAAAAGCTCACCTGCCCATCAGGAACTTAAACACATTCACACATCGATGTAAAATCCATCGGGTTTACAAGTTTGGGGTTTAATATCTTATCCGAGGACACTTAAACACAGACAAGTTGGGCATGGGATCCTAAATACTCTGATTAGTTGACGACCTGCTGTACCTTTGAGCCAAAGGAGCACACAACTTACCTTGTAAACACTTCTTATATAGGCCTACATCTGAACTGAATGGAATGTAAGCCTATGTACGAACTGTGAACTCTTAATCACCAGTGTGGAGCTCCTTTGCTAAAAGCTACTGATTTGGTCAGTGAAAAAAAGTAATTCAGAGTACTGAGTTCACATTGTAGATTTGTTGTTTAAAATTAGTTTGTATGTATATTGAACATCTCTAGAATGAGTTCACTACTGAACTGTCAGTAGTAAAGAATTCAGAGGCTGTTCAGACCATCATAGCGTAATGAACAGTGATATGATGACTAACTGATGCAGTACATATTGCATTTAAATGAGAAGTAGTTTCTTAAAAAACAAGTGAACAAAGTAAAAAGCCAGGGACTATAAATCTTTGAACTGAACTAGACAATATTACTAACACATTGATAATTTTTACCTTTAAAGCATACTTTCTTTAAGAATGTTCATTCAAAGTGTTTTTTAACCTATTTCTTTCACGTCTCAGCTCAGCCACCCTCCCTGTCACCTTTAAATGTCTGGAGGAGAACAACAAAATTGACAAGCGAATCACACGTTTCGTGCTGCCTGTCGGTGCCACCATCAACATGGATGGAACAGCTCTGTATGAGGCGCTGGCAGCCATTTTCATTGCCCAGGTCAACAATATGGAGATGAACTTTGGTCAAATAATCACCATCAGGTAAGAAGTAATAAAAGAGACAGTAATGGTGGTATATATAGAGGAGGAGAAAATAAAAGCTTAAGCTTATTCTGTTATCAATAAAAAAATACACATAAAAAATCTCAGGCATGGTCTCCTGTGTGTGTGTGTGTGTGTCTGTGTGTGTGTGTTACTCTGCAATCAAGTATTACAGCAACTGCAGCCAGTATTGGAGCAGCTGGCATCCCTCAGGCAGGTCTGGTCACTATGGTGATTGTGCTGACCTCTGTTGGACTTCCTACTGATGACATCACTCTCATCATTGCAGTTGATTGGTTCCTGTAAGTACCTTACCATATTATTAACATGTGGACATTAATTTAGTATTACACCAGTTCTAACACGAGTGTTTTTGACACATTGATCCATAAAATCCTGTAACTGTAACTCACATTTCTACATCATCTATGTCACCTTATGGATCAAAAGCAGCTCTGTTTCTACTACTACCCAGTGACACACTTCTCCTGTCTCCCTGGAGTCTTGTTCCACATCTTCCCTTTTGTATTGAATATTTTTTGCATTGAGTTTTAACATAGAAACATAATTAGGTTTCCCAAATTAATCCTTTCAATTAGAATACCCTTCCCAGAAATTACTCAGCTAACTGGGGTAATAAGAAAAAAACCCTCTCCTCCTTTAACTAGGGTGGACCACATCTAAATGTCTGTCAAAGCCTTCCTTTGCTTCCTTTATCACACTGAACAAAGTATAGCCAGAAGTGTAGGCAGAAATCACAGTATGGGTTGGCACAGAGAAAATCAAGTGGATCTGTAATATCAAGACCAGCCACACCTAATCGTCTCAGAGATACATCTGTTAACTAAAGTAGTCAAGTTCTTCTCTTTGGTTAGGTCTGATTTCTCTAGAATGATTTGATTTAATGCATTCAATAGACTTCGAAATAAGGGTACTTTGATTAACATTAGTTAATGCAAAAAGAAGCAATAATTAAAAGTTAATTACAGTTTACTAACTTGTCAAGTACTTGTTTACTAATGTTGTTCACGGTAACTCAGGTTTTTATTTACACCTTAATAGTTTAAAAGATACTACTGACATTAGTTATAATAAGTAGTAGTAATAAGCATCATGTTACTGGTCACAGATGTTTATTGTTAACATTTATAAAGGGCATACATGTTAAGTGTAGGTTAAGTAAGGTTGTGTTTTTTTTTTAAATAAATACTTATTTTGAGGGAATGTTTGTCTGCTTAGTTGTCCATCCTCCACATTATGACTTATTCCATAATTTATAAACTATTATGCATTTTCACTGTTGACCTGTCAGCATGTCTTAGCCATTATTTGCCCTAAATTAATTGCGGGATCCACATTAAAGTTGTCAAATTTTGGTTGGGCATATTAATGGATACTTGAATGAAGTATCATTATAAATGTATGTAGGTAACTAATTAAACAGAGATTCATATCAGAGTTTTGCAATTTAAATGAAGCAGCTTGTCATGTGAAACACTGCTTTACCTAAGAATTTGCTTATAAGGAAATCGGTAGTGTAAGACCACCTGTAGCCTGTAAAAATACAAGTTGTGTCATGAATTATGATAACAGAATTTCAAATGATATGGTATAATTTAAATATTGGGGTTAAAGGACAATCCGATGGTAAATCACAATCTGGTGGCACTGCAGAAACCATATTGGCAGCTTTTAAAAACACTGAAAATGAAACTTTACTAACTTTTTCTAAGACTTAAACTTAAACCTTTCAAACAGTGCAACCTAAAAAAATTGATCAGAAAAAAATGTTTTGTGATTTCTAAGCATTCTACCTCATTAAATATAACTTAACTGAAAAAATTACCCTTTCCAAAAATCTACCTTCAAATAAAACTGAAGTGTGTTGTGTATCCCACCTTTTTAATCCTCTGATTTTTGCCTGGGTGCAGGGATCGTCTGCGTACCACAACCAATGTTTTGGGGGACTCCATTGGGGCTGGCATTGTGGAGTTCCTGTCTAGACATGAGCTCCGTAGCAAAGATGTGGAGATGGGAAACTCAGTGCTGGAGGAGAAGGAGAGGAAGAAACCTTACAAGCTCATCTCCCAGGACAGTGATTTTGAAAATGACAAACGCGCTCACAGTGAATCAAACATGTAGTTCAACCTGCAACATCTGCTACATCAGTTAACACACAAACACATCAGCTGGTTTTGTTTTGGAGTTTTGGAGTAGGGACCTAAATGTGACATGTTGGAGACAACCATAGTTTTACTGCCATTTCACACTTTGGATATGTTAACATTCCTTCTTATCGTTGTGTCACGGAGTTTGATTTCTTGTGATCTTTTTTCATCCAAAATGACAAAGATGACATTCTTTAATACATAAATCTGACACTTATTTCAAATAGGAATGTTAGTTTCTGTTGTGTATGTTTACTACTTTAAGGAATATTTTTACTTTATATTACCCTCATATAGTAATTGAGGTGACAGTAGATTTTATATGTGAAGGATTTAAAAAATGAGGTGTTTTAAAAGAAACCATTTAAGGTATCTAGGGCAACTATGCAGGGACAGAGAGGAAGATGATGAGTTCAAAAAGCCTGATATAGTCATGAAGAGTATCATAGGAAAAGTGATTTTCTTTCTTAAGATGTTATGTAAACATATTATATATTCAGAATACTACTATTTTGTCACCAGGAAATGACTAACTCAACTTAAATTCAAATTATATCTCTTTATTAACCCAGGATTAGCTAGAAATATTGTAACTAATACAGGTTATTACAGACATTTAATGTTTTTTGTGTTTAAGTGGTACAGACTCTTTCTCACAAACCTAGATTTGCAAATGCATTTGTGCATGTTCACATTTTAATTGTGTGTGACTTGCAGATTTTTTTTTTTTTTAACCAAAAATGCTAATTTACTGTAGATAAAAGAGAAGTATGTTTGGGTGATTAAAACAATTAAAATGTGTTCAAGTCTCAGATTTCATTATGAAGGTATGAAACAGACATTTAAAACTATGACTGAAGTTGCGAAACAGATGTGAAAACAGTTGTCTTTGTTTTTGTTTATTATAACTTCAGTGAAATAAAGAGAAAAATAAACTTTCCTGCTTGTCTCCCTTTTTCATAATAACTCAGGGGGGGTTTCAGTGGGTGAAATAAACAAACCATAATTATTTAATTTTGCTTACTAAATGAGCAGCTTTTTATCTCAGTTATTTTCTTTATCTAACAATACTAACAGTCCAGTGACAGCGGCTGTTTGTATTCTGGTCAAATTATATTATTATTAATTACATTGTAAAAATAATAATTTTTAAAAAGTTAACTGAAGAAGATTATATTTAGGCTATTCTAACAGATAGAAAGATAGATATAGTCAGACAGATAGACAGATAGGTAATGCGTTTTGGTGTGTATCCGAGAGATGGCGACAAAGCAACAAGTAGATTTACATCACTAGTAAAATCTATGAAGAAGAATCGTCTACAAGTACAGTTGCTGAGTGAACATCCCTTGCTTCAAAGCGTCTGATCTGTCTGTCTGTCTGTCGCCTTCTTAGTTCCTCTGTCGAGTGTTAACATCATGTCGTCCACTCAGCTACACCGTTCAGACTTGGGCCGAGCGCTCTGTATTGTAACCGGGGCGTCCAGAGGCTTTGGCCGGACCATAGCGAGGGAGATGTCTCGGTTGATTAAGCCGGGCTCCGTGCTCGTGCTGGTGGCCCGCTCCGCTGACGACCTGCGGGCTTTGCAAGCGGAACTAACCGAATCGGAGGCAGGCAGAGCCGGTCTGGTGGTTGACTGCGTGGTGGCTGATTTGAGTCAGGTGGAAGGAATCGAGAGCGTCGTGAGAGCGTCTAAAGAAGCCTTTTCCGAGGACAAGGATCACATTTTACTGTTCAACAACGCTGGTAAGCAGAAACATCTGTGTAGATTTATCGCCAAAAGCGGACCAGTGTGTACGCACGTGATCTAATCGTCACTTTGATAAAGCCGCACGCTCTCCTGACTGCTTTATGTTTTAATTATTGTGGAAACCGGCGCTCGCGCACGGGCTCTATATCCACTCCCATAGTTAGCAATCAATACATGTAGAAACACCTTTAAACATCTGCGTGCGTGCCATTATTTTGCCCACTCTGCCACTTAATAGACCCGTCAATGAAAGGAACGACAAGAAGAAAAAGTATCGAGGTTTCTTTAACAGCGCCAGAACATCTGTTAGTACGCACGGCTGCGTTCATTACCGCACATTTATCAGATGTTCCTGTAAACCATCAGTGCAATTAAGTTTCAGCTCGCATTATGAAACGTAAGACTGAGAGAGGATTGTACAAAGAACTCATGTTTACCCATAATCACCAATCAAGTTACCTAACGGTGGCGTAATGACTACTTTGCAAAACAAAGTTATGAAACTTATCTTAAATAGCCTAATTTAGAATTAAATCAACAAAAGTTCTTTCTTGTGACATTTTACAGTCCGCTGCGAAGGTTCAGTCACAATCTATGAAACTGGAAAACAACATAAAAAGTTCTACAGTGGTTAGGTCTTGTTGCTTGTTTTTCATGTCTATACAGCATTTCACCCGCAGCCTCCTCCTGTCAGACTCTGTCGGCCCCCTCTTAAGGACGCTGTGGTCTCAGGCGCAGGACTCGAGTGCGCTTTGGGTGTGTCCATGTCCATTTAGCTAGTTTGACAGAGGATAATCTGGGCTCAAAGTAAGGCGCACAGATCTGAGAGGTTGTATTTAGACACTGAATTATTTGTAGGTGTTTTGGGCATGCGCCAGGACCTGGCCTGATGCAGTTTCCTAGGTGTAATTAGGTAGCATTATGGGTAGAAGTGAGTGGGTTTTAAAATGCAGTGTACGCGTGGACCCCCTATGTTGCATAATACTAACGGAATGATAGGCCCTTCAAAAAAGAAGGAAAACACTGCGCCCTGACTTTAGACCAGCTTTAGTTGGTGTATGGCGCAGACGCTTCCTTCTGCCTCCATCAGACCACACTTCATTTTCAGACCAGCAGGCCCGTGAGCTCACTGAGCACTTGCTGTTTGAACAAAGACTACTGCGCCAGCCGGAACCAACAACGTCCACATGCGCCACCGGCGTGAGAGAGGACCTTGTGTATGCCTGGTTAATAAGACCAGATGTTATTCATTGCTTTTTTATTGCTCGACAGTACAGCAGCTACTTGAAAGCTCTGTTTGAACTGAATACAAAACAAATGGGTAAATGTGACTTAATAAATCGCCAAAGTAGGCAAAGTTATAGCACTTAACTACTTAACAACTTAAGTATTGATCGGATGTACTCGAAATTAACTTGAATGTTTCTATTCTAACATTTGAGCCTACTTGTACTTTAAATTCAGCAGAGGCGTCATTGTCTACAGTTTCTAGTTTCAGTTTGAAAGGACTATTTTTCAGCACAGAGTCCTTCCAATAACGACACTTACAGTAAGAGTAACATGGATGCTGACCCTCCAAAGATGTTACCATCTATTGCCTTTAATTTTTCACAACTTCACATACGGTACTGCAAGCACCGCAAAGTAAAAAACACAAATGAAGTTCCCTTCACCTTTGAGGTGTATGTGGAAATCTCTGAGAGGGATATTTTACCTTGAAACTTGGTCAAAACAAAACTAGTTGACCAAGTTAATATCAAGAAAAGTGAGCAATAGATTTTTTTTCCCCTTAAATTGAGATAAACCCTCCTATTTAAATGTTTTCTCTGAGGTGATATTCAGATATGACCTGTTTATTTGCACAGTTTCCTTATTTCATCATGTTCGACTTTAATCAGGGCTGGATCCAGCTATGTTTTCATGAGTCTAGCTGAATCAAACACTAAATAGGTATGTATGTATCAAGGTGGTGACAATAACAAGTGAAACCTCCTCTCCTCTTATCTCAGCCTCTCTGGGTGACGTGTCCCGCTACACCAAAAACTTCACCAACATGGCTGAGGTGGACTCTTACTTGTCTCTCAATGTCAGCTCCGCCCTGTGCCTCACCGCCAGCATCCTGCAGGCTTTCCCTCAGCGTCCAGGTGTAAAGCGAACTGTGATCAACATCACCTCGCTGTGTGCCCTGAAGCCTTTCCCCTCGTGGGTGTTGTACTGCACAGGCAAGGCTGCCAGAGAGATGATGTTCAGGGTATTAGCAGAGGAGGAGCCAGACCTGCGAGTTCTAAACTACGCTCCAGGTGAGGAACAACCCCATGATACCTGTTACATCCAAGTCCAAGTAATCAGCCTGAAATTTAAGTGGAGTTGGAGGAACTAAATGAGTTCTTCTAACAGGAGTCATGATGCTCAGTCAGAGCAGACTAGTAATGTCAGTTTTCATAGCATAATTTGTTTTTATTCATTTAACAGTCTTTACCTTTGTAGGAGCCTAAATACAATTTTTGGATTTTTAGTTAAAAAAGGTTAATTAATAATTTAAGTTAATTTAAAAACAGTTAAAATTCACCGTAATGTAAGTTAATTGATTTAGAAG